>JAOSBP010000001.1:3984649-4005329 GCA_027563825.1 Erythroxylum mucronatum | reverse complement strand
AAAATTGAAGTATGTTGTCTGATCTTTCCAGTGATATAAGGTAGAGAATTTTTCGACATTTGGGCAAGGAGTTATGGTTTTTAGAAAATGGTAGTACTGTTCAAGTCAAATGTAGGGACAAAATCTTTAATTGAATTTTTGACCCATTTAGCAATTGAATTTGGTTCCATGTTATTCATGAAAGTTGTAGGACATGTTCTGATCTTTCTTTTGGCATAAAGCTTGTAATTTTTAGCAAAGGGAATGGGAAGTTATGAATTTTGTAAAATGCTGCACTGTTTTAGGAGATATTAAGAAGGCAGTAACTTTGAGTGTATTTTTGACACCCTTAGGGGTGAAATTGGTTTTTGTGTCCTACATGAAATTTGTAGAGTTTTTCATGATCTTTCCAACGAGCTATCATTTGTGATTATTGGATATGTGTGTGAGGAATTATACAAGTTTGAAATTCGGATGGAAAGAGGGAGGAAGATCATAGGATCTCGCGATCGCGAGATGGCATTTTCTGACTCGCATGTGCGAGCTGTAGCAATCGCGAAATGGCCGTTTATTTTGACGACTCGCGATAGTGAGCGGCTGTTTGGAGCAAGCACTCGCCTCGCGAGTGCGAGGCAGGCGGTAGTTTCGCTGCTCGCGAGGGCGACGCCCCTCGCGACTGCGAGGCAGCACTTGAATTTTTCATTTTTATTTTTTATGTGTTTATGCCTTCTTTTGCTTATATCTTTTCCGTCCGATATCTGATTGGCCTGATTCTCGAGGCATCGGATTTGTGAAATATTTAATTTAATTTAATGAGAAATTGGGAATTTTTGGAGGTGAAATTGACGTAGATTGGTTAGGTCAAAGTAAGGGGACCGAGTAATTGTTTTTCTAGTCATTGTTTTATTAATTTTTGGACCTATAGAAGTCCGAATTGAGTGATATTGGTGTCGTTAGATTTCTAATTTTAGACAAAATTTTGTGATGGAAATTTTTGGATTAATGCCGGGAATATCATGAACATGCATTGTACACATTTTAATTGCTACATGTGCATCATTAAATAGTTCTGATTGGACAGTTGGTAATATTTATTTTCTTTGATCATTATAGAGGCACATTTGAAGCGTCGACCTACCGACATTGCAGAGACTTCCCAGCATTAGCTCGAAAGTTATAGGTGAGTGACCTAGATGGCTCTCTCTCAATTACTATATATTCACTATGGAGATAATGGCGGGTTAGTAATTGTGATTGATTCTGACTATGGATTCCGGACAGATGGTCCGATGTATTGGGAGATATAACATAGAAGTGTTCGTGATGTGATGTTTTGTGCTATACTTGTGAACCTGAAAAATTGCTTGCTATTACTGTAATCAATTGCGACAGATGGATTAATTGTGATACATGTGTACATTGTGAAATTGGGTCATATGCATTTCACACACGAATGCATGAACAGATAATAACAGTTGTGACCGGAGTAGCCACCGTTCAGAGCTACAAGCTCAACTACTGAAAAATAGTTTCGAGCTCGAAGGGAAGTAGTGCATACCTAGAGGGCTCTCCTACCCCTAAGATGCGTCTAATGCTTATATGGGACAGTTCAGGCGCTCGATCACAACACCGTAATAAAATAGAAAATGGTCACATATGCATTGCATACATATTTGATTGAATGTTTGTAAATGGAAAAAAGGCAAGAATGCCTTGTACATTTGTGATTTGCTTGTATCCATTCATGTGGTACTTCTGAGTGTGTTTTTATGAAATACTCTATGAATTGCTTGAGTGCTGCATGAAATACTCTATGAATTACTCACCCAAAATTGCAACCTATTTTTTCAAGATCGAGAGTAGACCCCTAGTTCCAGAGAGATTGTTCGAGCCGTGTAGATCATATTGGCGAGAGAGGCTATGACTCATAGGTCGGTCAGCTGGGATTCTTTTTGGATGACTTAGTTAGGACTGCTATTTTGTCTTAAATGTATATAGTAGTTGTGTTAAGTTTTCGGAGTGATGTATAGACAGAGAAATCTGACAGTCATGTAAATCACTGAGTTTGATGAAATGAAATGGAAAAAGTTTGGTTTTAAAAAGTTGCAATTTAATATTCATGTTTTATTATTGTGATGCCATGTGGAGTATCAGGGACGTAGCCACCTTTGGCCCAGTGGGGTACTGGGCTCGCCGAAATTTTAAAAAATGTTAAAATTTTTTTAATTTTTAATTTTTTTCTATATAAAAATATAATTTTTTGGATTTGGGCCCCCCAAGATTTTAAAAAAATTTATTTTGGGCCCCCTATATGCATTGGCTGGCTACGTCCCTGTGGAGTATAGTAGTGTTTGTTCGTAGTTCTTTCTTGTCGTAGGTTATATACCGGAATGACCTGCGGGCATTCCGATGTGTACCATACGGTAAGGAGGCGCTATATGTTTTATATCTTCATTCGATTTGGTAATTTTTACATACTCAAATAGATTTTTTCCAGCTCCACTTCTATGAAAATTCTGGAAAAACCTGCTCTC
This sequence comes from Erythroxylum mucronatum, assembly GCA_027563825.1. NCBI lineage: Eukaryota > Viridiplantae > Streptophyta > Magnoliopsida > Malpighiales > Erythroxylaceae > Erythroxylum > Erythroxylum mucronatum. Next base: position 4,002,816 of record JAOSBP010000001.1, on the reverse strand, counting down.
TTTAATGATTTATCCATTTCATCTAAATAAATCAAATTTCCTATAACCAATAGCAAGATGGCTCAATCTTGATGCACTCTAATATTTATGATGGACATCATGAAAGCTAATATACAACAAACCAATCTTTTTCTCTCTATCTCTCTCTTTTTTAAAATCTAACTCGAACCTTGATTACCATTTCTTTAAAAATAAAAAATGTTATTCCAAAAATTGGGACTGAAATTATTATTGGTATTGAACATATTGATATAAGGATAGAGTAACCTCGTGAGAACTTCCTTGAATTGCCAAAGATCTATTTCTAGACCTTTTACAATCCGCCAACACAGTTAAATTTAAAAAATAAAGGCATCGGTAGCATTAATAAAGATTTAATTTAAGTTATAACTTGACTAGCTAGAGATTTCTCACCTTTCCTCTATACGAAATGCCAGTCTTTTGTTGAAGAAGAAGCTGACTAAAATTGTATTTCCATTTCCTCTCTCTTGCTTCAGTATATGTTTTTGATTAATTGATTGTCTTTAACTACTTTTAGCCAAGTTTTTCTACGAACCCAAAATAAGGTAAGAGAGAGAAAGACTAAAAGGTCTTGAAGAAGGCTTGTTAAAGATAAGGGAAAAGTAGGAGTTGAGATTAATAAAGGGGCTAGAGAAAAGGAGGCCATACTAGGACCACAAAAGGGGAGGGCCACGAAAGAAAAAATGAAGGCAGTCACTAGACACTCCTTTACTACTCACTAAGCACTCTTTCAATGGCCACTTTAAGTCATATTCTTTTTTATACAGTGTCATTCTCCTTGCTTGTAATTTTTCACAGGGGCATCACATACAATTGTGCAATCATATATATTAGTTTTTCATAAGATGTTTTAAGAGAGTCTCAACTATAAGAAGACATCTTTAAGTCATCCACACCCAGACTAATCTCCGCTCGAGTTGAGTAGGTCCCTTGCGGGAGGCAAAGCTCTGGCCCTAAGTTTTAAACGGCCGCATATATGAGGGCGGTTCGAATTTGTGTCCTTACTTAAGCCAAGAGAGCCTTTTACTCACTCACCTGCGTCTTGGAGATATTATGCAATCATATTTGAGCGTAAAAGAACCAATACTACGTTTAGAAGACAAGTCAATTTGCACATCTACTAGAGCCCCCACCTTTTCTTTCCCAAACACTTGACCAAGCCAATTAAGAAGATCGTGAAAAACTTCCTGTGGGTAGGAGATGCCAACAATGCTTCACCAATCAAGATAAAGTAATCAGAGATCTATATTTCTAAGGACAAACAGGGTTTGGGAATAATTCCCCTTGGAGCAATGAACAAGATATTATTGGAACAAGGACTATGAAAGCTATTGAGATACAAAGAGTTTCTATGGATCATGTGGATAAACTTTAATTTCCCAAATGGGTACATCATCCGGAAAGTTAATATCAAGTTTAGTACCTATTAGTCAGTTAAGCATATCATAAATATGACAGAAAGCATTAGTGATGAGCTACTATATAATTATAGGGAATGGTAAAGATACTCGATTTTGGTATGATAAGAAGAACAAGCTAGGACCCTTACATAAACTTCCGGACTTTAGTTTTTTGATATCCACCATACCAGATGACTCTAAGGTTGTAGAAATTATCTAAGGTAACTCCTAGCATTGGCTTATAATTAATTCCATTGGCTTTACCACCACAAAAGGTAATATATACACATCAATCTACAACCCTAACTTTGATGAAGAAGACATAATCATATGACTAAGACACCCCTTGAAAACCTTTATCAATCATTCATACTTGGAATATTATTAGGTCCTTACCAAACAACTACTTGGCATAACTCGGTGTGGTTCCTCAAACCACTTACCTAAGGCTTTCTTCATTCTATGACTAGACATTAAACAAAGACTTAAATCAAGGATATGTTCTGGTTTACAATAAGAAGTCCTTAAACATGTTATCTTTATAACCTGGAAATTAGGACCATTCCACATGTTATTCAACTTTAAATATTTAACCTTGCTTTAATTTGGTCAAAATTATATGCTTTATATAATATTCATTATGACGAACAAGCTTGGAATTAGATAGTAAATTGGGCAAGCAAACAATGATTCCATAATAAAGGTGATTATTCAATCTTTACTAGGCGTTTGATTTGAGCACGGAGTTGGCTATGAATATGGGTATAATAGTAGAAGGGGATGAGATGAGTATGAAAAATAAAAAAATGATGTTTGGTTTGTAATTTGGGTTTCTGTATTAATATTAATAATGTTGTTGGTTTGTTGTATTAATGGGAATGAAAGATAATACAATATCATTTTTACCCTCAACAACATTTGATACCAAGTAACAAAAACTAGATTGAATACATTAACCAATGTTGCGCCTAATCCGAGCATTTCGAATTAATTTGCGTCTTCTACTTATGATAGGGGTACGTGCCATAATGTTATACATTGAAATTAAAGGTAGTTGTTACGTTAACAAATATGAGTACTCACAGAATGAGCAATAATATTGTATGCATATGAACAAGGATATATTCCTAGTTAATCACAATATTATTGTATACATTCGATTTTAATTATTCAGAATGGGCAATAATATCTATTTATCTGCCTCTTCCAAGAAGTTTAGAAATTAGAATTTTTTTTATCTGAATCCAAAAGCACGAAACGTATGTAAAGCTTTAAAACATGTTTCTGTTTTATAGATGTTAAACAATAACACCAAATAAATTCGAGAACGTCTTTATACAATTGTTAAATTGTAAAACCTAATAAAAGTAATTCTTCTCTCTATCCAAAGGTTAAGGCTTTATCAAAACAAAAAAAAACATGACTTTTATGAAGAAACAGACGTTGGATAAAGATAAAGGGCTTATGTCTTTATACGAAGGTTAAAAACTGTAAAAAAATACTTCGGTTTCGTTGTTCTTGAAAGCCATTAAGAGCTTTACAAAACAAATAAACAAACACCAACGTAGAAGACGATTCGCTATGTGTTTTTTCTTTTTTTTAAAGAGTTAAAACCATATACCAAAAATCAAATTAAATCACAAAACAATTATAAGGGAAAAAAAGAGTAGATTGGTTTTATGATTCTCGTTCAATCTATAACCATATGCACTTTCACATCATCAAACTATATAGTAGATTGGTTATTCTCTTGATTAAATCATAAAACGAGAATATATAAGGAAAAAAAAGGAGCAAAAGCTCCATTTATAATGAGACGAAACCAGGTTCTACCTAGTTCATTTAACATCAAATTAAGACGAGGGATTTCAGAAAATATACCTAGAGGCGCAGAACAAAAAATTCCTTCGTTGATGAGACACGATAAGGCAGGATGGGAGATCGTAAGAAATTGAGAGGCGATAAGGAAGTAAAGAGGATGGTATGGCGAAGGCTGGGGATAAAAGAGTAAAAAATAAACGTAATAAAAACTTAGATTGGAATGAAAACTTGATGCCCACCCCTTTGGTGGGTTTAGTAGATTCCCAAATTTAATGGGATAAATCCATTCTCCTGGAATTGAAAACCCCAAAGCAAACACTATTTTTTACAATTATTCCATTCTTTCGTTCCCAAACTCTCAAACCAAACCCCCCTTAGGCTTGAATTTAGAGGGACAGAAATCAAAAATACGTAAAAAATAATGAACAAAATGACATACAAGATTTATGTAAAAACATATTCTCTTAAATTAGGGAGCTCATTAATGCCAAAGACATCATTAAGATAAGTGTTAACACAATAATCAAATGAAACCTATCTCAAGATACAAGATCTGACTTTCTTTGACTTTAACAGCCAATGGATTACCTCGTACTGTATCTTAAACACGATTATTATATATCAGTTGATTTTCAAATTTTTTTTATTTCTCATTATTTAAATCAGAATAATACCCAAATTCATCGTGAGGGATGATAATTATCTTTCGTTCTGTTTTTCTTTTGACCATAATGTTTTTGTTGCAAAGCCTTATAACATAAATTCAAGATGATAAGCCATAATCTTAGCAATATTCAAGATGAAAGAAACTTAAAAATTATGGATCAAATTATCCTAATTAAGGTAATGGCATTTGTTAATTTCAACAAACATTTCCCTATTATAATACAAAATGTGAATATTGCATGCAGGTTAGGGCAGGCAGAGCATCGGCTCAGGACATTTTTTCATAAATAATAAAATAAGGTCTACTTTTACTGTCATAAAAATAAAATGTAGTAAAATAGGTCTCGCTCTTCATCTCATAAAGAATAACAAAAAATGTTCATACTTTTCTTTTTTTTATTCTTTACGAGAGCCCAAAATAGGAAAAAATAGGGGTCTTTTTTTCCGAGTCTATAAAATACTATGACGTTTTTTTTATAGTAGATTTTGTATGGTCCTAATATTATTAATTTATAGATGTTTTAATAGACTTGCATATAGGTTTATCAAAAGTATTCTTTCTATTAGGTAAGGGTAGAGTTGCATACTATCGGACCTCCACCTTGCGCCTCAACGGGAATTCAACCAGGTGGTGTTGATGACAATAAAGACGAGATGTTTTAACAGACATATGCATTTGAAGGTTTTTCTTTCCTTCTGTTTTTACATTGCGGCAGGCCAAATAAATGCTTGGACAAGATGCTTTAAATATGCTGTAAAACATTCGTATGAGATTACTTTGTGATAGTGATTGCTTGACTATTGTGCATGATCATGACGGTAATGGTTAATAAAGTGGTAGTTGAATTTGCTTGACTATTGTGCAGCTGAAGTCATTGATGAGCTCAATTAGCTTGTAACAGAAAGTATTAGGGATTAGAGAAATTCAGAAAAGAAATGAGAGCAGAGGAAACAAACTTTTCCTCTGCTTGCAGTGGAAAGCTTGATGTTGAAGTTGAAATCAAGTCTTCCGCAGATAAGTTCTGGCAATCTATTAGGGACTCGACAACTATCTTCCCAAAGGCTTTTCCTGAAACATACAAGAGCATTGAAGTACTTGAAGGTGATGGGAAGGCTGTTGGCTCTGTTCGCCTCTTAACATACACTGAAGGTAGGAGTCTTATATTAACTTTTTGATTGAGGTGTTTTATCAGTTATGGTACCATAGAATTTATGATTACATATGCTACCAACATGACTTAATAACTTCAAAACTTTATGATTTAATGGTTGCGTGGAAATGGATAGTTGATTATATTGTTCTAGTGTGAGTTCTACACAGAAGTGAGTTGTTTTTCCATTCCAGGTTCTCCACTTCATGTATTAAAGCAGAGGTTTGACTTCGTAGATGAAACAAACAGGGTAATCGATTTCAGTTATATTGATGGTGATCTCCTGAAATACTATAAGACTTTCAAGGGCCGCCTTGTTGTTGGCCCAAAGGAAGATGGTTGCTTGGTGAAATGGAGCTGTGAATATGAAAAGGCAAGCGAAGACATTGATGCACCGCACGACGTTAAAGATTTTGTGGTGAAGAACTTCCAAGCAATAGATGAACTAATCATGAAGGCGTAAATGTCAACTGGGGAGTCTTATTTTCTATAAATAATGTGGAGAACTCCTATTCTGTAACTAGATAAACCAAGTAAATCTCCATTACTTGCTTCATCCATATTTTCTGTCCTACAATGTATATTTTGGACCTTCCTAATGTACTGAAGTTGCTTATTTTACCTTAATTACATGTTCTATCCATTTTACCTTAATTCTAGTATGATAATTAGAATAAGCCAGGTCCCTAATTACATAAACTTCTAAACTTTGGTTTGTTGGTATCAAGCATACCAGATGACTCCAAGGTTGTAGAAATTATCTAAGGTTACACCTAACATTGGCTTACAATCATCTCCATAGGCTTTACCACAATAAAAGGTAACATATCAATCTACAACCCCACCTGTGATGAAAAGAAGACATAATCATATGACTAAGACACCCCTTTAGAACCTTCACCAATTATTCATACTTGGAAATATTATTAGGTCCTTACCAAATAACTACTTGGCACAACCCGGTTTGGTTCTTCAATAACTTATCTCAGACTTCATTCATTCTATGACTAGACATTAAACAAAGACTTAACATTAAGGATATATTCAAGTTCACAACGAGAAGTCCTTGTATATGTTCCAATGTTATGAATACCGTACCGGGTATGGTATCGGATTGAATTCTGGAACGAAACTGTATCGGTACCAGGTACCATTTCGGGAAATTTTTTAAATTTATAAAATAGTCCCTAAATTTTTTAAAATTTACAAAATAGTCCATTCGACATTTCAAATTTCCAATCCACCTCCAAAATCCAAATCTAATTTCTGTTCAACATTCACAAAACCCATTCATGATTCAACTTCAATATCCATTTCTAGCCGAAATCCAACATCCACACAAATTTTTTTACCCAAATCCACCATCCAATCTAACACCGTATGTTCACAAACATAACACAAATGTTTTACCCAAATCCACCATCCAATCCACCTTCATCCAACGACCAACACAATCAAAGATTCAAAATGTCATGAAAAATGAAAAAAAATAGAAAACCATATACCCAAACAATCGGGTCTACGGGGTTGACGTCGGGTCGCGTCTTGGTGGTGCGTCTGAGGTGTGACAGACGGTACGGTGTGGCTAGGACGGTCGGCGACAACGTGCTGCGGAGGAAGGAGGACTGAAGGAGTGATGGTTGAGGTCGAAGGAAGAGAGAGAGATCGCGAGCCGCGAGGAGTGATGGCTGAGGAAAGGACGAACCAGCGGTCGAAGGAAGGAGGAGACGTTGACGGCGAGCCGGCGAGGAAGAGACGTCGACTTCGCGGGGAGAGAGAGAGATCGCCAGAGAAGAGAGACGAGTAGAGACAGAGAAGCTGTAGAAGAATCGCGAAGGGGGGGGAGGGGTTAATTAGGATTAAGTTTCGGACTTTCGGTATCGGCTGGAATTTTTGGTTCCGACCAGTACCAATCGGTAAACACCAGTACCGGCCGGTATTTGAGGCCGGTACTATTGTTATTGATTTCGTACCGTTTTTCGGCCGGTACAGTACCTTCCAACCGGAACGGTACGAAATCCTAGACACCGAATTATTCAACTGTCAACATTCAACCTTACTTTGGTACAAGTTATACGCCTCATATAGTACAAATAAGCTTGGAATTAGATGGTAGATTGGACTAGCAAAAAATGCTTCCATAATAAAGTTGACTATGCAATCTTTAGACTTGAATTCAGTTGTATCAACTATACATCATGGAGGGAAAGAAGTTAAAAAATACTTTAAAACATAATGTTTCTGTTGCATAGCCTTATAACATAGATTTAAGATGATAAAACCATAATCTTATCAATGATCCTTACGTAGATCTTAGCTGTTGAGGATTATGTAAAGCAAACCACCTACCTAAGTTTCGATACTTTTTTCTTGTACTAAGTGACCCTGTAAGACGGCAACTACATGTTAGTTCATAGATTTATTTATTGGTGCCAACACATGACGTGCTATTGTAAAAATAAGTTTAATTCAGGATTTTGAATATTCTCATAATCTCTGTAAATTAATATTAGTTAAATTAATAATTTTTATAATATATTGGCTTTTTATATATGGTCATAATTTGAGTTAATGGATTGAACTTATTCTCGATTAATGAATATCTTTTTTAATTAATAGATTTTGTATGGTCCTGACATTATTAATTTATATATATATTTATTTGAAGAGATGAAAAATGACGTGCATTTGAAGGCTTTTCTTTTTCCTTCTGTTTTTATTGCAGCAGGCCAAATAAATGCTAGGACAAGAGGCTTTAAATATGCTGTCAAAACTTCACATGGCATTACTTTGTGATATATTTAAGACATTGGGTCCATCTCTTGGAATGGGCGGTGATTGCTTCACTATTGTGCATGATCATAATGATAATGGTTCAGAAATTGGCAGTTGAATTGTTGATAATGAATTCAATGTGATGATTTAAAGATAAGTAAATGAGATTGCTATAAATGCAAAGCATATGCCAAGGTCTCTAGCAGGCATCTGAAGTCATCCTTCTTGTAACTTATTCCTCTTTTGCGTCTTTTGGCACTACCCAAATGGCTTGCAGTGGAAAGCTTGATGTTGAAGTTGAAATCAAGTCTTCCGCAGATAAGTTCTGGCAATGTATTAGGGACTCCACAACTGTCTTCCCAAAGGCTTTTCCTGAAGCATACAAGAGCATTGAAGTACTTGAAGGTGATGGGAAGGCTGTTGGCTCTGTTCGCCTCTTAACATACTCTGAAGGTAGGAGTCTCATATTAACTTTTTGATTTAGGTGTTTCATCAGTTATGGTACCATAGTATTTATGATTATATATGCTAACAACATGATCCAGTAAGTTGACGCTTTATGATTGAATGGTTGCTTGCAATTGAATAGTTGATAATATTGTTCTAGTTGGAGTTCTACTCGGAAGTGAGTTGTTTCTACTTTCCAGGTTCTTCACTTGTTCATGTATCAAAGGAGAGGATTGATTTGGTAGATTAAACAAACAGGGTAGTCGATTACAGTGTTATTGATGGTGATCTCCTGAAATACTACAAGACTTTCAAGGGCCACATTGTTGTTGGCCCAAAGGAAGATGGTTGCTTGGTGAAATGGAGCTGTGAATATGAAAAGGCAAGCGAAGACATAGCTGCACCGCACGTCGTTAAAGATTTTGTGGTGAAGAACTTCCAGGCAATGGATGAACTGATCATGAAGGCGTAAATGTCAACTGGGGAGTCTTTATTTTCTATAAATAATGTGGAGAACTCCTATTCTGTAACCACATAATCCAAGTAAATCTCCATTACTTGCTTCATCCATATTTTCTGTCCTACATTGTATATATTGGACCTTCATAATGTACTGAAGTTGCTTATTTTACCTTAATTACGTGCTCTATCCAACTTTCCTTCTGATGGATGAGTTTCTGCTTACCCACTAACCTTCTAAGCTATATTGAATGGAGGTACGAACCGGGATTACGGGACCAACTGTCCTCGTTAATCAGATCATTCCAACCAAAATGCCATGCATTTTAATGCTGCCAAACGCTGTTGCTAAAATGAAGTTATGACCATGTGATATTGGAAAGAGAAAGCTGTTGACAAGAGACAGAGAACCTGATAAAGACTGAATATGTTTAACAATGATATTGAAAAGAGAGAGCTATAGATCATGTGGATACGATTTAATTTCCCAAATTGGTATATCATCTGGAAAGTTAATATCAAGTTTAGCACCTATTAGTCACTCAAGCTTATCCTAAATATGAGAGAGAGCATTAGCATTAGCAATGAGCTAATGTATAATTATAGGGGATGACAAAGATACTTAATTCTAGTATGATAATTAGAATAAGCCAGGTCCCTTACATAAACTTCTAAACTTTGGTTTGTTGATATTAAGCGTACCAGATGACTCCAAGGTTGTAGAAATTATCTAAGGTTACTCCTAACATTGGCTTACAATCATCTCCATAGGCTTTACCACCATAAAAGGTAACATATCAACCTACAACCCCACCTGTGATGAAGAACACATAATCATATGACTAAGACACCCCTTTAGAATTGAACCTTCACCAATTATTCATACTTGGAAATATTATTAGGTCCTTACCAAATAACTACTTGGCACAACCGGGTTTGGTTCTTCAATAACTTATCTCAGACTTCATTCATTCTATGACTAGACATTAAACAAAGACTTAACATTAAGGATATATTCAAGTTCACAACGAGAAGTCCTTGTATATGTTCCAATGTTATGAATACCGTACCGGGTATGGTATCGGATTGAATTCTGGAACGAAACTGTATCGGTACCAGGTACCATTTCGGGAAATTTTTTAAATTTATAAAATAGTCCCTAAATTTTTTAAAATTTACAAAATAGTCCATTCGACATTTCAAATTTCCAATCCACCTCCAAAATCCAAATCTAATTTCTGTTCAACATTCACAAAACCCATTCATGATTCAACTTCAATATCCATTTCTAGCCGAAATCCAACATCCACACAAATTTTTTTACCCAAATCCACCATCCAATCTAACACCGTATGTTCACAAACATAACACAAATGTTTTACCCAAATCCACCATCCAATCCACCTTCATCCAACGACCAACACAATCAAAGATTCAAAATGTCATGAAAAATGAAAAAAAATAGAAAACCATATACCCAAACAATCGGGTCTACGGGGTTGACGTCGGGTCGCGTCTTGGTGGTGCGTCTGAGGTGTGACAGACGGTACGGTGTGGCTAGGACGGTCGGCGACAACGTGCTGCGGAGGAAGGAGGACTGAAGGAGTGATGGTTGAGGTCGAAGGAAGAGAGAGAGATCGCGAGCCGCGAGGAGTGATGGCTGAGGAAAGGACGAACCAGCGGTCGAAGGAAGGAGGAGACGTTGACGGCGAGCCGGCGAGGAAGAGACGTCGACTTCGCGGGGAGAGAGAGAGATCGCCAGAGAAGAGAGACGAGTAGAGACAGAGAAGCTGTAGAAGAATCGCGAAGGGGGGGGAGGGGTTAATTAGGATTAAGTTTCGGACTTTCGGTATCGGCTGGAATTTTTGGTTCCGACCAGTACCAATCGGTAAACACCAGTACCGGCCGGTATTTGAGGCCGGTACTATTGTTATTGATTTCGTACCGTTTTTCGGCCGGTACAGTACCTTCCAACCGGAACGGTACGAAATCCTAGACACCGAATTATTCAACTGTCAACATTCAACCTTACTTTGGTACAAGTTATACGCCTCATATAGTACAAATAAGCTTGGAATTAGATGGTAGATTGGACTAGCAAAAAATGCTTCCATAATAAAGTTGACTATGCAATCTTTAGACTTGAATTCAGTTGTATCAACTATACATCATGGAGGGAAAGAAGTTAAAAAATACTTTAAAACATAATGTTTCTGTTGCATAGCCTTATAACATAGATTTAAGATGATAAAACCATAATCTTATCAATGATCCTTACGTAGATCTTAGCTGTTGAGGATTATGTAAAGCAAACCACCTACCTAAGTTTCGATACTTTTTTCTTGTACTAAGTGACCCTGTAAGACGGCAACTACATGTTAGTTCATAGATTTATTTATTGGTGCCAACACATGACGTGCTATTGTAAAAATAAGTTTAATTCAGGATTTTGAATATTCTCATAATCTCTGTAAATTAATATTAGTTAAATTAATAATTTTTATAATATATTGGCTTTTTATATATGGTCATAATTTGAGTTAATGGATTGAACTTATTCTCGATTAATGAATATCTTTTTTAATTAATAGATTTTGTATGGTCCTGACATTATTAATTTATATATATATTTATTTGAAGAGATGAAAAATGACGTGCATTTGAAGGCTTTTCTTTTTCCTTCTGTTTTTATTGCAGCAGGCCAAATAAATGCTAGGACAAGAGGCTTTAAATATGCTGTCAAAACTTCACATGGCATTACTTTGTGATATATTTAAGACATTGGGTCCATCTCTTGGAATGGGCGGTGATTGCTTCACTATTGTGCATGATCATAATGATAATGGTTCAGAAATTGGCAGTTGAATTGTTGATAATGAATTCAATGTGATGATTTAAAGATAAGTAAATGAGATTGCTATAAATGCAAAGCATATGCCAAGGTCTCTAGCAGGCATCTGAAGTCATCCTTCTTGTAACTTATTCCTCTTTTGCGTCTTTTGGCACTACCCAAATGGCTTGCAGTGGAAAGCTTGATGTTGAAGTTGAAATCAAGTCTTCCGCAGATAAGTTCTGGCAATGTATTAGGGACTCCACAACTGTCTTCCCAAAGGCTTTTCCTGAAGCATACAAGAGCATTGAAGTACTTGAAGGTGATGGGAAGGCTGTTGGCTCTGTTCGCCTCTTAACATACTCTGAAGGTAGGAGTCTCATATTAACTTTTTGATTTAGGTGTTTCATCAGTTATGGTACCATAGTATTTATGATTATATATGCTAACAACATGATCCAGTAAGTTGACGCTTTATGATTGAATGGTTGCTTGCAATTGAATAGTTGATAATATTGTTCTAGTTGGAGTTCTACTCGGAAGTGAGTTGTTTCTACTTTCCAGGTTCTTCACTTGTTCATGTATCAAAGGAGAGGATTGATTTGGTAGATTAAACAAACAGGGTAGTCGATTACAGTGTTATTGATGGTGATCTCCTGAAATACTACAAGACTTTCAAGGGCCACATTGTTGTTGGCCCAAAGGAAGATGGTTGCTTGGTGAAATGGAGCTGTGAATATGAAAAGGCAAGCGAAGACATTGCTGTACCGCACGTCATTAAAGATTTTGTGGTGAAGAACTTCCAGGCAGTGGATGAACTTATCAGGAAGGCGTAAATGTCAACTGGGGAGTCTTATTTTCTATAAATAATGTGGAGAACTCCTATTCTGTAACCACATAATCCAAGTAAATCTCTATTACTTGCTTCATCCATATTTTCTGTCCTACATTGTCTATTTTCGACCTTCATAATGTACTGAAGTTGCTTATTTTACCTTAATTACATGTTCTATCCATCTATGGATGAGTTTCTGCTTACCCACTAACCTTCTGAGCTATATTAAATGGAGTTACGAACTAGAATGCGATAGAAATTACGGGACCAACTGTCCTCCATAATCAGATCACACCAACCAAAATGTCATGCATTTTAATGCTGCCAAACACTGTTGCTAAAATAAAATTACGACCATGTGATATTGGAAAGAGAAAACTGTTGACAAGAGACTGAGAACCCAGATAAAGACTGAATATGTTTAACAATGCTTTCATATTCTGCAGAGGAGTACAGAAAATTTCTGAAAATAAGTGAAGATGGATATTCATAAAAATGTTAGACATTTTTGTCCTTAGGGGCAATTTTGTCAATGTCTCATAAAGTTGGACTAACATTAACTACAATTTGGTTTTTAAATAAATTATCAGTTAAGTGACGCCATTTGATCCAGCTAAAGATATTAAGGTGGCCCAATAAATGATCTAAATCAATGGGCCGAAGTCCGGGTGAAAAATGGGTCTCGATTAGTGTGGACCGAGTCCATATCGGCCTTGTGATGGGGAAGCCCGATATGGAAGCTATATAAGGTAAGGTCTCTTGCAGTTACTCAAGAAGCTGTTCTCGAGCATAAGGTTCCTTACCTATTAAGGAAGCTCGGGATTTGAGAAAACTGTAGAAAGGCCTTGCTCGTGAGCCGGTGAGCACTTTCCACTAAAGGACCCGGGAGATTTGGAGGTGTTTGGAGCTCGGAATCGGCATCGAAATCATAGATGGAACCGAAATCCAGGTATTCCGCATTACCTTCATTTTTAATCCTTTCACGGGACCCTGGGGTACGTAATAAGGTCCCCTTTACGTACTAACATGTGGTATCAGAGCGGTTACGTGATCGGATTGCCAGAAACGAAGGTTTTTCGATTTTTCATCTCATTTGATTTTCCGTTGTTTTTGATTCGTTTTTCAGTTTTTTTGCGTGATTAATTGCGTAAAAGTAGTTTACATAAGGTTAGCTACGAAAAACGGACCGAACGGAGCAAAAAATGGACTTCCTGGATGCCGAAAATCGTCACCAGCGTCGAAGGGGTGGAAGATCGTCGAGCGCGTGGACCGGGAGTGTTGCGCACGGACGGGCGTGTGTGTTACGTGACACGCGGCTCCAGCCGTTGGGCGACGCGTGTCGCGCGTGCCTCGCATGAGCGCACGTGGCCAGCGGCGAGCGACCAGCGTGGAATAGTCCATGACATGTGGCGGCGTGTGCATCGCACGCCCGCACAGTCCCCCCCTTCGTCTGCGGGTGGGACGCGTGCCGTGCACGCCCCAGGCGCACGCAAACGCGGCCGCTGACATCATGCTGACGTCATCTACAGTGCCACATAAAAAAAAACTCTAAAAATTCCAGATTTCCCGTAAGGTACCCCGGGGTGTTTCGGGTCAGTTTTCGGGTTCGGAAAATTTATAAAGTAACCTTTTTCTATATTTCTGGATTTATTACATATGTGATAAATTAAGGTTTAACTCCATAAAAAGGAATTAAGGTATTCTGAATCCGGTTTCGATTGAATTTTTATGATTCGAACTACGTATGAGGGAGATACATGAGGTTCTCGTGTCTCGGGTCTCATTTTCAGTGTTCGGGATTGCTTGATAATCAATCGGGAGAGGAATTGAGACATTCTGAAGCCATTTTTGAGTGAATTTTCGTGCAACGAACTTGCCATAAGGGAGATCCATGAGGATGTCGTGTCTCAAGAGGTTGGTTCAGTATCCGGTGACGCACGATAGTCACTCTACTGAGATTTTTCTTTTAAGGTCTCAAAATAAAGTTTTCGGAGAATGTCTTCAGCACGTGTGTGTGACAATGAGATTGTGCATTCGGAGTTTTGCATTTCTTGAGGTTACATTGTCACATAAGGTATGCCCATGAAGGATGTGAGGATGACATAAAGATGTATACCTTGTATTGGCAGATTTTTTGGATGATGATGAGAATGTAGTCACCAAAGTGGCCTTTCAAGTAAGTATTTGAATTGTTTTGCTCGCATATTGGGGATGTCTCTGATTTTATGTTTGGTTATTCTGCCTAAAGGTGTTGGCCTTATATAGAATTTTGAGATGTACATAAAGGCATTAGATGGAGGATGGTTGTTGCTCAAATGTTCTATTCACCCAAAGGTGGTAGTGTCATGAGAGTTAATGGTTTATGTTCTGATAGCTTTTATGTGTGGAAGTACAATTACATATATTATGTATTAAGCCCAAAGGTGTTTCATAATATGTGTGATCGGATTTTCAGGAAAGATACTATTAATGGCTTTAGTATCGTTGTTGTCCTACATTAGTGCTGAATTAAAGATTATGATCTAGAAATCACTTTTCCAGTCAACCAAATTAGTGTCACTATTGAAACCCTTGCTGGTTAAATATAAAGAATTAGACAGAGAGTTGGACGGAGGATGCTTTGAAGGTTATGGAGATAGGATTGAAATGGCCATACAGACGGATAAGCCATCTCCAATTACATCCATGAGCTTAACAGCTCATAAAGCAACCTATTAAGCCTAGGATTGGTCTAACAGATTACATCTGATGACCATTAAGAAATCCATACCTAGCCATCTGCAAAGTGGACTTCCTAACACAGATATAGCAAAGGAGTTTCTTGACAAGGTCTCCCAGAGGTACACTGCCTTATCCGGCATTGAGACAAGTGCCTTATTAAAAGTATTGTTCTCCATAAAGTATACAGAGGAAAAGGGGAGCAATGAAGTACTTATCAAGAATAGTTTATTTCACAATAGGTGAAGATATTGAGACTTCAACACTTTGATATTCCATTGTGTTGCTAAGGTGGAGAAACTCAAGTTGTTACTCCTACAGTCCTTGAAGCAACTTAAGGGAAAACAAAGATGAAGCCCATTAAGTTCAAAGGTAGAAGTTCAAATATTCTCCATATGCTGACGCTGGTCAAACCAGTTCTTGTGAAAGTCCCTTGAACATGAAGAAACCAGTAGTATGAGGTTTAAAGGGAAGACTGAGATCATCAGGTTATTCTTTGGTTTATCAATTATGAATCTAATTTGCGACAGTTGCATTAAGTACAGGTGACTATTTAGTAGAACATCTAATCAAGATGGTCCCACAACGCAGTAATTCATATCCAGGATAAAGCCAAATAAAGGGAATAAGGAACTGATGGTTCACAGCAATAAAGAGATGGAAGTAATACCTATTAGGGGTGTATGTACTGAACTTTACAGTAAGGTTCATAGGGTTTACACGACACATTTTATATGTGATCTTTTGATCAATTAAGGACACTGAAGGTTAACGTTTTGCATTTAATACTTCTGTTGTACAGTTGTTGTTTAATGCAAAACATAAAGGTGCAACTTTCTTGTCATATGGTTTGTATAGGACGTGTCTTATCCCGAATTAGATATATACTTCTTCGTATCATGCTAAACAAGGTATGAAGGACCTGATGAATGAGAAGTCATACATGGTGTGACATAAAAGTTTAAGCCACATTTCTAGAGCTAGGATTGAGAGATTGATCAAGGTAACCATTTCTCAATTCTAGATTAAGATGATCTGGAACAAGTACTGACAATCACAGGGGTAAGTTGACTAATAAGGACACTGGGGTCAACTTATGCTTCTAACTTGTTGAGTTTGATGCATAAAGATTTCGGTAGACCTCATACAATTGCATTGTGCAATTTTGAAAGTATTCTGACATTTCTTGGCGATTATTCCCATCAAAGTTATGCGTTCTTGCTTCAAGACTAAAGGTTGAGAACTAGTTGGGATAATTCATCAAGATAGTCAAATTTGACCATGGAGGAGAATATCATGGCAAACATGGTGCTTCAGGACTTTAAAAGATCTATTTGCTAGATATACGAAGTTAGTTAGAATAGTGACTTAGTTCACTTTGCTGAGTAGTTCTAAACAAAATGGTGTTACTGAAAGGCATAATTGCACCCTAATGGACTTAAAGAAGTCAATGCAGAGCAGAACTAATCTACCTATCTAGAAATTGAAGAACTCAGCCTTATGCACAATCATGTAAAGAGCTGCCCTGCAGAGGTAGGATAATCCTTATAAAGAAATATTGCATATTTGTTTTCTTCATTGCCATTTAGTAAAATATCTTAACCACTTTTGGGCTACAGATTTTACTGTAGATAACGAGGGACCAGAATAGTAGAATCACAAATAGCCAAGTTTATAGAATATTATGTCTATAATGATGGTGGGTTCTTTTGACCTTTCGGATGATAACAGGGTAGATACTACAGTTATCTCGTATCCACTACTCATACAGCTAGATCCGGTGGATCTAGATTTTTATACCGTGCCTATACAGGAACAGGAACAGGAACCCATACCTGTACACAGAGGGATTCCTGGGGGTACAAGATCTAATAAGGTTAAGTAAATCCACTAGAGTGAGATGACTTACTATCCCATCTGACAACATAGTCTGTCAGGTGTACTGGACTATATTATTAGACATATTACGGATCCAGTTACTTTTATAGAAGCTGTTTCTGGACCCAATGCGGATGTGTGGTGGGATGCGATGAATGACGAAATGCAAGCCATGAAGCATAGTAAGGTCTAAGAGTTAGTTGATTTGCATCAGGAACTGCAAGCTCGTCAATTATAAATAAAGTTGAGACCTAAAGGATTTCAGGATAAAGATCAACGGTTTATGGACTTGCTCAATTGCATAAGGGTTCATTAAGGGAAAAAGGTTGACTTTGTGTTACCTTTCTTCTTGTATCCTCGTAGGATACATTTTGAGTGATAAAACAATTATAGCTTATGATGATACAGAATTATATCAAAAGGTTGTCATAACCATCTTCTTGAATAAAAACCTTTATGAAGTGGTCTATACGGTACAATTTGTAAGGTCCCAGGATCCAGACAGTACTGACATGGTTTGTGAGTTATGCAGATCAATATATGATTTACAATAAACCTCCTGAAGGTGATACCTTACATTGGGTGAGGTTATGGCCTCTTCTGACTTCTTTGGAAATAAAGTTGAAGGATGCATGTACTATGAACTTGAGGGGAGTTGAGGGGAGCAAAGTTATCTTCTTATTACTGTATGAGGATGGTAAATTGCTCGCATCAAGTCACTTGATCATGTTGTATGAAGATAAACAACTTTTGGTTAAGAATCATGACATAAGGACCTTAGTATAGCATCTTCTGTCTTAGGTATTCAGATTTACCAGGACATATCTCAACACTCATTAGATCTCTCAAAGAATGCATACATTGAGTATGTGTTACAAAGGTTTAATACAGTTGCCAGTAAACCTGTCATAACACCTGTCTCTCACAGTGAGAGATAATCTTTGATACAGTACTCAAAGAATAAAGTGAAGAGAGAGATTATGAGGAATGTTACGTATTCTAGTATGGCGGATAGCCTGATGTATGCTAGGCTATGTACTAGATAGTGTTAGTGTAAGGCGACTTATACATGATACAAGTCGACTTATCTAGTCACGATACCCATAAGGCGACTTGTATAGTGACACAAGTCGACTTATGTTAGTATTGTGAGTTTGTTAGAGTAG
>JAOSBP010000001.1:3971659-3981791 GCA_027563825.1 Erythroxylum mucronatum | reverse complement strand
AAACCCAACTTCGTCATCATAACTTGCAGAAAGCCCCATTCCATACGGTCATACGCTTTTGTCATATCCGTTTTGATTGCCATAAACCCATTCCGTCCCTGAGTCTTCCGTTTCATAACATGAAAGCATTCATGGGCTGTTATAATACTATCAGTTATCAACCGATTAGGAATAAATGCACTTTGCGTTTCAGAAATAACAGAGTCCAATACACGTTTCAACCTGTTTGCCAGCATTTTACAGACCACACGATCTATAACATTCATCAAGGAGATGGGCCGTAAATCAGAGACCACTTCAGGAGGAGTCTTCTTCGGTAATAGAATGATATTTGTACGATTTGTACCAGGTAAACTAGTATCATTATGAAGAAAATCGAGACAAGCTTTACAGACCTCATGCTTAACAATCGACCAATGCGTCTTAAAAAAACCCGGATTAAAACCATCCGGCCCTGGAGATTTATCAGAATGCATGGAAAACAAAGCCACTTGCACATCCTCCTCTGTATAGGGTGCAAGAAGCATGTCGTTCTGCTCATCAGACACCTTCGGATGCACCCATCTCATGATCAAATCAGCATTCCCCAGATGAGAAGTAAATAAATGTTGATAAAAGTGAAGGACAATGTCTTCCATACCCGAATTCCAGGTCTTCCACACACCCAAATCGTCTTTCAGCCGATCGATTTGATTCTTGCGCTTTCTATGTGCTGCCATGACATGGAAAAACCGAGTGTTGGCATCCCCATTCTGCAGCCATACCTGTTTTGCACGTTGACTCCAATATAGCTCCTGTTGTGCCAACAAAGTCCCATATGTTTTCTCGACCTTCTGCAATTCAACATTGTCACCAGACAAAGCATGTCTACGTAAGAACAGTAAACGTGCTCTACATTCCTTTAGGTTGCGAGTGAAGTGTTGATTGAACGTTGCTGCCCATTTGGCGATAGACGTGGCGCAAAGTTTTAACTGATCTTCCATGACTAAATGAGAGCTACCCCGCCAACACTCATTCACCACATCCTTACAATCCGTCTCGAAACTCCAAGAATTTTCATACTTAAATTTTTGGCTATATAGCGTGGTTCATCAATGCCCAAGGATAAGAACAGTGGTTTATGATCAGATTGAATCGACTCTAAGACGTAGAGGAGCGCATTAGGAAACTGTTTCAACCACTCCCCAGTCGTTACCACTCGATCAAACCTTTCCTTTGTCTCATTCGTCCGCTGATTCGACCATGTAAATTTGGCCCCGTGACAACCTATATCCCTTAAATGACAGTTATCAAGAGTCTGTCTGAAACCTTCCAAAGCCCAAGGGGGGTGTGGAGCTCTACCTTCCTTTTCAGAGTTATACATAATATCATTAAAATCTCCAATCACAGCCCAAGGTAAATTGGAAACAGAAGCTAAAGAAAGTAGTAAAGCCCAACTCCGCCTTCTATTCTGCAAGCCCGGATAACCATAAAAACCCGTTAATCTCCACCACGGCCCTGAGCCCAGTTGACACTGAACATCGATATACCTGGCTGAAAAACTAAGAAGACTCACATGTGCCAAACCTTTCCAAAATAAAGCCACCCCACCACTCAAACCAATCGGATCCACAACAAAAGAACCAGTATATCCCAATTTATCTCGTATTTTGAAAACTTTGTCTTTCATAATCATAGTTTCAATGAGAAAAACAAAGGTGGGTTTCTTAATATGTATGAGGTCCCTAAGGGCCCGAACTGTTCGTTGGTTCCCAAGCCCCCGACAGTTCCAACATAAAGTACTCATCGCTCTAGGTGGGCCTGGAAACCAGAACCCACCACATCCCCGTTTTTTGAAATAGGTGCCCCCGAGGCAGACACACCAACCTCCTCAAAGCCATTGTCAATCAAAGCCATATCCTCATCTGAGTTTGAAGCCATATCCGCCCTCCTCCGTTTAGAGTCAAGAATCAATCTACTGGCTTCATTCATCTCCAGGATAGGGTGGAGCGCAAGAGCAGTATCCATTTGGTGTAAAGGGACTCCAGGCTGAGCTTCCTTATCCAAATTAACCACCTGCTTCCCAGCCGCAGGGTGAAACTGAGAGGAGCCGCCTATACCCGCCACCAGCATATCAGTAGTCACCCTTATCCGATCACCCTGTGCCAGAGGCATGAAGCAGGAGGAACCCCCCTCCTGAGCAGCAACATTTGCCGTGCTTTGTGAAAAGCACCGGACTTCATCGTCAGATCGTAGCCATTTCTCACCAATGCGATTAGGTGTCCTAATTGGGGCTTTCAACCAAGGACCATAAGGGAATAATTCAGGTGGAATTTTCGGAAGGTCATACAATTTTACACAAAACCGATCAGAATGGCCGAAAAGGCCACAGAAGTAACAAAACTGAGTAAGCCTTTCATATTTAAAATCTGCCCAGAACCAGTCAACTCCAGGTTTGGATAATTGCATTCTCCGTTTAAGTGGGGTACGAACATCCATACGGACTCTTACCCTCATGTATTCTCCTGACACGCATTTGAAAGTCCCTAAAAGAATTTGTGAGGCGAATCTCTTCTCCCATGCAACCAGCATAGAAAACCTCCATATCATCTCCTAATCCATTTTCAACTGCTGCAGAAGGAAATTCTCATCCATAGTGAATTCAAGAATTTCTGCCGTCTGATTGCAGCAAATTCTCATCCAAAGTGAATTCAAGAATTTCTGCCGTCTGATTTTCTGTGTGCGCTCTTATATGCAGCTGATTAGCTACTTCTATAATTCGATCTTTTAAAACATAGAAAGATCATGGCTCACAGCATACACCCTTAGAAGGAGCATCATCTAGGTCAGAATTTGTGCCAGCCACCGTCATAATCCTAGGAAAGGCGATTTGAATAGCCAAGGGAACAGATCGCCTTTGCCAACAACCCAATTGGATGGATGGATGGATGGATGCTGTAGGAAGAAGGTAGGCATAGCACAGACGATCTGAAGCGAAGCCCAGGTCCGAGGGCCACAATATATCGTTGCCAGCACACAACTAGTTTAGAAATTCACTCATATCGTTAACCACTCGAACCAATGTGTGATCGATCTTTTAAAAGGATAAAATGTATTTTAAGACTTTCAGTAAGAAGGTTCACTTGAAGACTGAAAGTGAAGCTGATAAGTCCTGTGTGACAAGGTTTAGGTCATATAGGATGTCACAAACCCGTAGAATGCAAAATCCAAAACTAAGCAACTGAACTTACAAGGCTAAAGTCTCACTACCAGCAAAAACACGAGACAAAGCTGTAACCAGATAACAGTAGCAAAAATGTTGAAAATGAAAAAAATATCATTTCTTACATTCACGGCAAAACTTTTCACCTGGACCAATATAAAGATAAAAAAATTTAAATAAGGATGCGTGGCACTGACTTAAATGATTCCAATCTTGTTTGCCACATCCAAGGCGTCATAGTCTGGGGTCAACCTAACATATGCCTTCTTCGTACCATCAGGTCTGAAACACACAAATTAAGTCAAGAGAACAGTTAAATAGTTGTCAAATAGAAGCATGAACTACAAAGCTAGAACAACGTTTCATGCTTTTCAGAAATAAATCTCTCATATTATGACATTGTCATCTCAAATATCACAATATATCAATGTTAAATTTAATTGTCTGATCACATAAAACCAGTGTACCCTAATATCAATAATACTTAAAAGAAAACATTATAAAAAAAAGTTGGGTAAAAGGCTTCAACCTGCCCTATAATTTGCATTTTTCCAAAATACACCTTTGATTGAGAGTTACTAAACAAACACCTAGTATTAGAGATGCTAAAAGATGAACTTTTTATTGAATTTCTATCAAATTATTTTGACACAGGCTATTAACTGATTGTCAAACTACACAACAGAGTTTATGCAAAATGCTGTGACCTGATTTTAACAGCGAATTATATTAAAATAATTTAACAAATACACAATAAAAATTCCTTTTTAGAAATTCTATACAAGGTTATTTTAATAATTTTAAAACATAGAGGTGCAATATGGAGAGGTGCAAATCACAAGAGAGGTCTGTATCTTTTGCTTAAAACTTTCAGCTGGGTAGGTAGGACTAGATAAAGAAGGTGAGCAGTTTTGTAGAGTGAAACCGTGACAACAGTAAGAAATCTCAAAGGGACAATGGACAGCATCGGAGCCATTTTATTAATTCAAAACCTGCTTTAGTGGTATTTTATTCATTCAAAACTTGCTTTACATTATGACACCTTTTAATTAAGGAACCTTTATCATGGGTATCCTTTCAAAGCGTATAATAGTGAGTGAGCATGCAAATGTGTTTATAGTTTTAACAGCCTTCTAAAGGCAGTGTGCCATGTTTCAACAACAGGCACCTAATAGTATTCAAAGCACTCCATTGCATTATGTCTACCAGGTATCATGAGGGAGAAGAGAATGAATTACTGTCAAGAACACTCTAGAAGAAGTTACCAAACTCAGTATGGCAGCAGTTTGAGGATGTCAGCCCCCAACTATGTCAGCAACTCAAGCAACAAAATAAGTAAACTAACCAAAATTCAAAGATGCAACAAGGCCCAATTGATGGAGCCTACCTGATAAGGGTATTCACTTTCTTAGCATGAATATCATACATCTTCTTGACTGCATCTTTAATCTTCTTCTTGTCAGCTTTAAGGTCAACAATGAAAACCAAAGTGTTGTTGTCTTCAATTTTCTTCATTGCAGACTCAGTTGTGAGAGGAAACTTCAAAATTTGATAGTGGTCTAGCTTGTTCCTTGGTGGAGCACTAATGCGAGAATACTTGGGATTCCTTTCCTTCTTCAATGTCTTGGGCCTATGAAATGTAACTTTAGTCCTGATCTTCTTGGCCTTCTTAAATGTTGGACCTGATTTCACTGCTTTTGCTGCTTTCACAGCTTGTGCCTTTGGGTCCACCTTCTTTGTGTTGTCTGCCACACACAGCATGTATCCACGTCAAAAACAAGAAAGGAATCAAAGAGATTTTATGAACACAAAACAATTGTTTTCCCAGGAACAAAACAATTAAATAGGAGAAAAATGCAAAGCCATCTTAATAATAAGTAACTCTACACTTGCTGCAAAGATCTAACGGTACATAATTCATTCCACCTTATGAAAATATCATGCACTTAACTTAAACATAGAACGAACATCTAAAATAAACACATAGTCAAGAAAATGTCTTCCAAACTTCCATTTGTCTTTCTTCCCCAGATAATAGTCTTGATATTAGAAAAAGTAATTTGCAGAATTCTCCCAATACTGTTCAAAAGAAACTGTTTTCATTTTTCCACCAACATTATAAATGTGGATTTGTACAAATACAGGTGCAACTTTAACTTTCAAATGATTTGGCGAATCTTAATCAACCTATTTAGCAGCGGAAAACCTGACTGAAAGTACATCAAGATTTATATTTCCTGCACACCCACATTAACATCTTCAAGATTTTTAGTTCAACAGTTACGTATACCGAACAAAAACTGAGAGTATTCACTGATTCATTGGGCATTTTAAAAGGCTTAGGGAAAAAAAAGGCATAGCAACATCACAACTGGAGATAGGCAACATACGAAATGTATAATGATATACATTTCGCTGTCCTATTAACAAAAAAAGCTAACCAAAGCAAACCAAAATCTCAGTTGAGCAGTGTAATACAAATCATATTAAAAGTTTCCAGAAAAACGAAGAAAATCAGATAACTCACCTTTAGGGGGTGCCATTGCCACCAATACGCTTTCAACGAAACCTTCTGCTTACCTTGAACCCTAAAACTTGCAAACACGAAATTGTTAGTATCTTGTGATAGACGATAAGAAAATAGTAGGAGGCACAAAGAAACAAGAGAAGAGAGAGAGACCTTGCTGGGAGCAGAGAGAGAGAGAGACCTCGCCGGGATCGCCTGTGGCCGTCTGCCTAGGGTTCGGAAGCGACATTTAAGGTTTGAAAGCAGAATTTAAAGGGAGCCCAATGGATTAGTCAACTAGGCAACACCGACTGGGCTGGGCTTTTGTGTAGAAACAACTATAAAATATTTTAATACTTTTTGAGTAATAAAGCAACTTCGAAAGTCCGATCAGAGGCGTCGAAGATCGACAGCCGATCTGTCAAAGGACTTTACACTTTTCCCTTTACAAAACGTACGAATGTCATTGAAATTAAATACGACGTAATGTTATTGAGAGCCAACTAAGTTCTTTAATTACGGAAAAACTTCGATTGTCTTAAGCTTTTATAAAAGAGAATAGCATGAAATCGAACCTAAGATTTAATCAAAGTTAAACTCCGTTTTTAACTATCAAACCACACCCTTTAAGAGCGTAAACTCATATCATAGACATCGACAACATCAGCATCTGATATTTTCTGATTACCTCGCTTATTTCGTGGAGCAGATACATATTCAATCAACATCATGCCACTCTGAATCTATTTTCCAAATGGTCAGGTCTTAAGATCATCGGAGAGAAATGCGGCGTCTACATCTCCCATAAGCAATGGTGAATTACTGAGCAGAATGACGGGGATGAACATTCAACATCCTTCAATATGGCATTTTGGTGTGCCTGTTACCACCTCTAAGCTCAAATATGTAGATTATAATTTTTTAAAAATTAAATCGGACATCGAATCGGTCAAAAGAAAGATTTAAAATTTAAAAGTCCAACAAGTATTAAACCGTTATAAAACGGTATATAATAAATAAAAATAAAAACTATAAGAGTAAGTAAAAATAAAATATTTTATTGAAATAAAAAATACACCAATATCTATTATTATCTAATGAACTAATAATAAATAAATATGAGTTTAATATAAAACTTAAAATAACAATAAAAATCAAAATTGTATTTTTGAAGGAGGTTATGTCTCATTATCATTAAAAACTCCAAATTATTCAATACTATTTAAGAACTCGTAAACTACGCTTTCATTCAAAATATTTGCATCAACTTCTGTTGCTGCATTTAAATAATTTACAAATTGGTAACGTATAAATTATTCTCAATTGTAAACTTGTAATACATCCTACTTTTAACTTAAGTATGATGAAAATAAGATATGAACTGATCATCAGTAGGTATTCTTAATTCATTCGTTGTGACAAATGCATTTTTTTTCATAGATCGCCTTTTCAAGTTCATTATAATTAAGATTAAGCGATAATTCTTCTTCGATCTAAAAATCAGTATGTTCAATATAATCAATATCAACTGGATCATACGTTCTCTTCTTATTAAACGCTCTGAATACATAGTTAAGAAATTATAAAATCGATAATAAAAATAAAATTAATGAAATAAAAACAAAACTATAAAATACATATTCTTCATTCTCATATTATAATTAACGTAAACAAGGTCATTAAGTCTTTGATATTCCAAATGATTTCACTTCTTTGTATGAATACATTCAAAAACACATTAATTATGTTTACAACCTGATACAGAAGTTGACCGACTGAGTAATTCAATAGCGAGCTTTCTCAATGTTGGAGCACTGTCATCGAATAATCTCCACCACTCATCTTTATTTTAAATTAATAGTTATGATAAACAAAAAAAATATTATTAATTAAAGAGTGAATTAAAATTATACAAACTTACCTAGCTGCATTTTTTTCATCATAAGCTCTCTCTTTGTTGATGATCTAGCAAAACTTTCTAAACCTTCAGGATACAATTTAAGTTCATTTATTACTTGTGATTACTCTTCAATAGAGAAAATACTTTTACATTCAATCACATCAAACAAACCACCCATAATATTAATTGTACATGCGTCTCCACTATATAAATAATAAGGATTGAGAAAATAAGTTGCCAAGTAGACCCTTTGAGTACAATGTATAATACGTAACGGTACCTTAATTACGTATCCCGTATCGAACGTAAAAGGGCAAGAAACGAAGAAATGCGGAAATACTTGATTTCAGTCTCCGTAACTTCAAACAAGCTTTCCGAAGTCGAAACGAGTGCGAATCCAACCGCCTTTATGGGAACTACTCTCCGGGACACGGGTAAGGTCTTTCTATAGTTTTCTCAAAATGTAAGTTCTCTTAACGGGTCAGAGAATCGTTATACTTACGATTGATTATATGAGCAACTGCAAGAGACCTTAACCTTTATATATAGCTTCCATATTGGGCTTCCCCATTATAAGGTCAATATTGGTCTGATCCACGCTAATTGAGATCCATTTTCTACCCGAACTTCGACCCATTGGTTTACATCATTTATTGAGCCACTCTATTATCTTTATATGGATCAAATTACGTAACTTAACTGATAAGTTATTAAAAAACTGAAAAATGCAATTAAATCTGATCCAACTTTGTGGGAAATTACAAAAATGTCTAACAATCTCCCCCTTAGACAATACTTAATTGTCATGTTAACTCTAGTTTAAAAGCAGTTTAAAAACTCGGTTAAGTCACTTTATTGTATTAGTCGACTAGGTTTTAAAAACAAAACAATTGATCCAAAGATAACTAAAGTCCATCATTCCATCTTGCAAGGCTTTCGATATCGAAAAGTATCAAATGTATGTGTCATATGAGACATAGATCCAATACATTCACGTATACCTAATACCTCACTAACATGAATGGAAAAATGAAGTGTGGCAAACTAGGATGATACCTTTATGATTTAAATTATATCATCTTCATTTGTAGGTCTCGATTTCTTCAACTTTATGCTAAATCGCATATGCTAAACTACATTAGAGAAATCCTGTTTTCTCTTACCGAATGCTAGACAATCTCACTGAATGCTAAACAACATTAGAGAAAACCTTTATGTTCTCCAACTGAATGCTAAACTGCATTAGAGAACCTTTATAGGTTTAAAAACTTATATCTCTTATGTCATGTTAAACTTCATAGATATCCGTTTAAAACTGTATGCGTCTAAATGAGATAAGTACAAGGTCAATTTGTATATATGCCCAATGACCTTTAAATGCTTAAGATCGACGCAAATCTTAAGGCTTTTATATGTATTATAACAATGTATGATAACACGTATTACTGAGGATAAATGATGATCATCTCTATTGATGAACCATCATACTATCATAATACATCAAAATGTACAAATGTACATGGAGCAAACATAACGATCCATTAATTAACAGTGTCTAAGTATTTCAAAACACTCATACTATATACTTGTGTCACAAATACAAGTGGGCGAAGTCCTTTAGTTAAAGGATCGACTCACTTATCCTCGGTCTTTAAATGCTCCAAACCTTAGTGTCACCTTTTTGTATCAACACCTTTTTGAACAAATAATTGACTTTTAAATGCTAAGACCATGTCATATTCTTTGTTATTATTAAATAACATAGCAGCAAGATTATCACAGTATAACCAAATGGGTCTAGCCACTGAATCAACCACAGACAACTCAAAAATCAAGTTTCTGAGCTAAACCGTCTGTAAAGTAGCCTCATAGCATGCATTCGGTTGAGGAAGCTATCTGTGTCTACTTGACACACTTCCATGTCATTATACCATCTGCAAACATAAAAATGTAACCTTAAGTGAATTTTCAATCATCCGAACACATGGCTAAAATCTGAATCTGAATTCCCTACTAGGTTTAGTCTCTTGATTTTTCTATATGTGTCAACATATAATCCTTAATTCCCTTGAGTATCTCAACATTCGCTTGACTGCATTTTAATGGTCTACACCTGGGTTAGCCAGATATTGATCAAACATTCAAATGGTGAATGCAATGTCCTGCCTAGTACATAGCCGAGCATACATCAGGCTATCAACCATACTAAAATACAAAACATTCCTCATAACCTCTCACTTTATTTTTTTCTTTGGATACTGCACCAAAGATTATCTCTCACTATGAGAGATAGGTGCTACGACAGGTTTACTATTAACCATATTAAACCTTTGTAACACATACTCAATGTATGCATTCTATAAGAGGTTTGATGAGTGTTGAGATTTGTCCCGGTGAATTTGAATACTTAGGATAGAAGATGCTGCATAAAGGTATTTCTGTAAGTGTAAGTCGACTTGTACCCTTGTGTAACTCGACTTATGCTTGCTCGGTACCGATAAGTCGACTTGTACACTTGTGTAAC
>JAOSBP010000001.1:3957265-3971559 GCA_027563825.1 Erythroxylum mucronatum | reverse complement strand
GGTCAAGAAGGAAAAGAGGATACAAGGGATCCAAACATTCTCCTTCATAATGTCTATTGTGGCTTAGAACATGAGAGGCATTAACTATCTTAAAAAATCATAGTCCCTAAAGGACATTATTTTGGACAATAAACCAGTTTTGAAGGGAATTTTGAAAACTAAAGTTAAGTTGGAACACATGATGAAGTTCAAAACTTTGGTTAATTAATAGAAATTTCTTTCTAACTATCAGTTTCATCACTAAGGCAGGATATTAATCATATTTAACTTCAAGCTGGTGAGAGTCAAAACTCTTGAAGCAAGTGACCAATTGATGCATCTAAAAGTCTATTTTTCTTTAAGGAGAATGAGAGGATAGCTATATCTTTTGTGTATGAGTCAAATTTTGGACTCTAAAGTCGATGCTACAGGGGAGGTTAATTAATATACAGGCCAACAATAGGGATCCTTAGATCATATTTAGAGATTTCAACATTATCCTATACCCTTTCTAAAGCTACAAGTAATATATGTATAAGAAACTATAATGAGGAATTGAAAGAATGTATGGAGAAGTTGGGAATGACATATTTGAGATTTGAGGGTTGTTTTTATTCTTGTGTAAGAAACAAAGCCAAAGATGGAGCATAAGCGAGAAGCTAGATAGAGCAATTGCTAATGAATAATGGTTAAAAAGGTTTGAGGAGAGTAAAGCAACTTTTAATAAGCCCCTATTCTCATACGACTCTCATATTGTCATTGAAGTTATGTTCAACATATGTGGTAGAAGAATCTCATTCAGGTTTAACAATTTTATTACAAATAATGAAGGACTTGAAGAAGTGATCCAATGGGCATATCTAAACCAGTATAATGGGGCAAAGCATGTATTTATATTAGAAAGTTAGAGATATCAAATAAGAGTTCAAAATTATAAATATTGGGAGAAACTTGAGTTCTGCTAAGGAAGTTTCAAATGCCAAAGCAATTTTGGAGTCATTCCAAGAGGAGGTGTATAAGAATCCTAGGAATCCTTATTGGCTGAGAAGAAGAAAGTTTCTCCAATATCATACACTAAGGCAATTAATAATTAAAACTCCTTACTTAAACAAAAATACGTAAGTTTATGGCTTAAGAAGGGAATAAAAACACTAGCCGCTTCCACTAGGCAATAATGAACAAGAAAAACACCAATATGATTAATTCCTTAAAAGTGAAGAATGGGAAGAGAGTTAACAACTAGGAGAATCTTAAGATGGATGCTAAGAACTCCCTAAGAACCAATGCTCTAACTAAGTCCACAAGCTAAACACTTAAATCCTCCATTTCCAATTAGTAAAAAAGAAAAATAAATACATATAAGCTTTATCCTTACTTAAAAATTTGATGTGATCTTTAGGATGAATCTGTAGAAGGCCTATGAACCAAATGGATTCAATGGGTCTTTGGGATTCAATGGATTCATCATCCTTATTCCCAATATCCCCAAATCGTGTAACCTAGGTGCCTTTTATGATTTTACACCTATTTCATATTGTATTTTGTTTATAAAATCATTGTTAAAATTTTGGCATTTAAGTTAAAGAAGGTCATAAATCCTAGAATCAACATACCTTAAGGGGCTTTTATAAAAGGTAGGCTTTTAGAGGATAATTGGTTAATAGCATATAAGCTTCTGTGAGGCTATACTAGAGCAAACATCTAAAAGAATTACACTATTAAGGTGGACTGTTAGAAAGCAAATTGTCTGTTACTAATGTTGCTTTTGCATATTTTATGATACTCTGAATGCTTTAACGTGGTCTATTGACTTTCTTGCCCTTCTTTTTGATAATGACAAAAGAGGAGAATACAAAGAGATATATTTTGATATTGTGATATATATTTTTTGTGAAATTAGATGCCAATTAGATGCTTGACGTATTTGATTTTTTGTACCTTCTTGCCTACCCTTAAGTTCTTTGCATGTAATTTTCAAACAATAGGCTCCTACTATTTAGCACTAATAGAATGCTACTTCTCATCAAGATTATGAGTAAGAACTTACGTATAAAAATTACAGGTATCTTTTGAAATCTTTCATTGTTATTTAAATTTTTTGAAAATATATCTATTATTACTTATCATTATTAAAAAGGAGGAGATTGTCATTTCAAGGCTTTCTAAATTAATGATTTTGATGATAAAATCAATAATATTTAGTTACAAAATTCAAATTTATTTGGATTTATTCAAAAACATAACAATGTTAAAAGGATTATATATTTGTTTAAAATAAAAGGACAAATGTTTCCTATTTTACAGTAATTGTTTTAACAAACTTATTTGATTATGTAGATATGGTCCCACAAAATCTGAAATGGATAAGCTCCTATCATTTCAGTATAAGCAAAGGATCTTCCTATTTACTCTATTTAATAATCAACTCTAAAATACAGTCAAATATGTGTTCAAATGTCTGGATTTTCTTGCAGACAAAAATCTCCACAATTTGCCAAACCCACCATCTGTCGCATCTTAAATTATTTTCGCAATTCAATCCCCTAGAAAATCCAAAACCAATTTCTTTATCCCAAAAATCGACAAATACACATGCAAAGCAATCAAAGAAGAAATGAAGACAACTAAATAAACTTAATAATTGGGCACAAATTATAAAATTCCTAGCACATAACTAAAAGTCACCAAAGTTTTCGAAAATAAAACCATATGAAAGATATATACAAATATAAAGAGTGAAATTAAGCAAATAAAAAGGCAGTGAAAACAACACTTACAATTAAAGGAAAAAAGTCAAGGTGGGGGAAACAAGACCCTAAATTTCGGGGGAATAATTAGGAAATAAGTTGAGAGTCGATGATGGTTTATACAGACGAAGATGGACAAACACATTAGAAGAAGACGAACAACGACTGTAGCTACTAGAACACGAGGACAAAGATGAAGATAAGTTAATTAAATGAAGATTGCTTTTTAATTAGGTTATCAATATGTAGAAAACAATGTCATTTTAGTGAACAAAATGACATTATTTTTATTGTCTTTTATTCTTCTTCTTTTGGCTATAACTTTGGACATTAATGGTACTAATGAACAATCTACAGGAAAAGGTTTTGGAGCTTCATGCAAATTAAGGAAACTAACTAACGTAGTGAGGAGTTTCATGCCTTATATGATAAGTATGGTAATATACCTATAAGTCAGAACTTAGATGATGGGCAGTCTTAGAACTATTCTCAATTAGAGTTTATTGTTGTCTCCTCTACACTAAGAAGAAAAACTGCTAGAAAGGTGAGCAAAGCTAAACTAGGAGGCTCCCCTATGGCTGATGTCTTTTTTGGTTTGGAGTATAAAAGGTTTAACAACCCCTCAAATAACAAGCTAGTAAAGATGTGATCCTGGAGAAGAAGTATATTCTCCTAGGAACTTTGGAAACCAAAACAAAAGTTGACAAGCTTATAGAAAGTTTGAGGTTTTTTTGTGCACAATAGATTATTATCATAATCCATTCCCGCCACTTCAATGGTAGGAAAGTGTTGGCTTTTGATTCCTCTCTTATACAAGTTAGTAACCTAGTTTTCTATGTTCAGTTAATTCACTTCACTGGTTTCTTTGAATGGTATAGTAAATCTTTTGATGTATCAATTACTTATACTACTAATTTATCTTTTCAAAGGGCCTTTCTTTTGGAAGATCTTTTTCAAATTTAGAGGAGGATTCAAGGTCCTTGGTTGATTATAGGAGGTCCTTGGTTAATTATAGGGGACCTTAATTGCATCCTCCAAACTGATGAGGCTAAAGGAACTAAAGTCAACTATAAGAACCCCACTAATAAACTAAACCATGTGATAAATCAAATTGGTTTGTTGGATCCAAGTTTTGTTAGACAATTTTACATTTTAAGTAATAATGAACAAGGAGAGTGGTACATTAGGAAAAAAAAGCTAGATCAGGCATTAGTTAATGATTCTTGGATGATACAAGTTCCATACTGATTTCCTATATTTAGTTCTCCTCTTGTCTCATATCACTCCATTATTGAGGTATTGATCTTGAATTCCTCCTTAGCTCATAAAGCCCTATTTAGATTCTATAATTTTCTAGCTTTAGTTGGTGGTTTTGAGGAGGTGATCATGGTTGGGTTCAACCTCAGGGTGTAAGGCTTTCAAGCTTTTCAATTAATGAGAAAACTTGGAGCTATTGAAAGCATTTTAAAAGATGGTCTGTAGGGATACTGGTATTTATTTTCAATTAAGGATGATCTTAGGAAGAATAAGCAGGGCTTCTATATTGATCCAATTAACAAGGATATGAAAGCTCAAAAATCCAAGGCCCTCAATCTTTATAATAAATCACTTTAGTCATCTCTTATATAAAAAGCTTGGTTCATTGGCTATATGAAGGGGAAAATAACTCTAGGATCTTTTATAACACAATTCTAGCTCGAAGAAAGAGGAACAAGAACATAATCTCTTCCTTGGTGGATGGGGAACGGCTTTTCCTTAAAGATAAGGAAAAAAATCAGTGAGATTATTTTTAACTTTTATAAGGATTTACTTGGTAAGATCTATGGCAGTCACTCTTCTTTGAATGACCTAAAGTCCATTTTTATGGCAAAAATCAAGAGTTAAAAGAATCTATTAAGGCCCTTTAGTCCTCAAGATATCAAGGAGGATTTATTCAATTTGAATCTTTATAAGTCTCTAAGGCTAGATAGCTTTAATGTCTTCTTTTTCTAGAAGAGTTGAAGTATTACAGGGGAATATATGATTGCCATTATTTAGGAATTTTTTAGTAATAAGAGAATGCTCATAGAATTGAACATAACTCATCATTGTCTTGTTCCTAAGATAAATAATCCAAATTCCTTAGATGAATATAGGCCTATCTCATATTGTGACACCATCTACAAGGTGATCTTAAAGCTTCTTGTATCCAAGTTGAAGAAAGTCCTTGATATAAACCTATAGAGGACAATATCTTATTAATCCAAGAGTTACTTAAAGATTATAACTCTAAGGCCTTCATCAAAAGTTGTTAAATGGAAATTGATTTTGCTAAAGCTTTTAGCTCTTACACTATCTCTAGGTATTTGACTTCCCTGATATTTTTGTAGAGTGCATATATGCATGTATTTCATCTACCTCTTACAATGTATTGGTGAATGGTTCTCCTTCAAGAACATTTAATAGAGTGAAGGGTATTAGGCAAGGGGATCGGTTATCCTTATACCTATTTATCGTAGCTATCTAAGTTCTTACAAGATTAATCTCCCACAAAATTGATTCTAGTGGTAGCTTTATGTTTTTCTCTTAAGATATTGATGGAATAAGCGCCTTTGTTTAATACATTTGATTTATAATCAAAGGGTTTAAAGACTAAAAAGTTCACTTTTATGATAAACTAAAGAATTTGTTTTAAAGATAAAATTATGCCTACAAGAAAGTTACTTATAGTATTTATACTTTTCAAGGGATTATGTAGAAGATATAACACCAATAGAGAACAATAATTCACATTTATAAATGTTGAATATATGTTAATCCAATAACAAATCTATAGAGAGAGACTAAAAAAATTATTTACCTATTCTCATCTAAGTATATGCATGATATGCTAAAGGTGTTCAACATTTGATATATTTATGAAGTATACAAAATGCCTATTATTCTATGTGTGAGTTGATATTTGAGTTCAAGTTAATATTGATTTTAACTTTAGTTTGACAAGAATAAAAGTAAGTCCTACTTAAGATATACTTTAAGTAAGAAATGCTCTAATATTACTTCAATTGCTAATTGAGTCAAAACACATTTATCATTTTATTAGCATAAAAGGTTACTAAGCCCATTATTTGAATAGTAATGTACTGCGGAACATTAAAGTTATTGGGCATGTAAAAAAAGATAATGTTCTATCAATGATCTAAGTATGTATTCAGGCAATTTGCCTTAATTATAATGATAATTGAGATAAAAGTTATACGATATAAGTAAGTGTTCTCAAAAGATAATCTTGTAAAATTCTCTCTAAACAAATATCTTAACAGTAGAATGACCATAATATGAAGATATGAAATAATTTATCTAAACAATTGGCATAGTGTAAATAGGAGATTTTTTTTATTTATTCCTTATAACTAGTCAATTGGTTGCATATTTATGTCATATTTAAATAAAAGCACTCTTTATGTTATATATGCTTGTCTAATTAATTAACTTATAAGATAAAGTCGATAGGAAAATTATAGTTTACAAATAAAATTATAATGAGATCATAATTATGATGTTCATATTACATTTATATATCATTCTTAAAATTTATCTAGCCATTGCCCTATTAATATTAGACAATAATAGAGCGAAAAGATTATAAAACATCCTATTCTTTCTTATAAAAGGAGCCAATCTCATAAACTAAAGTATTTAGATACTTGAACAAATGTATAAATTCTTATAAGACAATAAATTTATTAAATTGATCCAACATGAGAATGCTTATATGTCTTTATAAATGCTTAGTGTGATTATCGTATAAATGATCCTTTAATTTGAGATATTCAAAGCATCTCATATATGGATCGATATATTTTGATGCTACTTAAGACCGAACCTAATTAAGGATAGTTCAATTGGTAATCATTAGATATGATATGAACTATATGGAGGTAGTTAAGTGATCACTATAATATTTATCACTTTAAAATAATTAGGAATAATATTCAGTTGTTCTTCATTAATATTGAGTTAAGATACTTGACCAATCTTTTATCAAGGTAGAATGATACTTTACAAATAGTTTTTAATTTTCATTAAAAGAATCAATTATTATTGCTAAAGAACTAATACGATTGAACTCAAATAAAATGGATACTAAATCTATACTATATGTAAAATTGCAACATTTTATAATAAAAGAATTGAATTCTACAAAAAAAAATATCTACAAAATTTTTGTCAAAATTAATTTTACATTTTTAATATTTGGGCCGTCATGATGTTACTAGACATTAATCTTGATTTATGAAAGTAAATTATTTAATTAAAAATTAAAGATAAACTAGAGGAGTTAGATTTATCTAATCTTAAATATAATTTCAAATTTCAAATTGTAATTTTTATTTATTGTCAACATATTTAATAATCTATCATATTATAAACAAATAACGTTAAAGAGAGAAAAAGGTTATAGTCAAATTAGGCTTTATTGTAAAGTTTAAAAAAATTTATAACTATCTATAAAATATATGATAAATAGAATCAATATTAGATATTGAATTTTCTTAAGATTTAATTAATATTTAATTATAACTCAATTAAATTATTAAAAGATTTGAATCCTACTATAAATAAACCCGTGCTTTATAAAAGATAACTATCTTAGCATACTATTTCAGAATTTTCTCAACTCATTAATATAAGCAATATTCAAATTAGGTTATTTATACGACTCTATTGATTTTCATATAACATTTAGATTCAAGAAGAGTTACCTCAACAGAAAATTAAATTTTTTAAAAATTAAATTTTATAATTAATATTATGTTCTATTTATAAATTAATCATGTTATAGAATCTTAATTTTTAAAAGGTTATTAAAAAACTGTATTCTTCCACTATAATCATGAGAGGATCACAACACCAATGGTTTGTGGCTGGCCGGTTTTACTCACAATCTTGGAATCTGTCCGGTTACAACTGCGGAACTGTGGGGGCTACTCGATGGCTTGTAACTCGCTTGAAGTATGGGCATCAACAAGGTCGAGGTTGAGAGTGATAACCTGTCGGTGATTCACTGACTCAACAACCATATTCAGGCTAGTACGGACAATGCACTCATCTGCAGCATTCAGGAGCTGATGTCTCGCAGTTGGCACGTCACGATTCATCATGTTTATAGGGAGGGAAATGCTACAGCTGATGCTATGGCTCGACTCAGACCTGAGGTATCTTTGGGTATGGTAGTTTTTCAACAGCCCCGGACATTATACTGCACACTCTCAATGATGATCGCATAAATATTAGTCGCACTCGGCTCATTAATCTTGTTATTAGCTCTAGCTAGTTATTAGCTCTTTTAATTACCAAAAAAAAAAAATGGGACGTTTGATAGGCAAATAAAACATTGTTTCTTCATGCCAACAGTGTGTATTCCATTATCATTTCTACATGCCACAAGCATTAAGCATACTGAACATAGACACAGAAAAGGAAAGCAAGGATGGGCTTTATCAGGCCACATCAAGAATTAGGCTTTACATAGCCCAAATTCCACAAGACCAGCTTAAACCCTCCAAACAAGACCCCATCTCATCACACCTCTCCTGCTTCTTCTTGTTCATCGTCGTCGTCTCCTACCCTTGTAATGAACACACTGTCTCGTGTGTCTTCTTATGCCGCTTGCTTACTTGGGAGAGAGACCCATTTCCTTAATAGAAGTTCTCTTTATCCAAAAACGTCTACTTTCTCATGGGAAGGAAGCTTTGAACATGGCGGGCTTAAAACTCTGAACTTGAATTATCTCTTGACGAGAATTCATTCCCAATGCTACTCGTCTCGTATTGCAAGGGGGAAAAGTTCGAAGAAGCAAAAATCAGTTCCTGAGCCAGTGGCTATTGAGAAAGAGAAAGATGCTTTCTTTGTCATACGGAAAGGGGATGTTGTCGGTGTTTATAAAAGTCTCGACGAATGTCGGGCTCAAGTTGGATCCTCCGTAATAATTCTATTTTCCTCTGCTTTATAACTATACGGGTTTGCTGTATGACAATTTTGAGGATTTAGTTATTGTACTTGTTAGGTCGTTACTATTTAGATGCTACGGAGGGTACCAGGGTGTGGCATGATTGTATTGCTGGTGGTGCTAGTTAAGTTAGTTTTGCTTTTTCGTTCAAGGGTTTCTCGGTGTATTTACACTAAAGTGACTGAGAAAGCTTCGGTAGATTCACTTAAGATTTTGATTTTGTCGGGAGGGTTGACTGAAGAAGAAACCGTTGTGTTTTCATTTTGGTAGGTATCCGATCCCCCTGTCAGCATTTTCAAAGGGAACTGTTTTTCTGTGGTCACTGAGGAGTATCTCACTTCCCGAGGACTTCAAAATGCCTTGTACACTATAAGAGCTGAAGATTTGAAAGAGGACCTCTTTGGTCCACTTGTGCCATGTACTATTCAGGTGTAAGTCATCTCCTTTGTCAGATTGGTCAAATTCATTTCTTGTAAATGGTCAATGTTTAGCAGTTTCAGGATTGGATATCAAAATCGTTTACTAAATCCCTTTAATGCTAACTTCTTTGAGAACTTATGACGTTGATTACGTGAGTAACTGATTTCTGCTAAGTACTTGTGATTGTAGAATTCAAGAGCCGTTTGGCCTAGGCTAAAGCCAATTCAAATTTCTAGGAGTCCTAATGGTTGATTGATACCTAGAATGTTATGTGAGCATATCTTCCATGGATTTTTATCCATCTTTAATATTCTTTCAAGAAATTCAGGTCCTTTTTTTTCTTTTTGGAACTAAACAATTACAGAAACGTGCTTCTTTGAAAGGAGAAACAAATAAGACTAGTGCTACTGAAAAGGGATCGATGGAAGCTTTAGAACTGCAAACAGTGGTAAGGTTCTCATCTATATCGTTTTGGAATTGTAACATACATAAACATAAAAAACGAGTAACATGAAAGGTGCAGTGTTGTTATTTTGTTCTCCTGCACTCCCTCTCCCCGGCCCTATTACTGTTCTTTCTTTCCCACTGTGCATGGGTTGGCGTGAGCATGCCTGCTATGGCTGTTAGTGCGTACTTGTTAGTGCTGTATTGCATTAATCAAGAAATAATGAGGAAAAATTTCAGTGAACAGACCTGAAGATAATAGGCTGTATTAGGAACTGGTTTTTGTGCTTTTCTGCTGAGAAGTCAGTTCATTGATGACTATCATAGTAGGAAACTATCTGAAAAGAATTATAAGTTTAATTGTGTGCTTTGCATGTGATAATTACTTCCAGGATGCTGTCGGCTCTTGGCTCATACTGCCTGCATACAGGAAAAGTAAAGGACTGGAAAATCATCTCCAATTGCATTGCCAACCATTTTAAGTGCACATGTTAGAATATTTGTATAACATACTTGAATAGCGGTATTTTGTGGTTTCGTAGATTTACGCCAGTTGTTTTGCAGGAAGCAGATGGATCAACATCTGCTTCCACAGATCCTTTGAGGATTGTTTTGCAGGAAGCAGGTGGATCAACATCTGCTTCTACAGATCCTTTGAGGAAGCACTTTAAAGTGGATAATGAAGCTGAAGTTCATTCTTCCTCCCACGATCATGTAAGTAGTAACAAAAAGATGCCTAACGTACATTCTATATATAGCACAGGGCACACTGATGAGATAACAAAAGGGTAACTGTTAGACATGCCCTTTGTAGATGCTTTTGACTTATCGGCAAGAAAACTAGGAGGAATGATTTAATATTTTTCGCAGTTGACCCTTTCCTTTATCTGCAGGACTCTTGTGTTCTTGAGTTTGATGGTGCTTCAAAGGGAAATCCCGGACAAGCTGGCGCTGGAGCTGTGCTTTGGACGGTTGATGGTAGTCCTGTATGCATTCATTTTTATCTGTGCATTGGATCTTTTTCTTAGTGCTTCGGCATTTCTAAATCTTAATTCAATAGATCTGCAGATTGCGGAAAGGCTTGGGCCACAAGACCAATAATGTGGCGGAATATGAAGCCGTGATTTTAGGACTGGAACATGCTTTGAAGAAGGGTTATACAAAAATTAGAGTCCTAGGTGACTCAAAACTGGTTTGTCTCCAGGTTGGTTTATTGTTTCTGGCTTTCTATCTGTTTCTAATTCCTCGGAACTTGTCATTAATGGCGGCTGCTTACTAGTGAGACTTTTATGTAATTTACCTTACAACAGCTACAGGGTAAATGGAAGGTCAGACATTGGATGATGAGCATCTTGTATGAGCAGGCCAAGACTTTGGAGAACAAGTTTGTGTCTTTTCAGATAAATCATGTTTTAAGGGTACTTGCAATTTACGTGGATTGTAAGATGTCCTCATTTGAATCTGCTACTAGTTAATTGTCCTTGTTTGCTTCGTAGGAACATAACGTTGAGGCTGATGCTCAGGCTAATTTAGCCACCAAGCTTGGTGGTGAGATTTAATGTTTCATGTAAACCTCCTGCATTTGAAAGGTACCATTCTTGATTCGTCAATCATCTCCTTCCATTCTCCTGCAGATGGTGAGGTGGAAGAGGAACTCTGTACTTAGTCAAGCATCAGACTGCATTGTGTTTTAAAATTTGCCGCAGTCACATTTTGGTTGTTTATCGGCAACTTTTTTTGGTCGATAAACCAATGTTGTTCATTATCAAAGCACAATACTTACAGAAATTGTTGGACAACATTCCTGTTCGGGCTGCGATTATTTGAGGAATCAACGACGAAGCATGGCACTCGCAAACATTGCATTCAACCAATGAAGACTCCGAGTGTCCTTTTGCTTTGAACAGCTAAAGGAATTGCTGTTAATTACATATTTTACACAGACTACACTAGTGGCATTTGACTATATCAGAACATGTACGGACAGACAAGTTCGACAGGATTGATTGCATTATCATTAAAGAGCAATGGATTTCATGTGTGTTTATGCTGCCAGTTTTCCTGCCTGAGGTTTACGCTGATTTGCGATTACACAGTAAAATCATCAATACTGTATTCACCCTGGAAATTAAAAATCTTGAGCATGGAAGTACTTTATATATAAAAGGGAAAGCCATTGCAAACCTATCAAGAAATTTTATTCACGTAGCAAACCCATTAAAGCAATGAATTGGTCCGTTAAATAACGTGAGTCTGGAATTGGGAGCCTGCAACTATAAGATACGTGTAACAGCAATGATGGGCCAGTTTTCTTCACGTGAATCATTATACAAAATCACCAACTTGTGGGGTCGCGGGGCAAGAGGCTTATTTAGAAGAGTCTAGATTTTTTGTCCAATTTTATGATTTTTTATTCTGTCCCATGAATCTCAGCCATTCATTTATATGGGCTTTGCGTAAGTCCCTCATAAATAAATGTGGGACCCGCATAAATGAATGATTGAAATTTATGAGACAGAATAAGACACCATAAAACTGGACAGAAGACCTTGTATCTGCTTCAGGTACCCTTTCTACATTAGTTAACGACGGTGAAAGTTGTGTTAAGCAGGACGTCTTCTCTGAGATAAATTTCTTTAGTTGAGAAGCATGGAAGGTGGGATGCATTATGGATTTTTTGGGAAGCTCCAACGCGTATGCTATCTTACTTATCTTTGTTGCAATTTGAAATGGCCCATAATATGGTGGA
Source organism: Erythroxylum mucronatum (assembly GCA_027563825.1). Lineage (NCBI taxonomy): Eukaryota > Viridiplantae > Streptophyta > Magnoliopsida > Malpighiales > Erythroxylaceae > Erythroxylum > Erythroxylum mucronatum. The sequence continues at coordinate 3,959,228 of JAOSBP010000001.1, read as the reverse complement.
GCTAGTTTCTGATTTGCCATCCTTTGCATGGAGTGCTGACTATACGGTTAAAGTTTGACATAAACCCATTGTTCCACTTCGAATTCCCTCTCCGCCCTCTTTTTATCTACATATTGCTGCATCCTTTTTTGTGCTCTATTTAGCTTAAATTTTGCTATTTGAAGTGTTGTCTCTTGATCTCATAATGCTTGGTCCATCAGAAGGTTATGGAAGTCCCCAGCTAAGCAAGCTACGTAGAGAGATGGGGGGTAACCATAAAGGATTTTGAACAGAGCTGCATTGGTGGCTATGTGATGGGTTGTGTTGTACCACCACTTTGCCATTGACACCCCGTATGCCCACTTCTGAGGATTGTCACTACATAAGCATCTGAGAAAGGTTTCCAGGATCTTGTTAATGGCCTCTGATTATTCGTTTGTATGAGGATGATAGGACGTAGAGAATTTCAAGTTGACACCTTGTAGTCTGAATGTCTCCTGCCAAAATGCACTTAAGAACTAGGGGTCGTGGTCACTTACTATAGCTTTTGGCATTTCGTGTAATTTAAAGCCATGATCTATGAAAGTTTACGTAACATCCTAAGTTGTGTAAGGGTGTATGAATGACACAGCGAGTAAAGCGTAAACACACAAGTTTCAATCTGAAACCTGAATTCAATTAAGAGAATCCCCAAAATATGAAGCTTTTTTCCAAAAGTCCCCAAAATAGTGTATAAAAGAGTTTAAATAGGTCTCAAACCCTAAAACGCAAATAATTAAAACAATAGAGTTTGACTTAAAAAAATTGTTGACTATTTGAAGCCCATCAAATCTGCGAACTCTTTCGTTTGGACTTCTAGCATGCAACCCATTCTTGGAAACTTCTGCAACACGTTCCACGTCAGTCTCCTCCACTTGAGAAAAACTCGACCTCGAGTTAACAGTATCATCAGGATATAACGGCTCATCGGATGGGTAGTACTTGTAGATGTCCGCCACATTAAATGTCTTGGAGATTCCCATACTATCAGGAAGTCCCACCATATAAGCATTGCCATTGATCTTCTTCAGAACCTGGTACGGACCATACTTCTTCGACTGTAGCTTGCTATAAACGCCCACCAAAAACCTTTCACTCCGCAGAAATACCATGACCTCATCACCAATAGTAAAAACTGGCTTCCTGCGATGCCTATCAGCTGCCTTCTTATACTTTGCATTAGACTCCTCTAGTTTCTGCTTAACCTTAGCATAAACAGCTTGCCAATCGTTTGCCATCTTCTCTGCAGCAGCACATGGACTTAGACTTTCCTGGATGTAGCCTTTTCGTAGCAAATCCTCTACCTTCTCCTTCAAAATTTCGCTTTCCTTAGGGCTCATTCTGTATTGAGATAGATTAGGCAGACTAGCACCAGGAATCAGATCAATTTGATTTTGAATATCCCGTAAAGGTGGCAACCCAGGTGGTAATTCCTCTGGCATCAAATCATCAAATTCTGTTAGCAACGATGTCACAACTTTAGGAATTTGTACTGCATTCTTCTCTTTGTCACTAGCCAATGACACATGTTTGACAACTACAACATGCACTTTTTTTTCTCCCTCAACTCAGCTTCAAACTCCTTCACAGTAGTGGAAACTGTAAAAAGGGTTCGCCCCTTCGTTTTAGAAGCTTTGGCACGACCACTCTCTTTCGTTGGCAGCAAGGTAAATTTAACCCCGCCTTTCTCCACCTTGTAGATGTTATCTCTGCCAGCATGTTGGGCGTTAACATCAAACTGCCAAGGTCTACCTAGAAGCATGTGACAAGCATCCATATCGACAATATCACAGTAAACTTCATCAGAATATTTGCCGATAGAAAAAGGAATCTTACAGCGCTCCGTCACTTCAATTTCCTCACCAGGCCGAATCCATCCAATTTTGTATGGATGTGGGTGCTTCTCAACTCGTAGTCCCAAATTCTCAACAGCATCCCTGCCTAC
>JAOSBP010000001.1:3938118-3948184 GCA_027563825.1 Erythroxylum mucronatum | reverse complement strand
AGCTTCACTTCCCACTCACGCTCCAGAAGTAACGAAATGGCAAGAGTCAAAGAGCTAGGCTGTCGACGCCTTCCAGAATAGTCAGATAAGATGAGGATTCTTATATATATATATATATTTTATAAATTGCAAATTTCTTTTAATAAATATTAAAGATTAAAAGTAATTTAATTAATATTTTTATAATATCACGTAATTAATAAACCCGAATTTGTATAATTTTTGTAACTTAATTTTAGTAAGATTTATATCCAAATAATTTGACAAAACATACTTTAAAATTTTTTAACATTATAAACTATTTATAATTAATTCATAATAATAAAAATATTGTAAAATAATAAAATATTTTTTATTTTTTATTTTTGGTTTTTGGTTTTCTGCAAGAAGTTATAAAAGAGTCCCCACTGTAGGAAGGCACTTTTAAATTATTCACATTCAGACTAATCCTTAATCGAATCAGATAAGTCTCTTATAAATCTTTAACTTCAAATTTTAAACAACTGCATATTTTTTTTAATCTCGCAAAATCGATATGACGAGCAGATGCATCCAATCACCCATACGGTAGTATCTATACTTCTTGAGTGAAGTGGGAAACTCATCAATTTGTCACTATATACGGAAGAATCATCTGGGGCTATCATAGACAAGTGGAGTTTACTTGGGCAGCAAACAAATGATTCGTTCCAATGTGTGATAAAACTTAAAAGTCGTCTCATGCCATCATTGTCAGCTTCCAAGCAACACACATAAAGCCAGCTCGTGTATTGACTAAACCTGGTCTTTGGAATGACTTTGGAATTGACTAAACCTTTACAAACTATTCCCGAAGGACGAAGTGAACCTCTAATTTATCAATCATTCCACTAGCTCTGTTCCCAGTTCAGCGCCAGCGGAGAAAGGGGATACCACCAACATAAGTGATTCTCTGTCTCTGATTCAGTTCCATTTATTCCACTAATTCTGCTATGTATGTCCTAAGCATGACTTCTGCTTCTTGTACACTCATTAAAAGTTCATCCTTTCTCAAGAAACCTATTTTTCTATTGCGCTTTCCTCATTGAACATCTTACTTAAGTGTAAAGATATTCAAAAGTGATTGCTTTCTTGTCCTAACATGTAGAATCAGCCATCCCAATTACTCCCACACTCAGGTCCGATTAAATTATGAGGGGTTAAACCACGATTTGATCTTGGTCGACCACTTAATAGAGCGGTCCATGCGCTCCCGTTACCGGGAATCGAACCTTGGTCCTTGTCCCAAGTTACCCTGCTAGATTGCCAACCGAGCTACCCATGCAGGCACACTATTATAAATTCTTGAATGCCTTCATAGTTGTCCGATATGAGATTCCTGACAGAAACTTTGACATGTCTACCTTCGATTGCTAGCATGAAATCATGTATTTTATACGTCTACGGTACTACTATGAAATCGTGCATCAAATTCAGTAACATAAAAACTTGTGTCTGCCAAGAGTTCTATCGATGACCTATGTGACTCACTGATGTTGAATTTCACATTTACATCCGCTTATACGATCACAAGAGTCTCCCTTTTTGCTTATTTCTTTCATTGGGTCAGTTTTGTGCGTATAGAACTCTGCGGTTGGCAGAACCAAGATGACAAATCCGAAGTTCCCATCAAGCTCATGCCTTGAAACTTTACCTGCTTTTGCGTTCTACTCTTCATATTCCACTCAATCTTCTCTATTTTCTTTAGTTTCTACATCCATATGGGCTCTCTTTAGTTTTTCCTTTTACCTTTCTGTTTTCTTTAAGACAATGTTGCTTCACTCCCTTATGGTATATTTCAAGGTTCTGCAGTGAGCTTTCAAACCTAGGAACGTTCCCTTAGAATGCCACCACACACAAAATATCTGACAGGCTATTTCAATAAGAAATGTATCAGATGCCAAATTGATGCTAACAATGACTAGGAAGTAAAAGTTCATACAGGATACCCTAAACAACCTTTTGTATTACATTATACCATCGTTGCAAGTTTTTGAACCTCACACAATGCCAAAAAGTGCGAGGATAAAATACAGCTATTTTTTACCTCCCAGCAATCACTATGCAACACATGCTGAACACTCTTTCATCAAAAGATGCGACACATGCTGAACACACGTTTATCACACAAGAGAGGTGATCTCAACTCTGAAGACATGAAAGCCATTTTAATGACATTATCGTCACCAAACAACAGTTTGTGCATTGCTTACGTTAATCGCTATCTCCACTAGTCCATTCTTTCCAGTCCTTATCCACATGATCCTGTGCCCATTTGACTGCTGCACGGGCAGCCTGTGGCCCTCCAGGTAACCCTCGCTCGTTTAGAGTATCTGCCATGTCCATGAAGGGTGTGACCAAAAGTGTTCCAGGTCCACCGTATTCAGAGTGTAAGAACGAACTGAATATCTGTAGCAAATTATCAGAAAACAAAAGGTCATGATAAGCACACTTCCAGAAACAGAAGAAATCAATTTAAGCTATCTAAAGAGGCATTCACAATCGATGCTCATGGCATAGGGGCTTTGTTCATAGAGATGGGATCATGGGAACAAAGCATTACAAAGAACTCTCAATAAGCCCACAAAATAGTTATATAAGACACACCCATGGCTTGAGTTCACTCTTTGGTCCTGATAACAGCCCTGCCTGTATTTTTTCTCATTGTTTTTGAGCAACAGAGCAATCCCAGTGAAAAACTCCAATACCTCTATTCTTTTCCTGACACTAGACGTAACTCGTGAATTTCCTTCAAATTGTTTACTTTAATTTCAGAAATCAAAATACATAAACTATTAAACTCTGACCATCAACAATAGCTATAGTAATGCAATTAAAATAATGTAAAATTACAGGATAAAAAGTGAATTAACATCATCACTTCAAAGACCCATTTGGTCACCATTATCAGTTCAGGCAGTTGACATATAACAAAATAAACAAGTTCAAACCATTCCCGAATTTAAAAGGAAATGGAATTCCAAAATAATATGAAAACTTGTGACAACTTGCAACAATGCCAGTGGTGCCTACATTAGAGGCAAGGGATCTTAATGGTCTGAATGAAGTCTGTGCACATGGTTAATGATGTATAAACCTATCAGGTGCCAATGAGATGACAGCACCTGAATGAAAACAATGAACTCACTTAGTATAACTGTATAAGATAGTAATACTAGTCTCATGTCATCCATTTAGCCCCAGTATAAGCAGAAACTGTACAGCAAAAAATATGGAGAAATTGCCATTTATAGGCAGACCTGTTGGATAACAAGCTTAGTGCTCATATTTCTAAGTGCACCTGTTTCTGCTATTTCTTACATATTTCTTTAAGCAAATTCAAATCAAGAAGCCGAACCTAAATGGACAAATGGTACTGAAATTGTAGCACACGAAACAAGTAACCAACAAACCAAAACGCAAATACCTCGGTACAGATTCCCACTACTTCTTCAAGCGAATTTCCATAAAGATCCTTCTTTGTGAGCTTCTTAAGAAGATGGGTCCTGAATTTTTCAGTTTCCTGACTCAGAAACCATAGAAGCTGACTCAAACATCCAGAATTGAAAGTCCAAAAAAATTAATTAAAAAAACTCAGATACTATCAACAGAGACAGACACTAAAACAAGGATACGACGTACGGCTTCAGCGAATTCAGGAATTGGGTCAGGAAATTTGTACTCAGCTGCAATGCAAAAGGGTCTCCTTCGTGCTTTCTTGGTCGGTAACGAAGGATAACAGGTAGTGGGCAGGTGAGTTCTTGAGAATCTCCAATCCACAACAGAAGAGGTGAAGGAAAGGGAAGAAATATGGATACGAGAAGTTGAACAGTAGAAGGAAACATATGGGTCGATTTTTGCAGAAACAAGAGCCTTACTCCATGAAACTGAGGCCATTTCAGAGAGAGTTCCTTATCCTTTTCTGTTGGCTCCTCAGGGTTTTAGGTTTATGTATTCATACGCGGCTTAAGCCTCCCACCAATAACAGAAACACCCTTATTGCCAATCAAAAGAAACGAAATTAAGTTTTTAAAATTGCTTAAAGTTGCAACAAAACCTAAGGTACAACTACGAATTACATAAACACTTAGGCTTTTAATAGTGCTGATAATACCTCAAACTATGTTGAGCAATAGTGCTGATAATACCTCAAACTATGTTGAGCAATTCATTTGAAAAAACGAAGCTGACTGCTTCAATACTCTTAATCATCAACTTTAAAAAATTTCCACTTCGTATTATGGGATCCTCCACATAAGAGGACCCTCCAAAAATTGGCGTATGCCACTTTCTGCGTCGCGCACACGGTATTCTTTAGTAAAAGGCGAAAGAATAGTTCGCTCTGTGCTCAACGCGTGGCTGCGTAAGGGTGAGAGAATAGAAGATCATATTATATAGCATGTGCAAAGTTCTCACACGAAGTGAACAAGCGATGTGGGGCTGCGTAGGTTGGGCATTTTCTATGCTTAGCATCTCTGAGACTCCGACCTTTCTCAGTTGCCATGCGCAGAACATACCATTTCACTTTCTCCCCAGGCCGGGCTTCATACGGAACAAGCGATAGGTGAATCATATGCCTAAAAAACCTGAGAAGTATTCTCACTGTTGACAAGGTATTAGCTATTTAAACAAGGATTAGCACTAACATTATCTATCAATCTAAGCAAAAACTAAAATCATCCACCTGCCTTTGTTACTTATTCAAGAAGATAGTTTGAGGCCGAGCTCCCTCCATTACTCGGTTACGAGCAAAAGACCTCTGAAGAATACAACGTTGTTTCATTTGGTCTTTGTATATTCTTGCGTGTTAAGGAGAACCTATTAGGTTATAAGACCAGAATTTCATTTGATAGAGATGCATCAACAAAATTACCACAGAATTTGTACCATAGGTATCCACTCCTTTCCATCAGTTGGAAATTTCATTGGCTCGTAAGGCTTTTATTGACAAGAAGATATTACATAATCACAAAATAAGTCTGTTAACATAATCTGCAAGGTCGGCATTAATTACAAGTTGAGAGTCAAAACAAGCCATGTACACCTAGGTCGGTTAATGTTGATCGTAGTGTAAGTTGAACTTTGTTGGATTCTCATATTTATCCTCCTATATACACATGCTATCACTATTGGAAGCTAAACGGGTTTCAGAGATTCCTTTCATGAGGTTCCAGGCAAGGAAAATCTAGGAAATCAAACACCTCCTTCTCAGTGTCAAACTTCAGACTTGCGCTACCTTTAGAACCCTGCAAAACAATTAATGAAATAAACAAGTTTACTGGCTAATAAACTTTGAGATGAATTCTTAAGTTCAACAAAGATCGAGGAGATCGGTTGGTTACCCGTTTGCCACCTGAAGATTGTGTCTTAGGAAAGAGCCCAATATCATCAAGCCGGAATCCTTTGGATTCTGCCAGCAACCTCAATCTGCAAAAGGAATTTCTAAGTTTCAATCAAGATCATCAGAGGAGCAGTTTTGCAAGGGAAGACATAACAGAATGGAACTTCACAGAGTTTTGCTTCTCCTCATATGTAACTTCAGAAACCATTGACTTGCCATTTCACAGTACTCAATTCCACGTTAGAGCCATTAGTTTTGGAAAATATGGAGAAAATAAACCAAAACGTGGCATGGTGTAGAGTAATGTAGTTATTACAATCACAATCTGCCTTAGTGCCTAGAAACTGGATTCGTCTCAAGTTTACAAATTAAAAACGATTACAACTGATAAATGTGAGCATACCTCCTGTTTAATACATCATTCCCTGTCCAAGCTATTAGACCAAATGCATATATGTCTCTTGGATATACCTATAACGAATCAACCAGAAAGATATGTCTAGATACCTGTAACTCATAATTTAACAAAAAGAAACGTAGTCATTGTCAACAATGAATTACCTTGAAATCTATGCGGTGTCGCAATTCTCTTCCTGGATATGTGCACAGACCAAAATACGTGTCAACACCTGATTCAGTACCCTGTACGCATTTTGAACAGGGAAAATGAAAACAAAATAGAAATTAAAGTACAATCTAGGGGGCCCACGATACAGAACATATAAGTAGCAAAATAAATAAACAACTGAGAATCTCCAAATATTTGTAAAAAGGGTATATCAAACAAAGTTTACAACCAATTATCAAGAATGACTAACAAAATGCCATGAATTTGGCACACATTATTGCAAAAACAGAAGCACAACTGAAATGCAAAAACCACAGGAGAAGAGAATGAAAAATGGATTCTGAGAATAATGTACCTCCTCACTGTGGGTGCTGAAAATCAAGTCCTCTCTTAAGAACTTCATATCCTTTAAGCGTTTAACATATTTTAGTAAAAATCCTTTATGACTGCAAGTAGAGATAACATATCTAAGTGTAATACCAAAAATAGGCTTAACCTGAATATATTCAGTCAAGAAGTTACTTTCATGCTGTTAAAAATTGAAGTTGCCTGAGCAACTCCCAGCATGAACAAGCACGAATGAAAATGATAAAATTTTGAATAGAAAGAAAGAAGATAAGAGGATATGTACCTTTTCCCATCAGGGTGAGTAATTACAATATCTATATCCCCGCAAGAAGCTTTTCCTCGTCTATAAGATCCTCCGCATACAATAACCACCTTCAAAATGGATATTAGAGCAATCAGATTAAATCAAGCGTACCTAAATGAATGCCTATGCTTGAACTATGACTTTCAACATCAAAATGCTTAATCTGTCTGAGAAAAAGAACTGATATGTAAAGCAAAATCTCAACAAAAATTCATGCGTCTTAGAGGACTTTTGTTTCCCTCATGTTCTTGATAATACGCTTTTGATGCACTCAAGAAATTGATTGAATTTTCCTAATATATTTGCACCCATATCCTACACAAACATTGCAAGTGACATGATTGCACAGAACTCCTATCAGTGGCCACCAATTTGGTAATGATGTGTTGAGACCCCTAGCTGAGACATTAAAAGGTGCATCATAATTTAGTTGTTCTTTTTATCCTTAACAGTGAAAAGGAATTGGATACGTGCACCAAGGAGGTGGCCAGCCATGAACCTGAAACACAACTTACAATTAACATTAAGGTTACCTCAATGACCTTTAAGATTCATATGTACACAATTCCAGTGAAGAAGTAAAATGCTCACCCCAGGCAAAATCTCTTCTCCAACTTTCTGTAAAAGTTGTTCCATTTCTTGAACCTGCCAAATAGGAACCACTTTTGTTGTTTTATACATTTATGGGTCAAGCAATACACAAAACATCACATATAAATCCCAAAGTCTACAAACTAAAACAACAGTTTTACCTCATTACGTGGAATCCTTGTCTTTATATCATTGAAATATTTCAGTCCTACCTTCTGTGCATGTGTTAAAGAATCCTCATTCTTCAGATCATCCAGTGTACGATAACCTTTCTCGTACAGCTTTAGGGCAGTAGCAGGACCAATGCCCCAAACTTCTCCAAATAGATTAAGCGTGCATACCTGTGCACCAGTAAATAGATACAAAAATTTGATAAACTAACTATTCTATTGTTTATCTGTCCAGCTAATACTAAATTTAGATCTAAATCCTGTAAACAGTTTTAGTAACCAATAAAATAGATGTAACTGAGCATCGGCTAGAAGTGGAAAACGTCAATAACAACCTCCAATGGTAAAGGAAGAAGGGCCTAGGCAAATCAAATACAAGCCAATCGTAAGAACCTTCTTCTGGTGTAGATTGAGTGGATGTCTTCAAAAAAAGGTTACAAGTGAAATTTACATGCAAGGTATGAATCTTAACATTTCGTTAACTGAGCAGTTCGTAAGGTACTTGGAACATATATAAAGGGAAGGCAAAGGAGAATTCATAAAATATTTGACATCAAAAAGCAGTCACAGGGTAAATGTTTAAAGTACCTTTTCATCGGTTTCGAAGTGTTCTAACTTCGATAGTTTTCCAGTAGTCAGTATCTCCTGAATCTGCAAGAAAACTCTAATATGTAATTGATGGCACTAAGGAAACTAGCAATAGAAGCTTCAAAAAGTAATTTTGATTCCTTGGATAAGACATCAGACATCAACTCAGCAAGCCAACACTTTGATTTGGAAAACTTGCAATGTGCAATATTTTGAATGTAACGAACCAGAACAAGCATCCGAAATTAAGAATGGGAGAACAACCAGGGAACAAAAGTTACCCCACAACGCAATAGTGAACAAATAAAAGGGAACTTGGAATAAAGAAGAAAAAGAAGAATTACTTAATCATTATAGAGACAATAAAATGTGGAAATTTCATTTGAAGTTCCTGCTACTTACATGATCCTGCAATGACTTGCCAATCCCAGGCAGACCTTTGACCTGCTCTGAACTTTCAATCTTAAAGGGTAACTTTTCAATCACAGGAATAGCCTTGTAATAGCTAAATGACCTACGATCATCACCCAGCGCTGTATGAAAGTTCACGGTTAGCATCAGACCATCAAAAGAAGCAGCGAGAAATAAGGTTAGGAAGAGTCTCACCCACCCCTATATATACCGATGAGTTTTCCAAATATGTCAGTGATGTTCTTGTTTAAATCAGGTGGATTGTATAACGAGGATAGCTGACAAACATGCATAGACATGATTAAAAACCGTATAAGACTTTGCACAAACAATTAGAAATATGTTTGTAAATGCAAATTCTAAATCTCACATCAAGATTTGGACTAATGGAAGACGGACTAGTACTAGTAGGGCTAAGAGAAATGGATGAGCTTGGAGAATGTCTTGGACTATCAGGTGACTCATAAACTTTATTCTCTGCACTCTCGCCAGTTTCTGCTTTGGAACTTTTAACATTCTCCGGAGAAGACTTGATCTTTTTGTGAGGTGGCACGTCACCGTCATCCGAATTGCTGCTTCCATTAACGGATTTTCGAACAAAAGACTTGTCAGGACTGGCTCCTTCTTCCTTATCAACTTCTATATGATACAGATCTTCAGACACTCTCTCGCCTGACCTCAAGCTGTCCTCAAGCCATTGATAAAGAAGTACTTTCTGGAACAAGCAATTAACATCAGATAAAATAACCCAGCAGAACATAAACAACTAGATTTTAGGGGGGTAAAAAAGAAAGAAACCAAGAATTTGAACAGAAAATTAACTCCTTTGACGCGTTCTCTGCCCAATTGTTGAAGAAGAACCGGCAAGCTAACGGCAAAAACGTGAGTGACCTTCTTGGACAAGCGGTCCTCTATAGTAGCACCCATTTGGACCAACTTCTGCTTCCAAATCTTCATGCCACCAACAGAACAAAGAAACCCCAAGTCAACGAAAGATCAAAAAGCCTACCGTTGAAAATAATAATACGTGGAAACAAATAAAGGGTGTAAGCAGAGACATGTAATCTGCGAGGCTGGACACCATTTTCAACCAAGAACACGACCATTCCGGAGAACATCCCATTTGGGTCAGGAGACGGAGCTCGTTTGATGCGTGTCTTCGGCGCCATTTTACTACCTTTCCCTTGTTTATTCAGCCCAAGCACAAGCATAACCACTCCTCCCCATTAGCTTCGCGTTTGTAGAATAGGACGCCTGTTCCAGAGTCGGATGGGCCCATCTTAAACTTACGAGGTGTACTATTTGCTTGAGTCACACGTGTACCATTCCGGAGAACAGCCCATTTGGGTCAGGAGACGGAGCTCGTTTGATGCATGTCTTCGGCGCCATTTTACTACCTTTCCCTTGTTTATTCAGCCCAAGCACGAGCATAACCACTCCTCCCCATTAGCTTTGCGTTTGTATAATAGGACGCCTGCTCCAGAATCGGATGGACGCATCTTAAACTTCCTTGAGTCACACGTGTTACTTAAATGCAGCGTACTCAATTTTGTTCGGGATATAAGATTTAAAATTTTTACTTCAGAATTTGAGGGCTTTTACCCGGAGGTGAGCCCTTCCAGAAATTCTCGATGGCCAAGGACAAGCCCTGGCCAAAGAGGGGGTTTGGAAATAGTTTTCAACCAGCAATAGACGCGCCTCGGTTAGAACCTCACTAGCTGCGTCAT
>JAOSBP010000001.1:3915402-3928296 GCA_027563825.1 Erythroxylum mucronatum | reverse complement strand
AAGCAAAGGAACAGATTAACTTACTTGGAAAGCCTCAAATCGTCAAATCTTGCAAAACTCCAATTTCTTCTTCTCCCTTCCACGACAACCTCTTCTTCTTCTTCTCTTTGATTTTTTTCTTCTTCTTTTTCCTTTTATACTTTCTTTACCATTTATGAAATGTCCATTTTACCCCTCCTTGCAAAGCCTTAGCCTTTAAACCCTAAATGATCTTCCCATTTTGCCCTTCATTTATTCTTACTACATGCATTAAATTTAATCCTATTTTAACCCACAATTATTAATACCTAGTCCATGCTTTAATTTAATTCTAACCTTAGCATAATTTAACTACTGATTAAAAATCACGCTTCAAATTAAATAACAGGTTTGGGGTCCAACAAGAAAAGTGATCTAGATGATCTCTAAATTCATAAAAATAAGAAACAGTAAGCATACTAACAATAAATCAAGAGTAATAGGCGAGTTGTCATTAGAACCAAGCTTATTATCTATAACTATAAGCATGTGCCATATTTGCTTTGACCATATACTCAACTCAAAATTAGATTTAGAGGTCAAATAGTTGTTACTTAATAAACCACTACAAGTAGATTATAATATATCTAAAACAAGAAAGAGAAAATTAAGGGATCCTAATGTTATGCCAAATTTGTAGGTTTGTTTTCAACAACAAAAAGCTTTATCCTAAAATTCTTAAAAGACTTCAATACACAAGTGTCACGAATTAAAAAGTTAGATGAAAACATAAATATCTTGTAATATAAGGTTACGTCCTATCAACATCCTCAACTTGTAATTACCCATTTTTAACACTTTAACTCGTGCTCCATTGCTCGTAAACAAATGTTGAATAACTTTTAGAACGCATTAGTGTTGTGCTAGTAGTTGCGGAAGCAGTAGAATCAATCAAGTAAATGAACAAAAAATAGTAGAAGGACATAAAGAATTTTTACATGAGAAACTTGAATGCTAGGAGAAAAATCCACGTGGCGAAGAGACCCCGAAAATATACACTATGTCAAAGAAAGAAAAATTACAACTATTTTTCTCTCTCTCATAAACCCCAGGACTAATAAAGAGTACACCAATACAATGTTATAAAGGACCCTCAATGGGGTGTTTATGTATTAGTATAACCCTAGGGTCGGAAACCTACACAAAGTAAGAATCTACATAGAGTAAAAATCTTGAAGGCTTAGGCCATTATCCTAACAAATCTCCACCTTGACACAAGACTGGAAGTAGGAGTTCTCTTCACCGTAAACCTCAAAGGGCGCTCAAGTATCAAGGATATCGACTAAGTCTAGGCAATGTTTAAACTTAGCAATAGGTAGTTGCTTGGTCAACATATACCTTCTACCACCTCGAGAAGTAACGCGAGAGAGACCCCATAGATCATAATGAATATAATCCAAAGTACCTTTGGTCCTGTGAATCCCCAGGGAAGAGAAACTCACTCTAGTATGTTTACCAAAGACATAATGTTCACAAAACTCTATATTACCTTAACTCTAGCTCAATAAACCCCTCTTGCATAAGATTTGCATACCTTTTTCACCCATATGACCTAGGCAGTAATGTCACAACTTGGTGACATCTTGGTGAGAATTGGATGAGGCAACATCAGTAGTACCAATAACAGTAGAGCCTTGCAACACATAAAGAGTATCATGTCTTTTCCCTTTAAGGATTACAAGATTACTTTAGGACACCTTCATGACTCCACCTTTAGAGGAGTACTTACATCCAAGAGACTCAAGTGTACTAAAAATAAGGTTGCATTTCAAATCAAGAATGTGACGAATATTAGTGATGGTTTTAACAACACCATTATGAGTTTTAATATTGATTGTACCTTTCCCTACCACATCGTATTGTATGTTGTTCCCTATAAGGACAACACCCTTAGCAGTTTCATAGGAGGCAAACCAATCCCTGTGAGGACATATATGAAAAATACAATCAGAGTCTAGGATCCATTCATCTTTAGATCGTTGTTCGCCGTGAAAAACCAAAAGAACATCACTTCTTAAACTAAAATCAACGACAATAGCCTCGGGGGTAGAATCATATTGATTACCCTTGTTTTTACCTTCTTTTTCGAGTTTATTTTTCAATTTACAATAGTCCAAGACCATGTGTCCGAGTTTCTTGCAATATTTACATGTAATATTGGCATTTCTACCTCTAGAATTAGATTTATACTTCTCATGGCTATTATTGCTCTTTCTTTTCTCAAAAGTTCTACCTTTAATCGTTAAACCCCAATTAAAGCATTAAACTTTTCTTTAGACAGTAAAGCAGATTTAACTTCTTCTAAAGAGAGAGTTTTACAATTATCATAAAGCATAATTTCTTTAAAGCGGTTATACGAATGAGGTAGTTAAATAACAATAAGCACTGCTTGATCCTCATCATCAATTTTAACATCAAGATTTTCCAAATCAATAATAATAGAATTAGATCAAGATGAGATGGGATGGGTGTACCTTTGGACATTTTAAGCCTAAAGAGACGTTCTTTGAGACTAAGTTTGTTGTCCAAACTTTTCATCATGTAAAGGGACTCCAATTTCAACCAAAGTCCTGTAGCGATAGTCTTATAGATTACTTCTCGAAGCACTTCACTCATCAAGCATAACTGAATAGTGGACAAGGCTTTTTCTTCCAACTCTTCCCAATCCTCATTTGACATATTGGTAGGTTTCTTTGTCTTGCCAGACAAAGCTTTCTTCAATCCATTTTGTGTGAGAACAACTTGCATCTAGACCTTCCAAATAGCAAAACTAATTTTTCTGTCGAACTTGTCAATGTAGAATTTGATTAAAGGAGACATGGCGACAAGACTTGATTGACCAAAATAAACCTCTCTCTAATACCTATTTGTTGTGCTGGTAGTTGTGGAAGGAATGGAATCAATCAAGTAAATAAAGAAAAAACAATATAAGGACGCAAAGAATTTTTACGTGGGAAACCCGAGTGCTAGGAGAAAAACCCATGGGGCGTAGAGAGCCTAAAAATATACACTATGTCAAAGAAAGAAAAATTACAACTGTTTTTTCTCTCTCACACAAACCCTGGGACTAATGAAGAGTGCACCAATATGATATTACAAAGGACCCCTAAGGGTTGTTTATATAGTAGTATAACCCTAGGGTGAGAAACCTATACAAAGTAGGAATCTACATAGAGTATAAATCTTGAAGACTTGGGTCATTATCCTAACAAATCTCCACCTTGACACAATATCAAAAGTAGGAGCCCTCTGTCATAAGCCCCAAAGGGTGCTCAATTATCAAGAATACCGGCTAAGTTCAGACAATGCTTGAACTTAGCAATAGGTAGTCGCTTGGTCAACACATATCTTCTACCACCTTGAGAAGCAACGCGGGAGGGACTCGATAGATCAAAATGAATATAATCCAAAGTACCTTTGGTCTTGCGAATTCCTGGGGAAGAGAAACTTACTCTAGTTTATTTACCAAAGACACAATGTTCATAGAACTCTATATTACATGAACTCTGGCTCAATAGACCCCTCTTGCACAAGATTTGCATGCCTTTCTCACCCATATGGCCTAGGCAATAATGCCATAACTTTGTAGTATCTTAGTGAGACTTAGGTTAGGCAACATCAGCAATACCAATAACAGTAGAGCCCTGCAACACATAAAGAGTACTATGTCTTTTCTCTTTAAGGATTACAAGATTACCTTAAGACACCTTCATGACTCCATCTTTAGAGGAGTACCTACATCCAAGAGATTCAAGTGTACCAAGTGAAATAAGGTTGCGTTTCAAATCAGGAACATGACAAACATTAGTGAGAGTTTAACAACACCATCATAAGTTTTAATATTGATTGTACCTTTCTCTACCATATCATAATGTGTATTGTTCCCCATAAGGACAACACCCTTAGCAGTTTCATAGGTGGCAAACCAATCCCTATGAAGACATATATGAAAAATACAATTGGAGTCTAGGATCCATTCATCTTTGGATCGTTGTTCGCCTTGAACAACCAAAAGAACATCACTTCTTGAACTAGAATCAACCATAACAGGCTTGAAGGTAGAATCAAATACCAGTTTGTTGTGCTAGTAGTTACGGAAGCAATGAAATCAATTAAGTAAATAAAGAAAAAAAAGTAGAACGACATAAAGAATTTTACATGTGAAACTCAAGTGTCGGGAGAAAAACCCACGAGACGAAAACAGCCCAACAATATGCACTATGTCAAAGAAAGAAAAATTACAACTATTTTTCTCTCTCTCACAAAGCCCAGAACTAATGAAGAGTACACCAATATGATATTACAAAGGACCTCCAAAGGGGTGTTTATATAGTAGTATACTCCTATGGTAGAAAACCTACACAAAGTAGGAATCTACATAAAGTAGAAATCTTGAAGGCTTGGGTTATTATCTCAACAATTAGTAATCTACGTGGCTTGTTGGATCTTTAGCTACATTTTTTGTTTCTCCCCAGTCTATAATCCATCCAAAGAGACTATTCACTATATTAATTTTTTTTAAATATTTATTTAAGAGACAATCCCTGTTGAGTTAGTAGTACAGATTGAAAGTCGTTCCACCTGCCTAAAATAATGATATTTTACTTTAACTTTAAAATTATTATTTTAATTTTAAAATTTTAAACTTAAATATTAAAGGAACATTGTTTTAAAACGTTAAACTAAATTAATGTTATTTTATAAAAAGAATTCATGCACTTCAAAGAAGTTTAAGTCAACCTTTTAGACTTAAATTCAATCCAAAACTCAGATCAATTTTAACTTAATTTGTTGACTTTGTGCGATCTACCTAATAAAATCGAGTTAAATTTATCATTTCTACCTTTAAAAGAACTTAAGAAAGAAAAAGAAACTATATAAGAACTCTCTTTTTGATTTATGTTAATTAAATTTCAAAGTAATAATAATAAAACAAAACTATTCATATGCATTTAAAATATATTTTATTAGGTATATATGATATAAATTTTGAACAATTTATCCCAGATGCCAATTACAAAACAATATGACAAGTGAGAATGATATCTGAATTTATGATGAGGCATTCTGTTTTCCTCCACGCAAATTTACAGGTCCAGTAACTCGGTAGACCAATATTAGCTTGATGACAAGGAACTAGAAATATATATGAAAAGCCGAGAACCGAGACACTAACATCATAAGAGTAAGGAAGATGTTTAAAATAATTCCATTTAGTATACAGATTAAACAAAATTCAACTATAAGCATTTAGAGTAACAAAATTAAACAAAGCTTGCCTCTGTTAATGCTATAGCAATTGGAAAAAGTCAAAATAGTGTCAATGCTACTAGAATCTCTCATCCCAGGAACTTCTCAAAAGCTTGACCTATTAATTGGATACACTGACCTTGGAGTTAAAAGTTTTCCTCGACATTAGGTCAGTTTTGTCATTAGGGTAAGCTCTCTTTTCTTAGCATCACCCACTTTGCTGTTGAAGTTTTTCCCTATACTTGCCGAAGGAAGAATAAAAAAGGCTCGAAGTTCTGGCATATTAGTACAAAGAATGTGTCCTGTTTCACTAATTTCATTCTAAAATACAATGTTTACTTCCTTTTCATTCATCTCATATACATGATCTCTTGCGTCAGTAAGAGCGCTCTGCACGGTAAACATAATTTCATTCAATTACAGAACATAAGTTCCAAGTTAGAAAATAAACAGGATACATGGAGGGACATTATTACCTGTCCAAACTTTGTCAGGAAATTATTTGCAAGATTTAAGGAGGTAATCTTTACATCTTCGTTTGCCTTGAGCGCTTGAGCAATAGCAAAAGCCCCATCATCCTGCACAGAGAACTAACATGAGATAAAGCAAGACACTGATAGTGAAAGCAAATATTTTTAGGACATTGGAAACTGCACTGAAAGCAAGTTGAAAGAACAGTTCTTTACTCTAATTTCATTGAAGCCCAAGTCAAGTTCAGTTAGAACTTCATTGACCACTTTTAAGCTACGAGCCAGGCAGACAGCACCCTGAAGATATTTCACGCAGAAGAAGGAAAGATAAAGTTCAAATGCCCAGTGATCATAAATCAAGAGATATCACAATATATAGGGTACAAACTTCATCTCTAAGTCCATTTCCTCGCAAGTCCAGCACTGATATTGTATTGTTGTACTTTAGAGTATCGGCAATGTATTCAGTGCCCTTTGCTCCTATCTGCAAAGAGTTTACATGGCACATTAAGAAAACTATTTTGATATAAGGGTTTTAAGAAGGATGATCATCTAATGGATTTACCTGACACCAACCAAGCTTTAAGGTTTTTATGTTCCCATGAAACTTTAGTATTTCAGATAATGCCTTGGCTCCATCTGGTCCAATGGGATTATAACCAACTTCCAGCTGTGTGAGAGAGTAAATTTATGATTTCAATGCATCATGCAGTGGCACAGGAAGTAAATGGTCCGGAACAGCTCTATACCATCGCAAGACAAAAGACTAAAGGACATAATAGATATCATGGTCAGGACTCACTGTTGTGACAACAGAATTATCTTTTAAGGCTTGAGCAATTTCGCTGATCCCCTTTGCACGTATGTTATTTCCACCCTGCACAGCCCCCATGAATTTTTTCATAAAAAACTCTTCAAAACTAATTAAATTAACAAAAAAGTGTTTTGATCAATCAATGTCTTCTGACCAAGTCAATGATTGCTATACTCCGGTTTTCCTTCAAAGCAAGAGCAATTCTTTCAGCACCCTGAAAATTTGTGAATGGCAAGTCCATGTTTAACAATCTTTTCCAACCAACTCAGATAAAATTGAGCAAGACAATTTACAGACAAATTGGATTACCATTCATCAGTTGTTACCTCATCAGCTATGTCATTCATATACATATTCAACCAAAACAAGCTCTTGCTCTTCTTGATATATTCAGCAACATGAAAGGCACCCCTAGCACTAATAGAGTTGTTGCCGATGTCAAGATGGGTAAGCTTTGCTGAAGAAACAAGATGAAATTCAGCTTCATGAAATGCACTCAAGTGTAGTTTAGATTGATTGAATAATGGCCACTGACATGGCAATGCACATACCTTTACTTGAAGCTAGACCGGACATTAAGGCACAAATTCCTTCATCTCCAATAGAGTTACCTTGTAAGTGAAGTTCCTGGTGAGAATAATGTGAAGAATTATCCCAACACTACAAATCATGATGTATGATTTCGAAACAAGCATCAATCATAAAGACAAGCATTTCTCACTTGTGATTACTACAAGTGCATTGCTTTAATTAATCTAGCTGAGAAATTATTCAGTTGCTTCATACAAGTTCACCTAATAGCAAAATCTTTTGTGGAGATAAAATAACATCTTCAATTCATCAAAAACAACTGAGAACAGGCAGTTATATTGCACATGCAATCGATTTGTTTTCTCAGGAGCACTCCAAGATGTCGGATGGCCATCCCTATTTTGCTTATTAGCTCATAAATGTATATCACCACAGGTGAAAGATCAAAAACAAAAACTGCTGAACGTAGAAGTCAGATTTGCAAACTGGATGAAGGATAGAAACATAGGATCTATCAACAATCACTAAAATTGGGCATGGATATATATTCAATAGATATGATCGGATATCATGAGGTGGAGAATGTGATCAACGAACAAGTTCCTGACAAGTTGGCTGGGTTTGGAACCACCGTGTAATTGTCAATTTCATAGTCCAAAAACAGATAATAAATGACATAAAAATAATTGCTCAAATAATCTGTAGATAACGATGGCAAATCCTTGGGAAAAAAAGAACTTGGAGGAAATACAGGATAAAATACAGAGAGTAAATGTGCTATGATAGAGAGTAAATGTGTTATTTACCCGTAATGACTTGTGTCCCTCAAGCCCTTTTCCGAAAGCATTAGCCCCCAAAGCACCACCATAATTTCCACTAAAAATTAAAGGAGGGCTAGTTAGCTTTCTAAAAGTAAGATAAAGAAATGCACTATTGGATACATCTATATCCAAAGCTGGTACCAAGATCCACCATAAAGACAGTGGTTTCTGTATACAACTATAAGCATTGATACGTTGTTCAATCCAAAAAGAAGAAGTGGGAAGTATAATGAAAGATGCAATGAACAACTACTACTCACTTCAGATATATACTCCTTATAGTGTTATTCTCCAAAAGTGATCCAGCAAGACTTGTGAACCCCTACTTCCAGTTCCAGCATGAATGCACCAAAGGTTTTGTTTTAGCTAATTCAGGTTAATCAAGCAACAAACTTGGAAAACATTTAGTCGCAAAAGCTTACAGAATAGTCAATCATGTTATTATTAAGTTCAATCACATGCAAGGTGGAATTCTTCTTCAACAGATCTGCAATAGCCCTTGCACCCTGCACATTAAATAAGGCACAAGTAAGGTACTTGCCACCAATATATGCCTCAAATATATGGCATCATCATACACTAGTTTCAACTGAAACTAGCTGACCTCATCACCCAAGCCAGTACTGTTTAGTTGCAGCTTCTCAATACCATTATTATGGACCAACGTAACACAAAGATTCTGTTGATAAAAAAATGTTACACAATATATAAGCCAGACTGCAATAGTGTGTAAAACAAGCAGCATTAAACTAAAGATTGATAGAAGAAGAAGCGAGAATTTAAACCTGATATAGAATATCATATCAGCATGGAATGCATTTCATATGGACAGCAAAGACCAATATAGACCAAGATAAAAACAGGCAGTGTTTAAATTTTACCATGCTCACTCTTAGTTCAGTTGCAATGTCACAGGTCAGATATTGCCTACAACAAACATATTCACTCATCTCTACATACTTCTATCATCTACATTCAAAAAACTTAAATCATTCTCGTCAGCTATCAGATGTTATGCATGCTGTTCATGAGCATTGGTCAAGTTATAGATAGTAATTGAAACTCATGAAAAGTAGGCACGTAAAGTTTAGTTTTCAGTATTCTGAAAAAGGAAATTCCTTGAACAAAAACGTGAATGTATATAAGTCACTTTCATCCCTAACTGAAAAATGATGTAAGCTAATGGTAAGTATTTGTCTACTTAGTTGGCAATGCTAAAGTTGTCGCCTTACCTTGGCTCCTTCATCTCCAATAGGATTTCCAGATATATTCAGCGTCTTCAACATTATGTTCGATTGAAGAACACGATCAAAGGCTTTTACTCCTTCAGCAGTTATTCCATTAGCTGCAAAACTCACTTCCTCTAGTGTCTGGAAAACATACAAATCTACATTCAGTAAACTAAAAACAGTATCATAAAATCTAGTTCCGATTAATACAAATAATCTTTTTCTAGAGAGTATAGCCATACATATAGCAATAGAAAGACACTGGAAACAAAGAGAATGAAAACATGGTAAATAGGCTAGCTCTGATAATTAGTTGAACTCCACCTGATTATAAGCCAAGCTCTCAGCAAGGAAAAATAATCCCTCATCTCCAAAGTTGCATCCTGGTACATATTTTATAGGTCAAAATCACACCAAAGAACAGGAATCCTGAGGAAAAGAAAATAAAACAGGAATCCTGGTACATCCCTCTCTTTCTTCTCTCTCCCTTTCTCCTTTCTTCTGTTGCATAAACCAATATAGACAACTTACCTGACATGTCAACACTTTGGAATGATCTTAATTCTTTGGAAAATTCATTGAGCTTCTGCTTGGATTCTCGATCAACCTTTGCAGTGAGACCCGATAGTAAATTTGTACCTGCAGCAAAGGAAAAACTCATTCCTTTTGCAGGAGACGTGTTTTCTATTGATTTGGTCCTTGGAGGCTTTGGCATAAGAAGCTTCTCCACCACCTTCCACAAAACTGTCAGCTGAAGACATCAAATTAGTGCCATAATTAAGAGAAGGGAAAAGTAAGCTGAGTTGAATCTTTCAAGCTTATGACAAAAACCTGAAACTTTGCTCAGATTCTCAAAATGATAAAGGATGCTGCCAACAACATAACAGAAAAAGTTCAAGGGGCCCAATCAAAGCTAAGTGGTCAATGGATTATGATGGCTGCAATGAAATACAGCAGATGAACAGTCTTTAACATTATAAGGGCCAATCTATTACCCTAAGTTTTGATTTATATTTCTGTCTCTGAGTGTAGGTAGCCAAAAGATGTCTTCACCATGTCAAAGCACAAACTTTGAACTTCAAATGCTATAATTAGTGCAATGATACGAGTGAAAAGCTCTTAATTTAGTTTGCACATTCATCTCATTCACCAGCTGAAGAAAGCAGGTCTCCATTACAAAATTCAAAAATAGCATAAGGATTTCTAGGAATTAGATCATCTTGCTAATTAGTACTAAGTCAAATTACGTTTAACCTCCACTCTGTCAGATTGCTGCAAGAATCATTTTTGCCAAATTACTGACATTCCCTCCATTTTACTGAAAGAATATGAACAATTCTAAGTACTTTCAATTCATATTCCTAAAAAAGTTTGAAATTTTCACAAATTTCCAAGAATTCTAAGGACCTACAACTACACAACAAATTCAATTTCCAATCAATACCGATCCTAACCATTAAAACATGTTCATACCGAAAGTAACCGAAACAAAAACGCCGGCGGGAACCACGAACGACGCAATCTTCTGGACTGGAGCATTACTAAAAGGACTCTCCCCCTGAGATTGCCTGTACACTCTCCGGCCACTCCCCGACCGCCGCGCATTTCCTTCAGCAGCAGCATTTACCACCAAACTCGTCCTCCCCCGAGCACTGGACACAGTCGTAGGAAGTGAAGGCAGTCCACCAAGCGCATGACAGGGTGAGGCCAAAGCTTTCCATTGAAGTTTTCGAAAGCGAACCGAAGGTGGAACCTGGGGAATTGAAGGAAACGGGAGTTGTAGAAAGAAAGAGGAAAATGAAAGCAAGTAACGTGAGGAAACACAAACCCTAGGATGCGAGTAGAGTGCGACCGTGGAAGTGAAGCCCATAGGTGAGCTTATCCTCAGTGTTGACTTCTTCAGTTCTTCTAAACAAAAATAGAAAGAGAGTGGTGGCGGTGATGGAGATATAAGCGGCGGCTCCCAGTTTCCGGTATGTTCCAAAACCGGACTATTACCATTGTTTTTAAGCCCAGTCCAAAGCGAAGATTATGATTGGTTCTGGCCTGATTCTTAGGATTGGCCCAATTCTTAGATTTAGTGTTGTTTCTGACCCCAGATTCAGGGTCGGTTCGGAGTTCATCTTCTTGGTTTTATATATTTTGTTTTTTTTTGGGTAAAAGGAAAACAATAGAGAAAATTACAACACAATTCTCGAAAAACACAACCCGGACAAATCCTCAAGGAGGAGTAAGTGGCACCTTAAGGGTGTAGAAGTTAACAAATGAACGCCTACATCAAAATGCGCGGCATAAGTCGCAAGCCAGTCGGCACATCTGTTACCCTATCGGAAGATATGCCGATGAGTAATAATCCAATTGCAAGCAAACAACTCGTGATTCCCCAAGACTAATGGGTTGGGCGTCCGAGAGCGAATGTATGCGGAGATAGGAGCACGATCGCCTTTGTAGAATCGACTTCCAGCTCGATCCGGCGGTATCCCAGATCCCACGAAAGATTCAGGCCTGAAAAGACTCCCCAGAGCTCTGCAGTCAAAGCTGAGCACCATCCGAGGTTATGTGTGAAGCCTCCAATCCAGTTGCCTGCACTATCCTGTAACAGTCCCCTGGCTGAGGCTGAGGACGCAGAGGAGTTGCAGGCACCATCAGTGTTTAACTTGACCCAACCAGGCGTCGGTTTGGTCCAACCGATAAATCTGTCTGGTCGAAGCCAAGCTGCAGGATATGGGTGACAGGTCCTCTCGACGGCCTGCTGCACTTAACCTGCATAAGACAAAATAGGAGAAGAGGGTGAGTTAGGGTAGTGAAACTGACCCTCAAAGACGAACGAGTTACGCCATTTCTAGAGGAACCAACAAATAATGCCAAAAATAAGGAGCACAATCCCGCATGACATAGAGCGAGGATTCAAGTAAATAATAATGGGGACAACCGAGGTCTATAGTAAGGTGCTTTCGAACACGTTGCTGATTAGTAAGCAATCGATCGTGAGCAAGGAGCCATAAGAAGGATCGGATGCATTATGGGCCGTTCCACTTCCAGATTTCCTTCCAAAGAACAGAGGAGGAGTTGTCGTCATGACCCATGATCATGGAATAAGTGGAGGCGACGGTGAATAGTCCTGAAGCAGAACGACCCCAGATCAACTTATCCGGGCCGAGGAAGTCGGTAGGGGGAAACACTCCAGCTATGGGCCAACCTATAGACGACGGGAGGTATTGCTGAAAAGCTGCCCAATCCCAAGCCCTATCGTTGGTCACAAAGTGTTCCACCGTAAGGTTGTGGCCGCTATCCGGGGGAGGGGTTGTGACGTGGGATAAAAGTGGTCCAATGCCCGAAAGCCAAGGGTCAGTCCAAAACCTCGTGTAATACCCCATATTAGGGGTTAGGATATTTTTATGCTTTGCATATGTGAATATTTGCTTATTTATGCATAAGCATTTTGGACACATACAATAATGGTACATGCATTCATGACATTTTTCGGGTATAATTGATTTATAAATGCAAATTCATATATCCTTCCAGGGGGTATATGGGTGTTACACCTTGTACTAGTGCCATCGCCTATTATCCATTGCAGACCTTGCAGGACGATGTGCCATGTTGCCTTGATGCTCCGCCATATCATGGAACCCCTTTTGGACTCAAACGAAGTGGGGAGATGGTTGACATCAAAATGATACTTAGCATGAAGAACCTTGACCCAAAGGGTGTGCGGTTTGGTTATCAGGGACCATCCCAGTTTCGCGAAAAAGGCG
>JAOSBP010000001.1:3830375-3855465 GCA_027563825.1 Erythroxylum mucronatum | reverse complement strand
GACAATATTGATCTTGATAATATTATTAATGATTTTGCATCTAGAAATGCACGGAGAAATTGTTTTTCATAAATCACCATCCTCTATGTATTTGTTAGTGTTATAATCATTTAATATTTAGTTGGTTACGTAAATAAATTGAGTCATTTATATTTCATACAAACAGTGATGTAGCTACATGGGGCATTGGGCCCCCCAAAGTTTTTTTAAAAAATTATTTTTAATATATATATATATATATATATATATAATGACAGAGTTATTTAAGGGTTAGTGAGGTACTGGGCCCCCCAAGATTTAAAAAAATAAATATTTGGACCCTTTTATATTAAATTTCTGACTTCGTTACTGCATACAAATATATAAATTTAAGTATATTGTCAATTTATTGGAGCCCTTTTTTTTCATTTCTCCCAGGGCCTATAAAACTATAGGAACGGCCCTGCTCTCACTCTATTTGGTAGCATGTCTTTTTTCCCTTTGGAAGTCTCACTTATAATGGCATATACATGATATACTACTGTAGACTCATGTTAAGAGGTTAGTTTTAGGGCAAGAAGATGTTTCAAACGGCATTGTGAACTCCTCACTTGGTGAAACCTTTGGGGCCACTTGTTCAGAGAAGCAAGTTAGTTCTCGTTGATCCTGTAGGTTCAGAACGCATTCACAAGTTAGGTTGGTATTGGATGTATATCAAGTTTATGTTGGTCTCTATATAGCTTATCTTTGATATTTGTGACCTTTTTCCTTGTGAAAAGGGATAGCAGTCACTATGGTTGTAATACAATCTTCAATTATTTACATATTTTTTTCATTTCTGCTTCAAATTCTTTGCTCCACATGTTTAAAAATATGAGCACTCAATACGAATTTTGGCACTCATAGTTTTCATGGTTCTTTAGGAGTTACCATTCCATACAATGTGCAATGATCCTTTGTTTTTTGCATGGAGTGAGGGGCATATGTTAGAGGAAGAAAAGTCTATAAATCTATCACTTAGTGCACTAGGGAAGTGCATAAATGCACTGGCAGAGAATAGTGCTCATGTTCCAGTTCGTGATTCAAAACTTACAAGATTGCTTAAAGATTCATTTGGAGGTGAGATGCCTTTCATGGGACTTTGAGATGTTTAAGTGTATAAATGAAGGTATTATAAGCATTATTACAAGCTTATGTTTTACACCTAACGGCTTTAGCTTTTTATCATATTTCAGGTTCAGTAAGAACTTCATTAGTTATAACCATAGGCCCTTCACCATGTCACATAGGAGAGACCTGTAGTACTATATTGTTTGAACAAAGGGTGAGAGTTTAAATGATTTGCTATATCTAGATCATCTATGGCACCCTCAATAATTCCAATTCATTTAACATCCAAACTTTATGCGTATAAATCTTCAACTGCCTGAATTCATTTGCTAATTTTCCTTGCATCCTATTACTTGATGATTTTTATAATATGCAATAAGATTACTATTTATGTGGTTTCTTGTTGTCTATGTACAGGTTATAAGATTAACCAACTTGTGGTTGTTTTGCAACATCACTTTTCTGCAGGCTATGAAGGTTGAGAATATGTTTTTAAAAAAAAGGATGAATTTGATTATAAAAGTTTGTCTCGAAAGCTTAAAATACAAGTTGACAAGCTCATTGCTGAAAATGGAAGATAGCAACAACTTTTGACGAAGTCAAAAGAATTAACCAAAAAGCATAATGTCGAATTTCTGAGGTGGAAAGAAACTTTGCAGATGCCTTAGAGGTTAATCCACTACTTTCACATACAATTAAAGGTTCTATTATAGATAATAAAAAAAAAGGTTCAAAACTCTCAACAAAAACAGAAAACACGTAAGTAGTCAAAAATATATAAAGCACACAAAACTCATAATAGAAAACCCGAATTCTAATTTACGCCAATATCATTTTTTACTAACTCCAAAACAAGTAAAGCGAATAGTAAATTAACTATTTATTGATCTTGAGACCAATAGCTTGCTTGGTGACATTCCAGACATGACCGGTGCAGTCATGGTAAAACTTGTGAGACGCGCCCTTGTGAACATTGCCATTAACCTTGACATCGATGTAGTTGCTGATCTTATAAGTCCTGAGATACATGGTTAAAAGGATATAACCGTTCTTCCTAAGGGTCTAGTGAACATATCTCTAGTTTACTCGCAAAATTTGCATGGCAAACTTCTTATGTGCTACGTCAAGCCCATTCTTCTATAAATTTTAGCTATGAAACATGCAGCTTTCACAATCAACATTGAATACTTCATTGATCGAATTCCAAACATTTACGATATTCTATTCCGCAACTAGGGATTACCGATTGACAGCATAATCCTCAAAGTTTATTATATCTCAGATGCATGTAATCCTAATGCACTTTCAAACTCTTTTTGCTATTGTTTCCTTGTCTTTTTTGCTATTTGTTGATCCTTAGTGCTCAGATAACTATAATCCTAATGTACATACAAACTATTCTTGTTTTTGTTTCGATGTCTTTTTTGCTATTACTTATTTGCTAATAACTATTGTTAAACTGTGTTTCTCCTGTTTTATGCCTTGTATTATTGATCTATTGTTCTCGTTCTATTTGTTGAGGCAGTAATTTCTTTTTAATTCACATATTTATGGGTTGTTTTCTACCTTCGTTATAATTTTTTTTAAATTTTCATTGATTTACTTTAATTCATATCAAATTTTGCAGATGTTATATTCTTTACTAAAATATTATAACAAATTTTACTTCATCTATTTGAATTATCAGTTTTTCTTTCTACTTTTATGTATTAATCCAATTTAAATATTCACATATTATATCTTTTCCTCTTTCCCCTTACAATATCCTATCCTACATCATATATTTCTAATTTTTCCCTCCAAATTTAACTTTAACAATATTCGCTTACACATCTTAACCATTCGTAACAAAACTTATATATACATACTCTTTAATTCTCAAAAACAACTGGCCATTATACGTTTGCAAATTTCCACCGCGCATTTGCGCATTGACCACCTGCTAGTTATTAACACCAGCACTCTTTGTGGGCGTTACTGGAAACAATTATTGTAATACTTCTGGTGACTGTGATTGTGACTATTATTATAAATAAATATTTTAATAAAATAAAATTATTGAAAGAGCCGACCAAATTGTCCACGACTTCCTTAAAGACCTGATGAACTCTTCTCCCACATATTCAGATACGTAAACATATGCAGAGACATAAACCTTCATTGACATGAATTGGAGCATCATGTCGACTTAAGGAAGCTTTATCTCCTTTATTTAACGCAATTACTTCTAGGTTGGTAAAGTAAATAGAATTGAATAAGGAAAATGAATGATCTATTCATGTTAGAGGTATTGGTTTATATACACGTACAGTAAGTATATTTGAGTATTCAAAACTGATTCTGCCTAATCCTATATACAGAGGATTTTGATAACATCAAATCTATTTAAACTTAATCTAGCTTTATCTTATCTGATTGGGTACATTTGTATTTATGGACTTGGGCTATTGCATGAATGGGCTTGAGAATGATTGAGGTGTGGAGGTGCTTGGCTATTAGTTGGCACCATCAAATATCCATCTACGTACGTATGCAATGACTTTTCAGCTTATTAAGTCCTAAATAGTAAAATAAGAATCCACCGAGCTAGATTTTCTACGACTCCTTAAAGACTTGCTAAACTCTTATTAGAAAAGGTATTGTAGAAGACTATTACTCGTCATTTCTTGGAAAAAGTTATGTGGCCAACCAACTTTGATGACTATGATTTATATGGCTTGCTTTTAGGTGAAGAAACTAATCTTGAAGTTCAAACTAGTGTAGTAGAATTATCTCAATTTCGTGAGTTACAGAGCTCAAACCATAGGCTGAATTATGACGTGGAGCTAAGGATTATTTCAAAAATTATACTACAAAATGAGTATTTTAAGTATCTAAGATCTATTATTTAAAGCAATAGAAAGATCAATAAAGATATAATTTACCTATTACGTCAAGGTGGTTAAAATGGAGAAGTGAATTGGAATTTTATGTGATAAGAAGATGTCACTCAAGTTCAAAAGTAAATTCTATCGTTTAGCAATTAGGTCGGTCATGCTCTATAGGACTGAATATTAACCCATCAAACAAGTACACAACAATAAGTTAATGGTGGCAGAAATGATGATGTTCTATTAAATGTGCAACCTTACTAGAAGAAACAAGGTCAGGAATGTAATAATAAGAGACAAAGTAAAGGTGACCAATATTAATGAAAAATTAAGAGAGACAAGACTTCGGTAGTTCAGACATGTTAAAAGGAGATACCCTAACACTACAGTGAGAAGATACGAGACATTACAAGAAAAGAAGCCCTTTTGCAAAAGGTCTTAAAACATCGCAGAAGAGAATTTGTGACGTTTCAAAAAATGTCACCAAAAACGTGGCGGAATGTGATGTAGGCAAAAAGTATCCGTGACGTTTCATTGAAAACATCGCGGAAAATTTCGACATTCTACGACGTTTTACAAAACGTTAGTAAAAGTATAGACAATCTGCGACGTTTTCATGAAACGTCACAGATTGTTAGAGTTTCGGCGACGTTTTTAAACAACGCCGCGGAAACTCTGGCATAGGTAACAATCCGCGACGTTTGTTTCTTAAACATCGTGGATTGTAAGTAATTTATATTTTTTAATTTTCGGAAAATAAATTTAATTTAATAAAAATTCAATTTTAATAATTAGTTTTTTAATGTTTCCGAAAATAAATTTAGTTTAAAAAATTTTCAATTTTACTAATTAATTTTTTATTTATCAGAAAATAAATTTAATTTTATTATTATTCAAAAAAATTTCCTTTTTTCATTTATCTAAAAATAATTTTAATTTAATAATTTAACAATTTTAATTATTACTTTTTTATTATTCCGAAAATAATTTTAATTTAATAATTTTCAAATTTAATAATTATTTATCTGTTATTTTGTTTCAATAATCTGAAAATAATTGTAATTTAATTATTTTTCTAATTTAATAGTTATTTTTAAATAACAAAAAATTTTAAATATTATTTATTTAATAACTATTCAATATTATTTATGAATTTTATTTATTTAATAACTATTTAATAATTCATGTATAACATGAATTTAATACGTGCAGACAATATATTATTTAATTGCAATTCCCAAACATGTCATAATACAGTAATTAATATAAACAATACATCATAAGTGTTTAATATATCAATATGAGTATATATCTAATCTAAACGAATATTATGTATAGCATATAAAAGTTTCAAGACCTTTTTTTGTTGTTCGACTTCGGTAGTTAATCGATCCTGCATTTCTTCAACTTTTTATTCAATTCATCCACTTGAGACTGTAACCCCTGATTAACTTTCTTCGACTCCTCTAATTCGTCTCGAAGCCTCTTTCTTACCGAAGTCTTCCCTTGTGGTCGAGGCCCAATTCTCATGTCAACAACGTAATCTGATGTAGTGCCCAAGACTTTGTCGCACACTTCATTCACTGTCATCGGATTACCTTGTTCTATTGAATGTGTCAATTCGTGACACATTAATTCTTGAAAAACCAAAAATTAATTACATACATAGTCTTATTTAAGAAATATTTGTAAATGAATTGTATACTCACCCATTTTTCTCTGCATTCGGTAGTTGTCCATTGACCTTTACTTTCATCATACTGAGTGTGATACCATAGTTTCATCCGTTCACACTCTTCTCCATCTCTGTTACTCTATTGTATAGAAATATGTTACTAGTAATATCTATTATAAATTTTGAAATTTCAATCAAAGAAAAATATAATTAAAAAGATAATAACTCACAATTTCATCTCGTATCGCTACAAAGGCCTTGGAGCCGGAGTTTGGTTGACATTTGACCTGACTCCTAGCCAATTTGGCTTTTTAACTATTTTTCCTAATCGTACACGTAAAAAAATCTATTATAAAAAAATCTATAAATCACAATTCATAAATACTAAAAATAATCAGTTGTCAAAAAAGTTGGGAAATTATGTTTTTTGATGAAATAAACTAACCTTTGTAGTTGATTGCTCCCAATATTCGCATAAATCCATCCACTCTGCCACTGTGACATTATGCGGCTTAACATCCTTTCCGTGCTTGATAAAATACTTTTTTAAATGAAAGCACATCAAACTCATTGTATCAACCTTAAATCTCTCAACAATTATATCTCCAATTCGTGGCTTATCTGTGGTGACTTCACCTTAGTCTTATACCCATCCTTCCTATAGATCAATCTTGAGTTCATCCTTCCTATAGCAGATAATTATTCTACCTAGAGCTTGATGGTTATAATTGGTGAGCATGTTCCAATGGGAACCAAAAATCTCCAACTTGGCTAGATTGTCTAATCTAATTTTGGTTTTAAGTAATCCGATGATGAGAGATTTCTCCAGCAAAACAAAGTCCCTTAAAGCTGAAAGTTTATTGAGACAGTTTATTCATCTAACATTCCATATGATTATGGACATATTAAAAAGGTTTGGTTTGTGCAACCTTTCCCTTTACCCCTTTTAGATCTTTGTCTCTCCATAGTATGAAAGTCAACATTTTCTACAACCTCTTTGGTTCCTGTAGAAGCAATAGGGATTGCAATGATATCTGAGTTAATAAGGGTATAATTACTCACAGTTGGTAGTTTGTCTGTAGAGTTACGCAAAATTTTTGAAGTAGTTGTCAGGGCTACAGTGTGAGTGGTGTCAGCTAGTTGATTTGCAAATGCTGCATCTATTGTTGTGATATTTGCTTCTTTGCATTGTGTAAGATATTGTGCTCCTTGGTTGTATGTTTGTGTATGGCATGACATTTTTTGGGTATACATATCTATGTTGATAGATGGTATGGAAGGCTCTGGGAGTAGCATAGCATCAGTATCTGTCATTGTGGTTAACATATCAATAATTGATGTCAATGGATTAGGAGTCTCCATATTCAAGAGGTTGAGATTCATCAGCTAACCCCCTGAGCTCTTGATAACTACCTGTTTTGGAGGTCTTGCCCGGGGTTTTCCAAGTCTTGGCTTGGTTTTTTGAAGGCAGTTTCCAATGGTAAGAAATTATGATAGTGTCTGCCCGTAGTTTGTCTTTGGAATTATCCACACTGATGTAGATCCTGGCATAACTTATGCGCTTCTTTTTGGTAATGTGTTCATCCATGCATAGTGGTTGATCTATGTAGCTTGCTAGTGAACCTAGCCTTTGGGTTGTGTAGTACTTAAGTGGGATGTTATGGAAGTTAATCCAAAGTGGGATATTTTGGATCTTAAGAGTTTCAAGGTTCAAGCATGGCTGCCAAGCTTGTAGGAAGATAGGGTGGTTACCAAAGTGCCATGGACCTTCCTCCAAAAATTCTGAGCTTCTGAAGTGGAAAATAAAGTGAAAAGGATTAAGTTATCTTCATAAAGGAGAGCATCCATCAGTCCTCTAACTTTCCACAATTTGTTGGCCTGTTGAGAGACTAAAGGAAACGGTGGCTGTTTGACAAAGAAAAAACCTATAATGGTGGATTCCCAACCACGGGCTCCCTCTTTCAAGACTTTAAGATAGGGACAAATAACCAATTTTCCATCCATTTCCATAGGTGGTGAATAGGCCAAGGTCAAGGGGGTTTGTTCTCAAACTACTTGCTTCCAAGACTTCTTGAGAGGAGCTGCCGATGAAGAGGAGATGTCTGGGGCATTAAGAGGAAGGGTAATGGTGGACATATGGATGAGAATGAGGGACGTAAAGGTGGAAAATCTGAATGGGAGGGTGCAGGTGTATTGGTCATTGTGAAGGTTAAAGCATGAGTTAGGAAATGGACAACTTTTGGGGTTGGGCTGTCAAGATTATAGTGTGCAAAAATAATAGGGGGAAAGAGCGAGATTGTGGTGTGTTGTTGAAAAGTCCAAAATGACCTTGAGGTAGAGGTGGTAAAGGTAAAGGATAATGCAAAGTGGGTGTTGTAGTGAAGCAATGGAGCATAGTGCAGAGTGGGTGAAGCAATGGAGCATAGTGCTAGGCAGGATGGTGTAGAATGCAGGGGGAGTAGGATGCAGAGATGGTGAGTAGAATATAGATCAATCCTATTTTTTAGTTCATTATTTCATTCCACATTAATAAGTGAAAAATAAAATAATTCTTTATCTACTTGTGCCTAATAAATCAAACTTTATGATGTAAAATTATTCTTTTCTAGTTCAAAATATCCAATGTCAAATGTTTACTTTAAAGGTGTAAGAAAAATTCATTAACATTCAAAAAATGTTATAAAAAAACCTTTCTTTATTTATGGCTAGTACAATAAATGAGATGCAGAAGAAATTTGACAGGTATTTAGTTAGAGTACTCATTGTTATTAGTTATTATCATATGCTGCTATTTTAGACCCTCACTATAAATGGACTTATCTTCATTTTTACTACTATGCACTTTATGATAATCCCACTTCAGCTAATTTTATTGAACAAGTAAAGAAGATTTTACTCATGATGCTTGAGTTTACAAAAGTATGAAGTAGATAACATCACTCAAAATATTAAATCTTCTTCTAGTTTACATAATATAAAAAGAAGTAGGGGTTCTTAAGAATTTGATTATAAATAGTATTTGAGGTCAAAGTTTCATCCTAAAGTTGAACAATCTAAATTAAATATTTATTTGAAATAGTATGTTTAAATCTAGATAGTGACATTGATATATTAGAGTAGTGGATTGTGACTTCTAAATGATTTCCTACTTTGGGTATATTGGCTAGAGATGTTTTAATTAATGTTACAAATACCGTACCGGATCTGATACCAAATTAGATTCTGGTACGATCTTATACTTGTATCGATTAATATTGTGTACCGTTTCGGGCAAAATTTTAAATTTATAAAATAGTCCCTAATTTTTTTAAATTGCAAAATAATCTTTCAGTATTGTACTATATAATTTAAACCAACCTTGTCTCAAAAAAAATAGAAATTTAAAATAACAATAATTTGTTTATTTTTCTTAATATTATTTTCACATATTCCAAATATAAATAATAACCACAATTAATATGAAAAAAGATTATTTTATCATCATAGAAATATAAAATTAAGAACAATACAAAGCATTTAAAATATTACAATTTTACCATATAATAAATAATAATTACATCAAAATATCAAATAAAAAGAATAATTATTATAATAATAAAATATAATTTCTATCTTAATATTTAATTTTCAATAATAAAAATATATATTTTTATCTTCATATGTAATTGTTATTAATAATAAAATATTATTATATTTATATTAACAATTTTAAAAAGAAATACAAAAATTTGAGGTCTCTTAATTTTCATTTTAACATATTTTTAATTATTCTTTGTAGAAAAAAATATAACTATTATTCACTATATGAATTTAAATATTATATTATTAATAATAAAAAGAGATGGTGAAGATGAAGAGATAGAGCGAGAATGTGAGAGAAAAAATAAAGAGAGGAAGAAGAAGGTAGCGGAGTCAGTTGGGGGAGGGGGGAGGGGTTTAATTTTCATTTTTTGTAAAAATAACCCTAATTTTTTAAAATTTTCGATATTAAGCTGTAAATGGCCCATATCTGTATCGGTTGGTACTAGTGAAACAGGCTAGTATTTAAACTTGATACTAAAACATCTTATTTTTTGCCGTTTTTCGACTAGTACAGTACGTAAACGTTACAATGGTTTTAACTATTTCTATTTCTTCGTTGCCTTTAGAATTTACACTTAGTTTTGCTAAAAAATGGCAAGTTCATTTTGCAGCTCACTCAAATCAGATAAAATAAAATCTCTTATTACTTTTAAGAGTTACATGACCATAAAGGACTTGTTGTAGGTAATTCATTTCATATAAATCATTATGATTTTTTGTTTATATTTTTAAATTTATTTTTTATTTTAGTTATTTGTTATAGGAAAAGTTGATGATTTTTTTAGTAATAATGATCGAGAAAAAAATGATAATATTAAAGTACTTTAATTTAGTTTCTTATGATTTTGTAAGAAATTATGATTATTTTAATTTGAAAAATGATTAAGTATTCATATTTATATTTAATGTGATTTCACATGGTAAGAAAAAAATTGATGCTAGCGTATTACAATTATACTTTATATAATTATTAAAACTTTTAAAAGATATGGACCTATGATTAAATTTTTATACTAGGCCATATTTGAGTTTCAAATTGCGCTCATTTTATGGTCCAAGTTGGGTATGAGGATAAAAATTTAAATATAATTAAATTAAATGCAACCCAACCCATATACATGTCTAGTCATAAGTACATAAAGTAATGGGCAATTCTGCCTTATGATGTTATTTGAAAGTACATCATATCAACTTTTTAGAAAGTAGATTCTATCTTTATTGATAATGAATTTTCTTTTATCTAAGTTGATGGAGAGATTTTCATGTTATCTTCTGCTCTGTTTGCTTCAAAATCATTAATGTATGTAGATATTCCTGATGCTTCAGCTTTATCTTTTCTTTTGAAAGTCTTCAAATCACTTTTACAAGGACAAATATTTTCTGTATGTTTTCAAGGATAACAAAATATTTTTTCTACCTCAAGACTAGATCTTATCTTTCATCTTTCAATCATGCTTATCTTCATTTTTACAAAAATTTCAATAGCCAATGGTGTTTTTTCAGATAGAGTTATCATTAAAGAAGAAAATTTGTTTTTTTGGGGTATAGTTTTGAAATCTTTATTAAAATATTGCCTTTATGCTAGAAATAACAATTCTCATGTCGATTCCTCTTCCGTAATGGATATCATTTTCAATGTATTTAGAAAATTCTTTTCTTAAGTTATTACCCATAGTAATGGCTAAATGTTCTGCCTTTCTCAAAGTAATGAAATGATAGGCATTATATCGTTCATTTTTATAAAAATCTAGACCAATAGATAATATGTTTAATACCAAAGTATTTTAAGGGTCATTGTAGGGATATTTAGATAATAATCTTTAAACCCTTCTTGAATCCACCTGGAAAGTAATGATGTCTCCGACAACTCTGTATGAGTCAAGTATATAGCATTTACTATTCCAAAATCTTACCAATTTCCAATAGCTTGAGGATGAGCTCTTATAAAAAGTTCAATCTATGATATATCTCAAAAAAATCATATTGCAGGTATCATTATTTTGTAGAATGTATAAGTCTCTCATTACCTTATAATGTGCATGATATCAGGATGACTCCTTGGAAGATTATCAATCATGTTTTTTTTATACAATCAATTTGTGCATTGTATCAGACCTTAGAGAAATATTATCAATAGTCACTTTTTCTAACCTAATATGGTAACTAGTAGATTCTTTTATTGAGGAAGATCATGTAGATGATGAATCTTCAACTATTTTAACCATGTTGACTAGGCTATAAAGTTTATGTTCTGAATAATTATAACGGTTTATCTTGGCTTGCTGCAAAGCTACTTCTTTCATTTTGGCAAAATGAAAGAAGTAGCTTTCCAACCTCTTTAGGTATCGAGTTGAAGCTAGCAATATATATCTAATAAATCCTTGATTTGGGTTTGACAAGTGATGATATCTTCTAATAATTTAAATTTTTTTTTAGGTCAACCATCTCCATACAAAAAGTTTACAAGAAAATTATTATTAGATTTGATAATCTCAATATCAAAGGTATATTATACTAATAAAGTTTGTCAATTAATATATCTTTTATATTAAGGCTTCGAGGGCATAATTTTTCTTTTTTAATAATCCACTCTATGCATAATCGAAAGAATTAGTTTCAAGAATTAAATCATCATCATGAGATGGTAAAGAAAGTTTTTGTAATATAGTACATAAAATCTTAATTTTCTTTACATATTCAATAAAATAGGGTGAAAATTCATTTATTTGATTTTTCTTTAAAAGCATTTGAATAAGTTTTCTTATCTCGACTAAATTTTAAATAACTCCTAAAAAACTTTGAACTTGTTTTTTGTCTATTAATTTATCAAGAAATTGTGAGATCTCTTTCGAAGATATAAGTTTGAAGTTTAACTCCTCTACCATCTATCTCCAAGTCAAGGAATTCTATTTCAGTCTAGCATATCTTAACTTTTTTCTGCTAAACCATGTTATTCATATAACTGTACAAATTTATTGAGATGTATAATATATTGAGTAATATTGTCATTAGCTAC
Organism: Erythroxylum mucronatum; assembly: GCA_027563825.1. NCBI lineage: Eukaryota > Viridiplantae > Streptophyta > Magnoliopsida > Malpighiales > Erythroxylaceae > Erythroxylum > Erythroxylum mucronatum. The sequence goes on along the minus strand of JAOSBP010000001.1, from coordinate 3,843,233 downwards.
TAGAATAACATCCACAATAACATGTATAAAATCATGATACTTAAAGATATTATATAATTTCCTTTGAAATTTTTGTGTGGAATTTTTTAAACCAAAAGGTATTACTAACCATTCATAATGATCTTGCGGAGTAGAGAAAGCAGTATATGGAATAGTGGCTTTATTTATTTTTATTTGCCAAAATCTACGTAGTACTCTTACAGTCAAATTTAGAGAAGATTTATTTTCCTGTTGTTAAGTTTATTAATGTTTCTTTGTGGGGTAAGAAATATCCATCAAATATTTTTCCTTTTGCAGATACAATTTACAATTTCCATTTAAAACCTTATTTTCTCCTAAATCTTTAATATACTCCTTAAATGCTCGTTAAAGTAGTCGATGAAAACTTGGTAAAGCAACAGTTATAAATTAAAGATATAGGCACTACAACAGAAGGGACTTTTAGTGACCAAAAAATTCGTCACTAAACTTAGCGACAATTTATTTTCGTCACCAAATCCTCATGGCAGAAAACTATAGGCGACATTTATTCCTATTCGTCACAAATTATTTTTTCCTATGTTTATTTTTAGCAAAAAATATATGTGAATTTTTGGTAAATCGTTGCCAATAACTTTTGGCTATGTGTTTTTTCATAAATAAATATATTTAGCTAAGTTTTCAAAAGCGTAGCCAAAAGTTTTTAACTACGATTTGGAGAAAGTAGCCAAATATTTTTAACTACATTTTTGTAAATGTAATCAAAATTTTAATGTACATTATAGTTAAATGCTATATCATGTTAATTATCATTATTTGTGACATTTTTAATCCATATTATTTTATATGATATTTACATTTTTTATTGTTAATTTATTATACAAAAATAATTGATAATTTGAAGCGTTATATATAAAAAGCAAAATATTATTAAATTATACCAACAAAAAGAATATTCTTCATATATAAGATTTTAATTATAGCCTTAACAATCCTTATAAACAAAATAAAAGACCAGTTTACAAATTATAAATGCTGAGATTACAAAAAAATTACAACGTAATAGGGACTACTAGCTAGGTTTGTCCATCTGGATGAGAGCAACTTGATCCCTCAGCTACCGTATATGCAAGAACATGACTCAACTTCATACCTCATTGCATTGCCTGCAAAAATTATAGTATTTTGTGAACAAAAGAGGATAAGTTACAACAGAAGATAAAGAATATAACTCATTTCTGAAATAAGAACTCAATTTATAATCTCTCTGTGGACCTGGTAGAAAGAGAAAAATTAAAGATATATTGATTATACAAAAGGAGATAAGAGTTAACATGACTATTGGTTTCAATGCACATAAAATATTCCTTTCACACAACTTTCTCTAGTGAAGGATTCTGAGAATTAAGTTATCTTCTTAAAGGAGATGTTTGCATCAAGAAATTAACGCAATTTTAAAAGTTTATTTGAAAAGACAAGCAGCAACAGAAGCATTTGTAATTTTATAAATTTAGTAGATCTGAGTAAGTTATAACAAACAAAGATAATATACATATATGCATACATAACATACTTGCGCTTAATTTTCCATCTAAATCGATCATGTTCCTATATTGTTGTGTTCCTAATCATTATTATATGTCACTTTTCGCAGCAAAGACCTTAAACTAGGAGTGAGTTGATAATGGGGACAAAATTGTAGCTGAACAAAATACCATATACTACCATTCATAGATCAACTTTTGCTCTTTTACGAGCAGTCAATAGTTCTTCAAGAATTACTAATAAACAATGTGACCTTGAGGGAAACAAATAGCGCGGCTCCCCTGGAGATTTGAACACCCTCTTCTCCCTGGAGATTTCATTAAAGGCAGAGTAAAGATCACATGGAGAACATTATTTGGTCTAAAGTGCTTGATGATTGAAGCTAATGATGATTTTTCTAAGATATATCTAGCTTGAAACTTATCCAATTATATATTAAATTATGATTAATGTAACTTCCACTAACTATTGTATCAATAAAAATATTACAGGGAACATAATCTTTTTTTTATATAGTTTAATGGGTATTATTAATGAATTTTGTGCATCTTTGACAGATTTAGTTGAAAAGTGGGTAAACTCAACAAGGACCTAATTATATTCCCAACCCTAGGGTTAATCAAAATAAAAAGAAAAGTCCATTTGATCTGAAGCCCTCACTCCTTTGGGCTATTATATGCTACTGTTTTCATGTAGCAGATGGGACAACTTGGAATATCTTCAGTGTTACTACTCAAAAGATGATAAAAATTTTCCGTTTACAGAGCTATATTTATAGCTGCACATATGCCTAGAATAGCTTTTTATTAGTCTGTATGGAGCTGTGTAATTGACTAAATAAAATTATCCGAGCTTGAGAAACTGTTGCCCAAAAATCACATGAACATAAAAAAATGATGACTCAGACCCCCTTGTTTTCCATCACTGAGGATGGTCCAGGGATTGTTCTGGTCGAAGGATGGATATAATTATGGGACACGAAGGAGTGGTGCCATGCGCGAAGAACAAAATTGAATATGTAAATGGATCCATTAAAGCATCGTCCCCAACGGATATGAACTTTCATGAACAAGAAAAGAACGATGCAATGACATGGTCTTGTCATGGATAGTAATAAATAAAAAAAAGCAGGTAATATGGTACGTCGCTATGATTGAATCCTGCCAACCTCCAACGATATTTAACGCATAAAAGATGTTTTAAAAAATGAAAAGATCATGTATGTGTGGGCATAATTTGTATGTTTTTCCCGGTCATCTAGGGCATAATTTGTATGTTTTTCCGGTCATCTAACTCCTTAGTGTAAAGGAAGATTCAGAATTTTGATCCCGACGCAGATAAATAATAACTAAGAGCAAAATGCACGAGAATCTTGGCTCCTTGTCAAAAACTTTTAAGGAATCAGTTCTGGGAACCAACCACAATTTGCTTAACCACGTTCCAAACCTAAATGACCATTGCAAATGAAATACATGCCACGACAGTGAGTTCAATATACATGTGTTCATCTGACATTGATGTGGGCAAACAAGATTAGGCTAGAACTCCTTTGACAAGCTGCTAACAGCCTGAGAGAAATTGAATCCTACAAAAGATATTCTCAAATCAACGTTCTTAATGCCTGCTGTATGATTCCTAATTCAGGGATCATAAAATTTCCTGCATTAAAAATTTCCAATTTGCCAAGAGTTTAAAGAATCCACATTCCTGCAGAAGGCATGGAGTTATTTACCTTCAACGGAAAGATTTGCATCCCAGTTCTTGACGAGTTTTGTAAACTAATTAAGGCCTAACTGTAGATCCAAAGACTTACTGGTTTGCTTGGAAGCAGAGAAAGCTGAAGGCTTGATGATAACAGGCGTGTTTTCGGCGGATCTTTCCGTTGGTGTTACGTTGAACAAACAAGGATCTTGTTGTAAAGGGACTTGAACTGGGACAGCATACCATGTCGGTTCCTGAGAGGCATTAAGATGGTAATATTCTTGATCGTAGGGACTGAAACTAATATGGGATTCCTCATAAACACTGAACTCGGGATTGTTACAGCAGGAAGGATCATATAGCCACGGTGTTGAGGTTTTGTAGTTGTAACTGACGTTGTTTTGGAAAGGTTGCAGATAATAGCTTATGCTGGCTTTCCGGGCTTGAAGCTGCAATCTTTTTTTCTTTAGTCTCTCTTTCTTGTGAGCATTTTGATGACCTCCCAAGGCCTGTGAATTTGCAAACTCCTTGAAACAGTACTGGCACTCAAACTTCTTGTCGTCAGCTTGATCCCCTGAACAACTTTTCTTCTCCTTTAAAACAGGTTTCTCTTTATGATCAGATGAAATCGTCAGAGACGAATTGACACTTTCATCTCCTTCAACAAGCACTTTCTGGCAGCTCTCTTTATGGGGATTGAGAACGAAACCGAATAATTTGAGCCGCTTCTGTACACAGGAGTCAGCGGACTGGCAATTTTCTGCTTCTAATGTGGAAGAATGCATGTTGGAGGCTTCCTTTTCCATCTGTATCCTCAAGTGAGAAAAGATTGGGCCAGTAGCACCAGTGTACCGCTCAGTACTCTGGCTTCTTCCCTTTATATTAAGCTCTACGGTTTCCAGCTGTGAACTGCATATCTATAGGATGATTAGTTTTATAATCATGGGAACAGCACAACCGGTACCAGAATGTCAATAAAAAAGATTTAAAAAAAGAAAAGGAAAGTCAGAATAGAGAAGCCATCTCATGCAAATACACTTTGTAGTAGATGCACTTACAATCTTTCTCCATCGATCAGGATTCGGTGTGCATTATTTATTGATTGAAGAGGATTTCCATGGCCTGCAAGCAACATTAAGTGGTTAAAAAATCCAACCATAAATACTTAATCACATGTTTAGTACAGATATTGCATACTTAAAGAAAGGATCAACAAGTATATATTAAGTGTGTGACAACAAAAGTCAAAGAAAGATAGGGACGTAATCACCTGTTAGGAATGAGCTAGCTCTCTTCAACATATCTTTCAATGTACTTTAAATTCATATCTCAGATTATTTTACTAAACCAACTAATTAGTCAGTGGATTCACAAAGTTTATTTTTATATAATACAAAAAGTTATGCATTTAATATAAGCTGTGGTTGCCAAGTCCCATCCACTAGAGGGTCTACAAATAATGTTTACACAGTGTTGGGTGCTGTAGAAATGTGATTATTCTGCACTTAGATGAAGCTTCTCGTTATTATCCATCCACCCACAAATTTAAATAAGGAAAAGTATTAAATCTGTCTATCTTGACCATGTTTTCGTAATGGCATTAGAATATTAAGAAGTGTAGTTGCTAAACAAAGGAATAAAACTATAAAAGCAGTGGGCAATGATGTAAGCATATATACTAATAAGGGTCAATAGAAGATCTGAGCATATCTTCTTACAGTAGGCAAAGGTCATATTATATACCCAAAAGCATACGTTTTCAGGTGAATCAAGTCATAAATTAATACATAGGAAAGGGATTTGTGTTGGACAGTTGTCCAGTTGGACCCGACTTTCTGTTAGCTTTGGGGGACATTTTAGAAACTAGCAGATTGTGTTTTATTCCATTGTCTCTACCTAGATCTTCTCATCGGTGACTTTATTTACACCAGTGGTTCTATCTCTCAAGCTTTATTATAGACAGCGCATTTCCCTATTCTAACATGTGGAATCAAATTAGGGCATAGAGGGAAGATTAGGTTCATGGTGGCCAACAAGCTTGGTGGGTTGGTGGGTTGTGGTTCATCGATGGATTGATTGATTGATTTCTGCTTATTTCAATTCATTTTACTCTTAAAGAGTTGTTACAAGTTCAATCAGTGGCCCCTAGCTACCGTCATTCATCCTCAAATCGTAGTTCCCATGTAATCTTACTTCGGGGTAATTCCTGTAAGAATTTCAAGCAGTAGCAAGAAACCACGGACTGCCAAGGTTGACTATTCATGACAAAAAAGAAGACATCACGTCGAGTTTAGATCTTTCCAATATTATGGTGTCTTATTATGTCCAATAAATCTCAGCTATTTATTTATGTGAAATCCGCATGAGACCTGCGTGGGTTCCGTAAAATAAATGATTGAGATTCTATTAGACATAATAAGACAGAGTAAAACTGGACAGAGGATCTTATTTTCATCATGTCATTAATAACATTGAGAAAAGCGAACAGATTAACTGCTTTTATTATTCTATACCTATCTTATTCAACCATCATCTATCCATATATACCATATTTTATGATGATCTATCTATCTAATAACGAGAACAAATGATCTGAATCTATACAAAATTACACTGGCTATTATGAATATACTTATTTGGCGTATCCAAATTAAACTAGCAACATTGAAAATAAAAAAAATAGAGCAACACCCAGTGATAAAAAATTTGATCGATTTCATTAATTTAATATTAAAAAATTAAACTAGTTAATTTTTAATTTTTAGTTCGATTTTTAATAACTCTTGTATTAAAAACCTATGGATTTATTAATTAATCAGATGCTTTTTGTAAAATAATTAATTTTTATTTAATAATTTTTTCAAACAAATCTTTAATTTTTCGATAAAAAAGGACAATCTCTTCCAATTATATTTTAATTTATTCAATTTTATTCAATCTTTAACTAATTTTATAACGATATACTGAATAGATTCATAGTAGCTCATTGATAAAGGAGAAAGTGGATTTACCTGGCGAGTCGGGTATAGATTAACCTAGTGAATATAGGTCATATCTGAAAGAGGTTGACAATAAGTTCTTTCAAAATTGACTATTTGTCCTTCTGTTAGAGGTGTTCCAGAAATGTATGCAATCCCTCAATGAATGGATTGGATTGTTAAACCTTTTAAATCTTGTGTCGCTGATTTGACTTCTAATTCGGCTACACTTACACCTTTTCTAGTTGGCAAAATGACAGCCGAATTTTATCTGTGCCTGTTCACAAGGCCCTTGTAATCCTGAAAAACTCCATGAGACCTAAAACAAGTGAAGACACGATTCAACTAAACAGAGAACGTCAAGAGACGTATTTATTCTTCTTATCTAAATAAATGGAAACGTGAGTTTTGGCTCAAAAGGAAAACTAGTTTGTGCTTTTTCTCCACGTCATTGTGAATTTGTTTTGGTAGGCGAGGGAAAGAAAAAAGTTTGGGTTTATAATGTGTACTCATTTCAGATGAGACACTAGAGTGGAAGATGCCTACAAATGCATTCCTCAGCAGTTAGAATAGGACAGAAGTCATTTGTCAGCTAACACGCAGCGTTCTTGACACTGAATCGGAAACTTCAAATGTCTGTTCACTTTATTAGCTTTGAAATCTTTTTCAAAACAAATGATCATAAGGCTTCGCAGAAAAGGACAAGCAGTAGATAAGGAGAACAGTAGGAGAAGTGATAATCAAGAGTCCCATAAATTTGAAATTTATGGGACATGCATTAAAGAATGACTTCGGCTTCGGGAGTCTATTTTTAAAACCAAGAGAAAAGTAAAGCCATAGTTTTAAAGAAGACACCAAAAGCCAAAGAGCGTAGTACAAGCTTGACTAAAACAGATTTGGAGTGCGCCCATATCTCATAAAGAGATGCACCTTTGTTTCTGAGATGCAAATTTCTACTAGTTTACAATAAATTTAGGAAGTAGCACAATGGTGGCATGTTCTTTTGACTATAAAATTCATGAATATTATAAAATTCATATTAAATTTTATACTATTTAAAATTCATGAATATTATTAATTGTGAATTATTAAATTTTCAACTAATTATTTATTTAAAATATATTGTTGTGAAGAAAGTAGTTTTGTATTGCATTTATTAGAGAGTATTGGTACATATTTATAGTGGTTTGAGACTAACTAATTAGAGAATAATCTCTTATGTAATCAAGCATAATATCAATCGTAACTAATATAATAATATATAAAATGATTATATAACTTTATGTAATTTATAATACTCCCCTTCAAGTTGGAGTATAAATATTAGTTTTTTTCAAGTTATTACAAATATAATTCACTTGAGCTCGTGAAAATATTCCCAAGTTGTTTTTTAATTTTGACATATCCTGTAGAAATCAAAATTTTCTATACTTCTTCACAAACAAGTAATAATTTATGTCAATATTTGAGTATGTTCATGGAACACGTGATTGGAGGCTTTATTGGTAACGAGGCTTTAAACCCAATTTTCATTAAGGACAAATATATCCATATTATCTCACACGATGATTGTGCCATAGTTCTATACTCGGACTTTACATTAAATCTAAAGATGACATGTTGCTTATTACTTTCCAAGTTGTTTTTTAATCTCCCTCCGTTTCGATATCTGGAAGTCCCGATTACATTGGGTAAGCCTAAGTACTCGGATTTCCTTCCTTTGCTGGAAAGATTGAAAAATCGTATTAATGCTTGGCAAAACCGGTTTCTTTCTTTTGCGGCGAGAACTACTTTGATTGTGTCCGTATTAAATAGCATGCATGTACATTGGGCTGCTCATATAGCTATTCCGAAAAGGGTTATCAAAGAAATGGAACGGATTTTGAAAGCATTTCTATGGACGGGTAAGCATGGTAGGTGTAAAGGGGCTAAAGTTAAATGGAGTGAGATTGTTGTGCCTAAGAAGCAAGGGGGATTGGGTATCATTTCAATCACTCAGATGCAACGAGTATTGTTGATGAAGCGTATTTGGCGGTTATTTGTAGATAAAGAAGCCTTGTGGGTTAAATGGGTGCAAATTTATCGACTCAACGGGCAAAGTTTTTGGCATCTTCAGTTGCGGTATGATCAATCTTGGATTTTCAAACACTTGTTGCAAATACGAGAGTTGGTTTTTCCTTTTATAAAGTGGCAAATTGGGAGTGGGGATGCTATAAATTTCTGGTTTGATAACTAGAATGGCCTCAGCCCTCTATGGTCGAGAAATGATATGGCTGTGTTCCGAAACCGCCTTCCTAAGGAGGCAACAGTGGCTTGGGTTGTTCGGTGGAGGGAACTCTCGCCAAACTGCAGGTATGGGCATACTCTTGATAGTTACCTTAATAATGTGTTGTTATCTTCAGATCAGGATCAACCGATGTGGATTGCCACTCAAAATGGGATCTTCATGACACATTCAGCCCATGGAATTGGTCGTACGTTGCATGAAGAGGTCAATTGGGCAGATTTGGTGTGGCAGAAAGTTGTAAGTCCTAGAGCTGCTTTTCTTTTATGGTTGGCTATTAAGAACAGATTAAGAACAAAAGATCGGTGGTTTGGGGGTTTCGATCTCATTTGTGTGCTGTGTAACTTAGCTGAAGAGAGTCGAGATCACTTGTTCTTTGAATGTGAGTATTCCAAGGTGGTTTGGAGTCGTATTCTACATTTGCTTGGCAGATCTCATGCCTCCTATATGTGGACGGAGGTATTGACATATTTGATATTGGAAACTCGATCCGGGAGGCCAGATAGTGTCATAATTCGGACGGCTTTTCAGATGGCGGTTTATCACTTGTGGAGGGAGAGAAATCACAGGCTCTATAGGCAACAGGAACGTCATAAATATGAGGTAGCTGATTGTATTGTTAATGTGATTCGCGAGGCTCTCATTGTTACTGGACAGCATGAGGCTCTTAGCATGGAAATGAGACGGCGATGGCATATTTAGAGTATAGTAGTTGATTTTGGGCTGTTTATTTGCTTTGGTGTGGTGTTTTCACCTTTTCTGTTTTTCCTTTAGTAAGGATTGTACAATGTAGACTTTTTGTTTGATCATTTTAATTCATTTTCAAATTTCAAAAAAAAAAACTACGAACCTATTGACATTTAGATTCTAGGTAGTGTTGTCTCGGTTACCGAGCTTCTTCTTTTTTTTTGTTTTGCCTCGTTTGCTTCCTATGATGTATATTTGGAAATGAGTCCCATAAATAAATAATAACATATATTACAATAATTGTTTTAAACAAAGAGATACCAAAACTATTATGTTGGGGTTTTAATTAAACATTTTCAAAATGTTGGGTTTCTTTTTTAACACTTTGAAGTGTTTGAATTCAAGTTAAATTTTGGTAAAAACGTTAATATCCAATTTTATTTTTTTTGTCAAATACTCTTTTAGGAACTTTTCATATCCCTACTTAAAATTTGGTCAACAAAAAGACCATTTAAAATGTATATTTATTATATTTGATTCATAAAAAGTGTAATAGCATTTATAAATTAAGATTGTGATATTAGAGCTCTTAATATATATATTAAGGTAAAATTACAAATTAATCTTAACATAAATATTATAATATTTTTATATAATTTCTAATACTTATCTTTTTTACTTATTTATTACTCAATTATCACCAAGGAAATATATATTTAAAACAATTTAAAATAAAATTGAATTAAGTGATTTGTTTGTACTTCATATAAAAATAACAAAAATATTTTAAAAATAAAAGTGCCCATAAATAAACAATCCATTATATGATTTGTCTTTTACTCTATATATATCAACAAAGCTTTGAAAAAGGTATAATGAATTTAATTATAGTTGAAATATCGAATTATTTACACAAACATATTAATTTATCAAATAAAAATAAAATCCAAAAATTAATAGATAAAAAGTTTTAATTATGTACAAATTGAAAATTTATTTTAAAATTTTGACTTACTAACTCAAATTTATTAAATTTACCTTATAATATTTTATTTTTTAAACATATTAACAATTAATTACAATTGTTTTTCAACTAATCCTTTAACTTTTCCTAATTTATAGTTTTGATTCAATATTTTTTGCTATCCTCTTTCTCTATCTCTCGATTAGTATACAATACATTTTACTACAGTATAACCCATTTTTTTATTGTTTGTAAAAGATAATTTGTCCCTAATGACACCTAATAGAAGGTAAACTGGGTGTCAATAAATTTTTAACAAAATTTTTGCTAACTTAGTGTGTTAATGAGCACAATTTATAGACAATAAAAATATGATATAAACTAATAAATTTCAACAACACACTTAAGCGATAATGTAAAAGGGGTAAGGGAAACAGAAATCCAAACTGATTTATAGTGGTTCAATAAACATCCCTAAGTATAATATACAAAGCCTCAATAGAAGCTTACAACTCAAGACAACTACTCATGTATTACCAAAATATAATCCAGACAACTTCCTTAATTTCTGAAATTCTCAAAAAAAAAAAGTTTCTATCTTATAGAAACACCCTTTCTCTTATACCAGTTAAAAATAACGATGAAACACATTCGACATAGATACCATACGTAGACCAATCAAATGTTACCTACACAACGATCCAACCCAACTCTTAAACTCAAATTGAACTAATTAAACTCAATCCAAAATAATATTTTATTATAATTATCTTAAATTGTTAATTAAATCAAGTTTAATTAGTTTAATCAAGTTTAAGAGCTTGATTAGTTACCATGTTAGTGACATGTTATTACTCTGTGTATGATGTCTATACCACACATGTTTTATCATTATTTTTTAACTAAAGTCTAAAAGAAAGAGAATTTTTAAAAATTTAAAAATCATAAGGATTTTTTTCAAGAAATTTAAAGATTAAAGAATTTTTTTGGAACTTTCTTAAACCAAAAGGTAGGCTTATGTATTTTGCCTTATATTAGTATTATTATATTGAACAAGAGATACCAAACTAAATCAAAGTAGGTGAACTTTTAAAAGAATTATATATCTAAATAAAATTGGAGAAGTCTTATAAAGAAATATGAGGTGTAATAACATAAAACATCTTCACTAAAGTCTTTATTCATCCTTTATAAGGAGTTCCAAAAACTTGATTTGGAAGCAAACAAATTAGTTAACCTTAGTCTCATTTATGATAATCAAACCTGATGTACAATTTGATCAAATTATGTCCTTATAAGTTGATTAGTGTTCTATACTTAACAATTTCAAATATATTTCAAATTTTATAAAGTGACTAACCAATCACTTCATAAAAAATTTAAACTTTTAAAAAACTTCCAAAATCTAAGAAGTAAATGTTTCAAATGTTTTTCATTAAACTATATTAAAAAGATGTCCATCTTGAAATTTGAAAATAATATATATTAATCATAATATAAAACGTTATACAATTTTAATCCCAAAAGTGTATTAAAATGAATTAGTAGAGAACTACCAAGACAAGTTATATTATGCTTGACATGAATTATTCTTGATTCATCCTTAATTTCTTGATTGATGCTTAATCTTATAACCTCAACTATTTACATGATTTTACTTTATTTGCTCAATTGGTTAAAATTGTTCCATAGATCCTATTTTCCTTCTTATGTTACTTAAACCCCCTAATGCACATCTTCAATTATTAACAAATTAAATTATTAATATCACAAAAGTTAAACAATTTGTAGCAATATATGTTATTATGAAAAAAATAGATTAAAAATTTCCTTAATTAATAAAATCATTTTAAAAAAAATAAAGAATTCATCATAACTCAAAGGAAAAAGAGTTCAATGCTGTTTTAAGAAGATAACCTTTTAAATGCATAGTGACTTGAGAGAGCTTCTCTTTTCTCCTTCGTTGTTGCATGATCTGCATGAACTCTCCTTCTTATGCTTCCGTCTTTTGCTAATTTCTAATATTCTTTAGTTTCTTCTTTCTTCCATTCCTTTCTAGCTTTTTGATCTTGTTTCACCTAGTAATTTGCTCATCTTGAAGCACTTACCATTTTTGGTAAAATGTCAAAAAATTGAAATCTTTTTCTGCCCCTCTCTTCTACTCCACTCATTCAAAATTTTGATGCAACTCCACCATCACTGGCCTTGTTTGCTTCTAGCTCTCTCCAACCACCATCTTTCCTTAATCATGAAATATCCTCTAAAATCCATAGTCTTCAACCTTACTTTAAACCTCCTTCGCCCCATCCTAAATGCACCTGGCTTTAAGTTGTAGGTGACTTTGTACCTGAAATCAAATTATTCTTTTTTCCTTCAAACAAAATAGTTAATGATTAGATTATAGCCTCCTCTTGACATTCCGGTGACTAGAGCTAAAAGGTGGGATACCACCCTCATTAGCTTCTTCATAGACAAAAGAGTGTCCTTTCCCACAATGAAAGCATCAGCTCAATGAGTTTGGAAACAATATGGTCTGACTAACATTCCTGTAAACAATAATGATGTGTTTTTCTTCAAGTTCTCTAGCTCCATTTTAGCGAAGAAAGTTTTTGAATTAAGGCCCTGACATATCTACAACAAGTATTTTTTACTTTAAACCTAGCTCCCTAATCTCAATATAGAATATATTATGTAATTTAACATCCCTATATGGATCTGTG
>JAOSBP010000001.1:3800317-3813908 GCA_027563825.1 Erythroxylum mucronatum | reverse complement strand
AATATTAATGATTAAGAATAGTAGTCAACTTAAATTTATGATATTTTGATCTTATTAACATTAAAATTTTAGGTATGTTTATCTTTTTATATCCAAAAAAAATATTTACTCTCTAATATTCAAATTGCTTACCATGCATGTGTTTTTCAATAATATGTTTAAAATTTTGAAAACATTTTACAATTTTTATATTGAAGAATAGCACTCAACTTAAATTTATTATATTTTATCTTATTAATATTAAAATTTTAGGTATGTTTACCTATTTATATCTAAAAGGATAATTTTTAGAGTTTTAATGCATTAACTAAATATTTAAACAAATTTGTAAAGAAGGCAAATGAAATAATATGAAAAATTATATATAAATGTTAATTATAATTAACCTTAGGATTATTAAGTACACTTACCATTAAAACAAATATCAAATTAACATTAACATTATTAATTTTAAATTCTTTAATATTTACTTTTGGTGACGATTTTTATATTTTGTCACCAAAAGTCCTACTTTGGTGACGAATTATATTTTTCATCACAAAAAGTAAGCTTTTTTTTACGATGTTTGAAATTGTCGTGGCCAAATGCTTGATCATAGGTGACAAAATACAAAAATCATCACAAAAAATTGTGTTTTCCCCTACGATTCACGGAAATCGTTGCAAAAGAAATTCATTTAGCAACGACACTTTTGAACATCGACAAAATCTCGAATTTTTCATCAAAAGTCAACATGTTGACATAGTTTCCAAATCGCCGCCAAAAAATTCGTAGCTAATAGTATGTTTTATTGTAGTGTTATTTAATTGATTAACGTAGAAGATAAAGTACATGCCTTTATATATTTTTAGTTATTGCTTAATTAAGAATATACAATAATATAATAAAAAGATTAGATCATTTTATTTGTTTCTCTAAAGTAACGAGGGAGAATGTTTCATTTTCTCTATTAGTATTGATTTAGAAATCTTTGGCCAAAGTAGTATGATATTTTAAAAATAATTTTCAAATATCTTTAAAATGATAAGTTATTAATAATAGAGAATTAATATTATTGAATTTAAATAGTGTAGACATGAAATGTTGAGTCTGATCACCATGAAATGTCAAATGGTGATCAGACTCAAACATTTCATGGTGAAAGCGGCAAAGAAACAGGTGTAACATCCTCGTCAGGACCAAGGGAGCTGAGAGCTGACACCACACCAGTCATCAGAGTTCGGGAGGCAGTCTCCTCTTTAAGGCACACTGTTGTCACTGCCACTGCTTGGTGCAATCCTCTAAAAGATTGAACTTTAAAACTGTGTACAACTGGAATAACAAAAGATCAAATGGATGCAAATTTTCCACACCACGTGTTGGACAGTCAACCATCCTTTAGACAACGTCAGAAATGTCTTAATTAGATTTATCTTACTTCATGTGAAAGAGCACCAGACATTTATCTTACTTGATGTGAAACAGCACCAGTGGACTAAAGGAGTAAGTAACTTGTCACAAGAATTTTCCTAGATTTCTAAAGGAGTTAGTAGCTTGTCACAAGAATGAAGACTGAAACAATCCTTTTTCTAATAAACTAATTTATATCCTAGTTAATTAAATCCCGTCCACAAATTTGTGATGATACACACAAATATACGGATGAGATCATGCAAAACAGAGTATAACAGCCCATATAAAACAGATGTTCTGTTTTTTAAGACTTCTAAAGCCAAGTAGGTAGCTTGTCAGAAATGACTCTTTTTTACGAGTTCAGATCTTCTGTCCAATATTATGGTGTCTTATTATGTCCAATAAATCTCAGTCATTTATTTATATAGGTCCCATATGAGCCTGTATAAGTCTCGTAAAATAAATGACTAAGATTTCATGAGACAGAATAAGACAGAATAATATTGGACAAAAGATCTGAACTCTTTTTTCACACAGAAGACTTGTAACGACTAATGCCTAAGTAGCTTGTCAGAAATGGCTCTCCAATTACTACCTCACCTCCTTCCACGACTATTAAACATGTCCGACAAAAACTTTCCAGTATAGTTCCAGATATTTTGGAGAAAGAAGACCGTGCTCATGGATGTTCTCTTTCTACTTCTACATTCATTTACACTACTAGTTTTCCATTCCAGGATTGTCACTTCTGTGGACACCTTGGCTTTGAACCAAAACATTAGTGATGATGGCCAACTTCTGGTCTCCAAAGACGACCTGTTTGCTCTAGGATTTTTCAGCCCTGGTAATAGTTCTTCTAGATATCTCGGAATCTGGTACTATGGTTTAACAGACCAACATGTGTTCTGGGTTGCGAACAGGGACTCTCCAATCAATGGTTCTTTTGGGGTACTGTCACTCAACCGAATTGGAGACCTAATTCTTTACTCTAATGGTGATCAAGAACATTCAGTGGTCTGGTCTACAAATCTGTCGATGGATGTACAAGCTGATGATACTTGCGTGGCTCGGCTGTTGGATTCAGGGAATTTTGCTCTGTTTCACGGTGGAAAAATTGTGTGGCAAAGCTTTTATTATCCTACAAACTCAGTACTGAAAGGAGTAAGACTTGGGCTGAACAGGAGAACAGGTGCAGAGCATTTCATATCATCTTGGAAATCAGCAGATGACCCAGGAACAGGACAGTACTCACTCAAGCTTATTGCAGGAGGCTCGCCTCAGTTCGTTTTGTGCAAGGGTGCGAACCCTTACTGGAGAAGCTGTCGATGGCCCTTCAGAAAATATGCGTACGCATATAACTACACTTTTGTTAACAATCAAGACGAATTATACTTTACTTATTTTCAGGCTACTGAGGATCTATCTCGAAGAAATAGATTAGTTTTAGATGAAACAGGAGTCGCGAGGGAGCTACACTGGTCTGAAATTGATGGGAAATGGAAGGAAGAATGGTCAGCGCCTAAGTACAGGTGCGATTCATATGGGCAATGTGGAGACTACAGGAAGTGTAATTCGAGTAACGAAAACAAAGTTGATTGTACTTGTCCACCTGGGTATGAACCCAAGTTGCTGAAAGACAGGATTTTGAAAGATGGGGAAGGTATTTGTGTCAAGAAGCAACAAGAGTCTTCGTTGTTGTGTGAGCAGGGAGAGGGGTTTCTCAAAGTGTCAAAAGTTAATGTTCCTGACAATTCAAATGCTGTTTGGTTGGGGAAGAACATGGGCAATTTCCAATGTGAGCAGGAATGCGTGAGTAATTACTCTTGCTTGGCTTACGCGAGTGTAGATGTTGCAGGGATAACGGGTTGTTTAGCTTGGTATGGAAGATTGATGGACTCTCTAGAATTTAGGGAAGATGGATATGATCTCTATGTTTGCGTTGATGCACTTGAATTAGGTAAGTCTTCCTGCTATATTTCCTGTATAAGTTTTTAAGCTGAAGTAATTGCAAGGTGTAGAAATAAGTTTTGATTAATTTTCAAATAACGCAAGTTCTTTGGATTCATTCAGTTGAATATACAAGTGAATCGAATAGTTTGATGAAAAGAAAGGAAATGCTAGCCATTCTTGCTACCTCAGTCTCGTCAGTATGGGCTGTAATTGCTGTTTTTTTGTTCCTTAGGAAGAGAATAAAAAGGAGGTAAGAAGTAAAACTAAATAAATTACTATCATACTTTCTACGATACATATTTGTTTTGCAATTTGGTGACTCCCTATATATGCAGTTGATGACAATAAACGAGCTGCATTTCCTGAGAATAGTAATGTCTATTTAGTGCGAATATTGCTTGAAAGGATTTGTTTTCTTTATGTTAAAAGGGCAGTGAAGGACAAATGGAGCAAAAGAATATCTCATATCAATAGTTTAGATCACAACAAAAATACCCTGATGGCAGATGAGTTGAGGGGAACTAGTAATCAGGTGGACTTGGCATTTTATGATCTCCGCACCATCTCAGCTGCGACCAATAATTTCTCTCTTGATAACAAAATTGGGAAAGGAGGCTTTGGTATTGTTTACAAGGTAAATACTCCATAGGATATATCAAGCTGGATGATTTCGCTTTGCAAGACTCTGAATAAAGTCTTTCAGTTGTAACCTCCTACTTGACAATTCACCATAATTCAACTGTGTATTATGATTCCAGGGTCAGCTACCTGATGGACAGCAAATCGCTGTGAAAAGATTATCCAAAAACTCAAGGCAAGGAATGAAAGAATTTACTAACGAAGTTATATTGATTGCGAAGCTTCAACACAGAAACCTTGTAAAGCTTCAAGGATGCTGCATTGAGGGAGAGGAACCTATGCTAATTTATGAATACTTAGTCAACAAAAGCTTGGACTCTTCTCTTTTTGGTGAGAATGATTAATATCTTGTCTTCATACTATGATAGTTAGCCTACATTCAAACTGAAATCTTCATTTTGGTATAGATCAAGCTACGAGTGTATCCTTAGATTGGAGGAAGCGCTTTGACATAATTGTTGGAATTGCTCGTGGACTCTTGTATCTCCACCAGGACTCAAGGTTGAGAATTATACATAGAGATTTGAAGACTGGCAATGTTCTATTAGATGCTGAGATGAATCCAAAAATTTCAGATTTTGGAATGGCTAGAATATTTGAAGGTGATCAAATGCAATACGAGACAAAAAGAGTTGTAGGCACATAGTAAGTACAAATTCACCTGATTATCAAAACAAAATATTAGTTTGATGATTATACGATTTATAGATTGACCATCTTTCACATTAATCAATGCAGTGGCTATATGTCTCCAGAATATGCAATGTTTGGAAAATTCTCGGCTAAATCTGATGTCTTTAGCTTTGGAGTCATAGTGTTGGAGATTATAAGTGGCAAGAAGAACAATGACTTTGATCAACTTCCTACATTAAGCTTGATAGGATATGTCAGTTATATAAATTTCCAAATTCCTTTAAAGTAAAGATACTTGAATTGAAAATTCATACATTGTTATTGGCATAAATTTGACAGGTATGGGAATTATGGAGAAATGATAGAGCCCTAGAAGTAATTGATCCTGCAGTGGAAGAGTCATACCTACCTCACGAGGCCTTGAAATGTATTCAAATTGCACTCTTGTGTGTACAAGAAGATGTGATGGACAGACCAACTATGTTAGATGTGGTTTTCCTGCTGAACAACGACATGCCTCTTCCATATCCAAGACAACCTGGATTCATTTTCCATAGAACTTACAATCCTAATCCACTTGCAGGAGAGGAAGGACCAAATTCTGTAAATACCATCACAATTACCACCACATTAGCTCGCTAAAGATCTCAAGAACTTCATTTACCTTGTCATTTTAGGGAAAGGTACAAAGAACCTTTTAGAGTTTTCTGTGTAAAGATATTGCTTTGGAATTCTAATAAAATTCTAACGGAAATTTTTGTCGCTTCTCAAGTTGGAGATAAAAAATTCATATTTGATGAGGATAATTAAGAGGAAGTAACTTCCATGATTGCAATAAATCTAACAACAATAGTAAAGTTCAATTTGATAATTCTTTGCGAGTCATTAGTCTAATGGAAAATAGTATATTATTATGATAGTCACCAAATTGATCACTTTTGAATTGTTCTTTCTTAATTGATGTGGTTAAAGAATAAAATCTACTACAATGCTAATATCATAAGAAATTATATTCATTACAAAAATTTAAAATATATGATAACATCAAAAATATGAAAAAGGTAAAAAGTAAAAGACAGAGTATTATAATGAAAATACTTTAATAGTCAATAAAATGCTCTAATTCTTTTAAAAAGATAAATTTGTATTAAAGAATAAGATTATAATACAAGCAAGATGGTCAAGTTCCAAAAGCACTTCTAACAAGGAAGAACATACAAGACAGCTTAGTAAGAGAATATAAATCATAACTAGCTAAGGAAAGTATACAAGAAATAGAACTAGAAATGATAGAATGTTTGAAACTTCCTGGCAAGTTGATGTTAAAGGAACAACTTCATTAGGCAACTAAATATCAATCGAGAAGAATAGCCCTTGAACAAGAAAGTAGGCATACAAGATCTATTAAAGATGAATAATTTGACTATAGTGATAGAAGAACAATGATGCCTCGATTAAGAGCAAGAGACTCGGAGCATTTAGTGTGTATATTATAAACCATTACTTCTTCTCTAATTTGGTTTTTAAGTTGAAAAAGCATAAATATGAAGCCTTTTGTGGAAGTATTTTAATTTCCTTTCCCTTGATAAGCAACAGAGAAATTACCAAGAGCAATCTTGAGTATAGTTTGATCTCCTTTAGCCAAATTCTACAGCTGAAATAGCCAAATGATCACCCAATCTAATCCTCAGTAGCTGAGGCAATGTTTCATAGCTTCAAAGTTTCATTCCACATAAAGCTAAAGAGGGAACACTGAAAGAGATGTGATTTAGTGTCTCAAGTGCTTGATTATATAATATGCATCAAATGGGAGGAATGTAAATCCCTTTAATCATATCAAGGGTGCTAAATCTCTGCCTAAAAGTCAATCAAAGCACAAAGGAAACTCTAGGTAGAGTTTGATTAAACCAAACCATCTTAAACCAATGCATCTTAAGAGTAGGTCCTCTCAAGAGAAGTATGTATGATTTATTAGTAAATCACCCCAAAGAGTGCTTTAGCCACTGAAAAGAGTCCTTTTGATAATGTTATAGCCTTTTGACGCGAAGGCACACATTTATGATGCATTTCGATCTGGTTACTCAGTTACATCACGTTCTCAACTAGTTACTAGCTCTATTCATAACCCGAAGGCCAATGGAATAGTTATTTATAAAAAATTAACCAACACATATTTTTTTATTGCCTACTTTGTTGCTTAGCTACTCGTTTTCATGAAAAATACTAGCAAAGCTACTTTAGTTGAATGACCTCAAATTATGAATGAATGTGACAATTTAGAGGGTGACAACTCACACTAAATCTTAATTAACTTGCATATTTAGCCTAAGAACCTAATTCACTAATTTTGCGAGCTAATGATTCTTCACAAACTGATAGACTATGTTCAAAATTAAATCAATTTTAATCTATCTAAGCCATTGACACATTCAAACAATACACAAAATGCAACCTTACTAACTATCATACAATATGCAAAATTCACATTCAAAGCAAAACACATAACCGTCCCCACACTTGAACAACATATTGTCCTCAATGTGAGAAGGGGAAAAACAAACATACATGGAAAGAAAAGACACAAATTAAAGTTTAAAAAATAAAATAAAGATTAAATTTTAAAAAAAGGTTTAGAATAAAGCCTTATGGTGATGGAGGCAGGGATGGTGTTGGAGGTGGCAGTTGGAGCCCTAAGCCTCGAAATAACGATGGATACGAAGTATATCCCGACTCTGACTTTGTTGTGTTCGAGCTATCTCTTTCATCCCTCTAGAGTTCTTCACAAGTGTATCTGTAATTACCTTGGTGTTTGCGGAGATTATATTGAGCACTTTCTTCCAGCCCGATTCTTCTGTTTCTTCTTCCTTCTCAGACTCCTTGCTGGTCAAATCCTCTTGTTGTGTTGTTGTTGAGCACTTGAGCTTGCTTGACTAGTCTTGATCTTGATGTGTGTCTTGGCACTAATACCCCAAAGTTCCATATTGTGGGATTTCAGGATTTCAGCTCGCCACAGATGATGATGGTTTATGAATTTAGGATGGTAGACTGTGAGTTCGTTGCACTCAACTCTATAGTAATAAGCTATGGTTGAAACCAAGTAACCCATTCCTAAGTTATTGCTCCTCTTACATCGAGTAGTAATAATTACATTAAAGATATGGGTGGTTGTACAAACTGGGATGCTATGGTTCGTGCATCACAACATGAAAAGTTCCTTCATCGAATACTTGTTGGTTTTTGTTTTGTCAAAAACAGTTTGACACATGAATTTGTGCAGCAACAAGTGTTCATGGCTCCTGATGATCTTGTTGTGTGTGTTCTTAGCATCGAAATGCTCCAACCCAGTTAGTTCAGTCCAGTAAGGGGTGACACGGAAATCATCATGTTGATCCACTATGGATAATTCGGGGAAACCATAAATTTCATATAAAGTCTCATAATTAAGCTCATAAGGTTGTCCCCACATTAAACCACAATTCCTTAGGTTTATTAGATTCATACTGATGGGATGTAAAAAATTTTAAGGTATGTTCTTCGTAAACTAGGTATTGAAATTGAATAAATTGTCCCTATTGAATTCTATTTGCTAAATTTTCGACCTTGTGTCGCAATTCTAATATATCTAAAGTCTCAAAATGAAAATACTTTGGAACTATAACTTGCTTATTATAATATGAAAATACGTTGTCATAGTGCTAAGGTTAATGGTACAGTTTCCTATGTTGGAACTAGGGGACAACTCAATTAAGGAGTTAGTTAAAAACAAAGATTTAGTAGCAACACAGTGGTGAAATTTGGAAAGAGAAAAAAACATAATATTTTCCAATAAGGTAACATGACAAGAAATATGTAACCTATTGGAAATAGGATCCCAATTGTGATACCCTTTATGGTTTATCCTATAACTAAGAAAACAATGTAAGCACGGGGATCTAATTTCATGTGTGTATAAGGTTGTAAAAGAACAAAACAAGCACACATAAAGGTCCATACAATTGAACAATCAGGAGGCTTGCAAAATAAACTTTTAAAGGGAGATAAATTATGAAAAAACTAAGGCGGGAATTCTATTTATGGTGTAGACAATAGTCGAAAATACTTCTCACTAAAAAATTTTTAGACATTGAGAAACAAGACTAAGTTCATAAATAGAATTAAGAATATGACAATGTTGTTAAGTTTGTCCATTCTGTTGGTACGTGTGAGGAAATGAATGTTTAACAACATTTTCTTATTGATTAAAAAACTGAAGTAAAAAAGAGTCTCAATATTCCATAATATTGTCTATGCAAATCATTTTATGAAAATTGAGTTTTCATTATATTAGAATTGTTATGTAAATTTATGGTAACTCAATGATGTTTCAAAAAATAAATCCAAGTGAACTAAGAATAATCATTAATAAATAAAGCAAAGTAATAAAATCCATTCATTTAAGATATAGGGAAAAGACCCCAAATGTTAGAATAAGTTAAGTCCAATGGATTGTCAAAAATATAATAGTTATTATTAAAGGACAAAGTAAGTTATTTTGCAAGTTGATAACCTCAACATTGAAACGATTCAAATTTTGAAGAACCTTAATAGCTAAAGAATGGTTAAGAAAAAAGATGCCACTATTGAATGGAGGACTTAATGGTCTGTGGTAGTGGAAACAAATGTTGAAGGAAGAAGAAAAGAGCTAAGTTCAAATAATCTATCCACCATATGGCATGTCCTAAGAATCTGACCTATTTTTAGATCTTTTACTTGAAAAATAAAGGCATAAAGTTAACATTTAGTCTTATTTCACGTAAATGACCAACAAAGATGAGATTGATGTCTAAATTGGGGATTTAGTAGGTTTTCGGGAGATTGAGATTGGGGGTAAATGTATGACTAATATAAGTGATATGCATTTTAGTACCACTTACAATATGGATTAATGGTAAAGAAGAGAGGTATTAGAGCAGACAAAAGTTTGACATTAGTAGTCATATTATTGCAACATTCTAATTCATATAGCTAAGGAGAATTAGTTGTGGTGGTAGACATAGCAGTAGAAGAATCAGAGGGAATAAAGTATTTTATTAGTGCCGCAAGAACACTCATAATGGTGATATGAAAACCTTATATGGTAGCAGCAAGAAGATTAAGAATTTGAGATGGTAGTAAAGGAAGTAGAAGAAATATTTTTTTGAGTAGTTTCTCAAATCACTTATGGCAGTAAAATCCTAAATGATAGTAGTAGTGATAGAGAAAGATCCATACCTCAAAGGATTCTTAGATTTAGAGAACCCTCCTTCTAATTGTGGAGGTCGTGTTAAACAATATTCAAGAATATGAGTAAAACCTACGACAATATCTTCATTTTACATTAAAACAATTTGCAAAAGTATGACCAATTTCACGACAGTTCTTTTAGTTGATTGCTGGATTTTTTACATGAAGAGTGACTTGCTACAAGAGAAAATTTAGAATATGGAGTTTTATCTAGATTAAGGTGAGTCTCTCCAAAAATAATCTCCTAAAAATGACAACATCCAGTATAGGTTGTGGACTTCGATAAAGTAGAGAGACACAAACAACTTTATATTTATATCGAAAATACAAAATCATTTAGATTGAATAAAAAATTACACATTGCATAACATAATTAAGGCTCAAAATAATGACATTTAATAGTTTTATCAAATTTTCCCATACTTACATTTTACTCATCTTTGAGTAAATCACATCAAAACATGATAAACAAAATAATTTCATCAATCCATTTATCATGAAATCAAAAAGTATGCATAGCTTAAAATTCAAACCATTTAAGATTAAAGCAATAAAACACATCATAATTAAACTTCAAAAGGAAATACACAAAGATATACTAAGACAATCTCATTCTAAAGCATGTCTAAAGTTTTGGTGATTCTCCTTACGATTATGTCTCATACCACTCATATGGTTAATGGTTTGGTGCTTCATTCAAGTTCTTTTTAAGCAAATATTCTACTATATACTTGTTTATATACCAAATCTCCACCATATAGAGTATACACTCATAAGTCAAAAGGACTTTATTTAAGATTGTTTCCTCAAGAATATATAGTCATAAGTAAAGATGAATGATTTTCAAAAATCATAGCAAGAACTCAACATTCAATGCTTCTCCTCATGATCAGTCAACATTCATTACCTTTAGAAACTGAGAAATCTAGAGGTAGACATGAAAAATGTGTTTAAATAAGATAAATTCACTGGTACACTCAAATACCATTCATGATCATGACATTCCACAATCTTTCATATAATTTCATTTCTCCACCATTAGGATTCACATGCATAATCATAAATCAAATGACTTTTTAGGGTTGTAATGTAAGCAAGGGTTAAGGTGAGATGTGTTTGGACTGTGTAATATAAAAGTCATCAATTAACACAATGATGTTTATTGATTCTCTATTATTATATTAGGAATTACGATGTGTGTTACAAAATTTTATTAGTAATTATGTATTATATAATTATATTTTAACATGTGCAAGATTTAGTGAAGATAATTCATATATTTGAATAAATAATTAAAATATTATGTAATAACTATACTAATATTGAAAAAAACTATAAAATTGTACATTTAACAAAAGCATTTTGTTGACTATTAGAGCATTTTCATTATTGATATTTTGCATATTTTTTAACTGAAAATTTAATTAGAATTCTAAAGTAGTGTTTTTATAGAGAAAACTCCAAAAAGTTTTTTGATAATAAAAAGGAATTAATTGAATAAATAAAGAAATGTTTACAATAGATAGTCTTACAAGGGGCCCATCCTAAAACACTGCAGTTTAGATGCACATACTAAAATTCCCAATTAAGAAACCTCATAGATAGTAATCTCATAATCCTTTTTCGACTCTTACGAAAAAAAACCAAAGTAGAGCTTCCTCCTCTGGGTTGTCTCCGAAAACTCCAAAAAGTTCATTGTACATTTTCGTGGTGTGACGATGTTAATGAAGTTTTTGAGATGTTAGCGACCTAATGTGGTGGTAATTGTGATGGTATTTACAGAACTTGATCCTTCGTCGCGGGCAACTGAGTTAGGATTGTAAGTTCTATGGAAAATGAATCCAGGTTGTCTTGGATATGGAAGAGCCATATCGTTGTTCAGCATGAAAACTACATCTAACATAGTTGGTCTGTCCATTGCATCTTCTTGTACACACAAGAGTGCAATTTGAATGCACTTCAAGGCCTCTTGATGTAGGTATGACTCCTCCACTGCTGGATCAACTACTTCCAGAGCTCTATCTTTTCTCCATAATTCCCATACCTGTCAAAGTTTTACCATTAACAACGTGTAAATTTCCAATCCAAGTATCTTTACCTTATAAAAATTTGAAAATTTATATAACTGACATATCCTATCAAGCTTAAGGCAGGATGTTGATCAAAGTCATTGTTCTTCTTGCCACTTATAATCTCCAACACTATGACTCCAAAGCTAAAGACATCGGATTTAATTGAGAATTTCCCAAACATTGCATATTCTGGAGACATATAGCCACTGCAATGATTAATGTGAAAGATGGTCATTCTATAAATCATATAATAACCAAGCTAATATATGTTTTACTTTTGATAATCAAGTGAAATTGTACTTACTATGTGCCTACAACTTTTTTTGTCTCGTTTTGCATTTGGTCATCTTCAAATATTCTAGCCATTCCAAAATCTGAAATTTTTGGATTCATCTCAGCATCTAATAGAACATTGCTAGTCTTCAAATCTCTGTGTATAATTCTCAACCTTGAGTCTTGGTGGAGATACAAGATTCCACGAGCAGTTCCAACAATTATGTCAAAGCGCTTCCGCCAATTTAAGGACCCACTTCTGACTTGATCTACACCAAAATAAAGATTTCAGTTCGAATGTAGGCTAACTACCGTAATATGATGACAAGATATTAATTATACTCACCAAAAAGAGAAGAGTCCAAGCTTTTGTTGATTAAGTATTCATAAATTAGCATAGGTTCCTCTCCCTCAATGCAACATCCTAGAAGCTTTACAAGATTTCTGTGTTGAAGCTTCGCTATCAATTTCACTTCATTGACAAATTCTTCCATCCCTTGCCTTGAGTTTTTGGATAATCTTTTCACAGCGACTTGCTGTCCGTCAGGGAGCTGACCCTGGAATCATAATGCACAGTTGAATTTTGGTAAATTGTCAAGTAGGACATTACAACTGAAAGACTATATTTAGAGTCTTGGAACCAAAGCCTTATAACCTAAAGCCTTATATATTTAGACCATAAAAGCTAAGGAGTCATTACCTTATAAACAGAACCAAAGCCCCCTTGCCCAATTTTGTTAGCAAGAGAGAAATTATTGGTTGCAGTTGATATAGTGTTGAGATCACAAAATGCCAATTCTTCCTGATTACTAGTTTCCCTCAACTCATCTGCCATCATGGTCTTTTTGTTGTGATCTAAACCATTGATATGAGATATTCTTTTGCTCCATTTGTCCTTCGTTGCCCTTTAAACAGAAAGAAAACAAATCTTTTCAAGCAATATTTGCACTAAATAGACATTAATGTTTTCAGGAAATGTAGTTCGTTTATTGTCATCAACTGCCTATAGGGAATGCAGAACAAATATATATCTTAAAAGTATAATAGTAATTTATTTGGTTTTGCTTCTTACCTCCTCTTTATTCTCTTCCTAAGGAACAAAAAGACAACAATCACAATCCACGCTGAAGAGACTGAGATAGCAAAAATGGCTAGCATCTCCTTCCTTTTCAACAAACTACTCGATTTGCTTGCATATTCAACTGAATGAATCCAAAGAACTTACATTATTTGAAAATAATCGGAAAATTTTTCTACACCTTCGTATAAATTTGGCTTGGTAAGTTTTGAAATAGCACCAAATATAGGATGAAGACTTACCTAATTGAAGTGCATCAACACAAACATAGAGATCATATCCATCTTCCCTG
>JAOSBP010000001.1:3742967-3760010 GCA_027563825.1 Erythroxylum mucronatum | reverse complement strand
TATGCTGAGGAGTCCTAAAAGGAACATCCTTGCCACAATCGGGCAGGCGGGCGAAGCCTATACTGGTCAACGTGCACATGACTCTGCTGGGTGGACTTAACTAACCCACATAACATGAATTCATGCATAAAAATCTGGACTTTTCTTGTCCTATTTAGCTGATTCTGAAGATGGATTTTCATACATCCAAATAGCTTATTCTTGAAAAATAGCTAACATTCATGCTCATTTAATTCAATCTACTCAAGTCAACTCAACATCGTCACAATGTCAACAATTAGCATTTATTTCTACAACTCTCACATTATGGCAATCATAGTGCTACTCACAAGCATGTAATACAACATTAATTTTCACTTTACAAGTAGTTGGAAAATCATTAATGTCATTAGTTAAAGTTTTTATAGTTTACACACTTTTGTATTACCTCTTCTTACTGTTGTATTTATGTTAATGCACTTTCCGATGATACGTAAGCAAGGTATTTCTGGTCCTTTATAGTTTATAGAGAATATAGATCCTAGATAGTCTTTTGTGGCTCCAGTGGCAACTAGATCAACGCATTATTACTTTAAGAGAAGTTCCCATCGAAGTTCACTATGAATCTTTGGGTACCTATCATGAGATTTATGGACACAATCTAATAGTAAGGAGTATAAAAAAAAGAAATTTGTTGTATATACATTCGAACCACCGTTGGTCATATTTATCTTAATTTTGATAATAACCAATAATATCTTAGGGTTTGCAGCGATAACTCGGTATATCTACTATACGATCATTAACTAAAATATATCTGTGATTGACTAGAGATCAATTTGATTCCATTAGTAATGAGGATTCGGAATATCACACAAGAAAATAACATCGTGATTGAATTTTTATTTTAATGAAAGAATACATCAATGAGAAGTGAATTTGATAAGTTTAAGTTTAATAAATGACTTTTTATAGTTATAGACAAATGGGTCAAAACTCATCTTTCTTGAAAAATGAAAGAAAAGCCCTGCATTAGAAGAGAAGTTAGAAAGTCCCAAAGTGATTTCTCTTTCACCTTAAAGTTTACCTCCTGGGGTTGTAGTATGTTCAAAGGGTTGGGTTGTTCACCCTTTAAAGCGGTACATGAGCTGAGTTTAGAACGTCGTGAGACAACATCTAGGGTTCCTCGAACAATGTGATATCTCACACCGGGTAAATCCTTAACCCTTCCTAAGTTTGAAAGAGTTTAAATCTTATGACATTAAATCCAAATGAAACTAGTTCCTTCGTTGATACATTTAATATATACTCAAAGGGTTTTGAAATATTTAAAGATTCACTTTTATGATGAATTTAAAGAGCTTGTTATATAGATGATTGTGGATTTATTATATCTACAAAAAGGTTAGTGGGTGTATAGTTATCCTATTCTACAAGAGTATATAGAGCCATACTATTCATAGAGAACAACATATCTATTTTCAATTGTTGAGATATAATTTTCCAAGGGCAACTTTATATTGAATATGAAAAGGTAAGAACATAAAATGTAGGAATAGAAATCTATAGAGATAGATACAAAAGTTGCTTACCCATTCTAATTAAAATACATTGATATTGTACTAAAGATGTTTAACATTTGAGACATCTAATACTTTATAAAATATTATAGATATCCATTATTCTATATATGAGTTTATATTTGAGTTCAAGGTCAAAGGATATTAACTTTAGTCTAGTAAAATTAAGTAATAGTTAAATTCTATTTAACTTAGAACAATACTATTTTGAGTTAGAAATATTCCATTGTTGGTGCAACTACTAATCAAACAATAATATAGTTTTCATTTAGTGGAAATAAATATTTATATCATGAAGTTATTTAATGAACTTAAGATAGCTCCTTGATTTTTTGAACATTAATGTTATATATTATATAAAGCAAAAGACTCAAATGTAAGCTCTTATAGAACGATTTTTAATTTTGGTGGAATTGAATCAAGGGGACCATCTACAATTGAATCAAAACTCACCGTTAGAAAGGCAACTTAATATGATTTTGCTTGACTTTTTTTGTACATTAGAGCTGTAAGGCAAGGAAAGTAGCTAAAGTCTCATTAAAGATTAAAGTATGTATTTAAAAATTCTCTTAATTATAATTATAATTAAGATAAATGTAAGATTTAAGCAATTACTTGCTAAAGAGAATCTTGTAGAATTCTTTATCTAAGCTACTTTTCCAATAGTATCATGATCGACATATAATAATATAAAATAAGATAATTACATAATGCAAAAACCCAAGGCCCAAATTGTTTTTTGAACTCTTTATCACTCAAACCAGATTTGGTTCACACCAATGTAATTCAGATAGATTTCTTCTATCACCCAAGAAATGCATTTTGACAAGAGCCTAAGAAAAATTACCCTTGAACCTAAGATCAAAGCAATTGAGAACAATAGAAATAGTGAATAAAAATGAAATTCAAAGATGAAATCAATTGCAACAATTCAACACCTTAAGCATAAAATCACAAGAAATCAAACCTTCTCATATTCCATATAGGAAATGTTTTAAAATATATTAACCACCTACAAAATGAAACTAAATAGCCTTATATAACATTTACATACATTAAACCTAGACACTAATCAAGGTGGAATGAATTTGGACATCCAAAATGTACATTGAACCTAGACACTAATCAAGGACCAATGAATATAGACACTAGTTTGGATGGCTAAAGAAAAAAGATGGGCTAAATCCCAGGCTAATCCTTTAGCCTAATTAAATTAATTAATTTAGGCGCTTTAAAATCTCTATGCTTGTACAACCTTTTATCAACCCATTTTTACACAAAAAGTTAAGGTTGTTCCTTAAAACTTTTAACTTGGGCCATCGTGGTTAGTTTGCAAAAATCTCATTGCAAAAATCTCATAGATGTGTTTTAAACACACTTCCTTGAACACTAGTGGCGTATGGAGCTGCATTGGTATCATTTTCGCTCCCCTCAAAAGGATTCGTCCTCCAATCAGTTCCTACTTCAATATCAAAGAGAGACAAATCAGAAACATTAAAAGTAGATGAAACACCATACTCACCAGGTAGATCAATACGATATGCATTGTTATTGATCTTTGTAACAACTTGAAAAGGTCCATCTCCATGAGCATCCAATTTTTATTTTGTTTTGGACGAAAATTTTTCCTTATGCATATGAACCCAAACTCAATCTCCTAGTTCAAACGACACTATGCTCCTTCCTTTATTCATTTGAGATGCAATTTGTTCATTTCGATTCTCTATCTTTTGTCTTGCTTTTTCATGAATGGATTTAACCATTTCTACCTTTTTATGTCCATCTGTATTAGAAGTCTCACTCAAAGGAATAGGCAAAAGATCCAAAGAAGTTAGTGGATTAAATCCATACACAATTTCAAAAGGATAAAATCTAGTGGTAGAATCCACACTCATATTATACGCAAATTGAACAAAAAGCAGATTATTTTCCTAAGTTTTAACATTCCTTCCAATCAAAGCGTGTAACAACGTTCCTAAAGTCATATTTACTACTTCAGATTGCTCATCAGTTTGAGGATGGAAAGAAGTAGAAAATAGCAATTTAGTACCAAGTTTGGACCAAAGCACTCACCAAAAGTGACTAAAGAATTTAAAATCATCGGACACAATGGTCTTAGGAATGCCATGTAAATGCATAACCTCTTTAAAGAATAAATCAGCAATATGCACAACATTATTAGTTTTATGGCATGGTATGAAATGAGTCATTTTGGAAAAACAATCAACAACTACAAAAATTGGGTCATTTCTATTCCTAGTCCTTGGCAGACCTAAAACAAAATCCATAGAAATTTCAACCTAAGGATTCGATGGTATTGGCAAAGGCATAAATAAGCCATAGGGTTAAGTTCTAGAATTAGTTTGTCTACATGAAATGCAACTAGAACATATTTTCTTAACACTCTTACGCATATTAGGACAAAAGAAGTGTTCTTGCAAGATAGAGAACTAATATAATTAGATTCAAATAGAGTGGAGATTTCATACTCTATATCTAATTGAAATATTATATCATTAAAAGATTAAATTGTACAGAAAAAGTATACAAAAAAAAGTTAGTCAAAATTATTTTGACATTCTTAGTACTTGGGTAGTCATTATGCATCACTAAAAGTAATCTAGATCTATGGATACAAGTTATTTAGTTAGATAATTAACGATAAATAAAAACAGTTTAATTAATATAAGCCTAAATATGTTTAGGGATATAATCCAGATTAATTGCCAATATATTTAGGATCCTAATGGATAATATACATAAAACGGTTGAAAAGAGAAAAAGATAATTTAATTAAGTTGTACTTGATTATAAAGTTTGAAAAACTTTAGGATAAAATATAGGATATTTGATGAATAAGGACAATTATTAGATATTGGATCTTATCTAAGCCAAATTGATATTTAATTAGAAGTAATTATATTTCTGAATAATATTTAATTGAAACTAAGCTTATATTTCAATTAAATTATTAAAAAGTTTAATTCTATTATAAATATGCGAAGGCTCTTCAGGAGTTAGCATTTCTTGTATGTCCTTCTCTATGTTTATAGAATCTCAACTTGTACAAGTGGATTCAATTAGATAACATATACTTATATGACTACAATGTTTGATATAAACTTGAGAATTAAAAGGGAGCGGTAGAAAAGGAATCAAAATTTATAATAAATACAAAAATTTATACTTTAATATATTTAGCAGATAATTAAGTTATAGATTAAGTGACATTAACGTTTGAAAAATTATAATATTTTTTCATTGCGTACATTTTCAAATTTCTCTACAATTTTTCAACATGTATTACACATATTGCATCATAAAAATTAAAAAAAAAATTGTTGTAGTGTTGTTGAGGTCCTCCTTATCCTCCGACTCATTATAATTCTAGTTGCATCTGATATTGTTGTGTTCATTGTGTTATATGGAAGTCAAATAATGCAGAGAAAGTGGATGAAAGGAAGAAAAGAATGGCCTAATTTACTTATAAGAAATTGTTGTGATGGTTACTTCATATTGGTAGAGAAAAAGAGCAATCTAAGAGCCCCGCATTTTATTTTTTACATATTTTATAAATCATATAAATAAAAGCTTTAATCAGTTGAAAACTTTATATGTTATCCTTTGAGGCCGTTATGATCAAGGTCAATCTATTTTACAGCCTATTTTGATTCCTGTCCTCCAAAGGAGGAGCGGCAAATCGTATGGAGAAACTACGAATTGACCTACGCACAGGAATGTGTGTTATTACCGTCACCACTATCTAATAAAGAAGAACAATGTTTGTAGAATCCCATACTGTACTTAGCTTCAGTTCTTGATTAACGAAAAAAGGAAAAGAAAGAGAGTCAATGATATGTTATTTCATTTGTAATAGATTAGCTTCTCCTCGTACAAGTGATCTTTACTTTCTCATGATCCATGTGTGTTTTTTATGTCTTTTTGACAAGCAGTAAAAGAATAAAACGTCTCCTCATGAGCTTAAAATAACTGCATATGATCATATCGGAGATAAGGACGAAGTTTATCCCACCACTATCAAATCTGGTTTAGTTATATCAAAGAATCCTTGTAAAATCAATTTAGTTAAGAAAGATCTTTAGCAGTAAATTTTGGAGGACAGGGAAAAGTGCCATCAACATAGCCAAGAAGCCTGAGTCCACGAAGAGTAGGAAGAAACTGGGCACACCAAAGAAGATAATTAGAGCCATCAAGTCGTACAGAAATATTGTTGAAGATATTTTTTTTATTGAAAAAGTGAAGACAGAGATGATGGGGATGGTGTAGAAGAAAACAGAAGAAGAAGAAGCAGTGGCAATGACAGAAAAAAAGGAGACGTGAGTCAAAAAGGGTGGCTCTGATAAAAGACAAAAAGACTTTATTGAAGACGTGAAATCCTTTCTGATTCAGTTAAGTAGATGTCATTGGTATATATACAGTTACAATAATAAATAGACTTCGTCCTTGTCTCGAATAAATCATCCAGAAATTTTACAATGATGAAAATTGTTCCACTCTCTGATGCCAATTGCTTTGAAACTGCACCCGTTACTTCTTTCCTGTTTTTCATCTTCATTTTCTCTCACTTGATTTTGATCATGGTGAAGGCGGCAAAGAAACAGATGTAACATCCTCGTCAGTAGGGGTGAGCATTCGGATAATTTGGGACCAAAATTTCACTGTTCGGGTCAGGCTCGAATTACCCGAAATTTTTTTCATCTTACCCGGCCTGAACTTGAACTTTTTCTAACCCGAGTTACCAGATCCGAATTATCCGAATTACCGAATTATCCGACCCGAATTACCCTAATTTCCGAATTATCCTAATTACCCGAAATTTTATAACGTAATTCGGGTAATTAAGCCTACCCGAATTTTTTAGGAGTTACCCAATCCCGACCTGAAAATAATTCGAATAAAACTCGAATTACCCAAAATTTAAAAATTTATTACCCGAATTAATTCAAGCCGGGCCGAATAATCAGGCCAATTCGAATAATGTTTACCCCTAATAGTAAGGACCAAGGGAGCCGAGAGTTGACACCACACCAGTCATCAGAGTTCGGGAGGCAGTCACCTCTTTAATTAGATTTATCTTACTTGATGTGAAAGAGCATCGGTGGCTTGTTGCGTAAAAATAAAAATATAAAAGTTTTAAAAACGTTCCTGATGTGCTAAATGTTAAACCCAAATGCAAATTTCAATAAAGTAATTCTTTTTCTGGTTTATTAAACCACCGTGTGGATGAGAATGAGCTCTTTTCCACGCGATATTTTGTGATAGTCAACCATCCTTCAGAAGACGTGTAATGACTAATGACCTGCATCCACAACTGTTAAACATGTCCCACAAAAACTTTCCTGTATAGTTCTAACGTTATCGGAGCAAGACGATCGTGCCCATGGATGTTCTCTTTTTGCTTCTACATTCATTGACACTACTGGTTTTCCATTTCAGGATCGTCACTTCTGTGAACACCTTGGCTTGGAACCAAACCATTAGTGATAATGACCAACTTCTAGTCTCCAAAAACAACCTGTTTGCTCTAGGATTTTTCAGCTCTGGTACTAGTTCTTCTAGATATCTTGGAATCTGGTATTATGGTTTACCGGACCAATCCGTGATTTGGGTTGCGAACAGGGACTCTCCAATCAATGGTTCTTTCGGGGTACTCTCACTCAACCCAATTGGAGACCTAATTCTTTACTCTAATGGTGATCAAGAACATTCAGTGGTCTGGTCTACTAATGTGTCGACGGATGTACAACCTGATGATACTTTCGTCGCTCAGCTGTTGGATTCAGGGAATTTTGTTCTGTTTCGTGGTGAAAAAATTGTGTGGCAAAGCTTTTATCATCCTACAAACTCACTATCGAAAGGAGTAAGACTTGGGCTGAACAGGAAAACAGGTGCAGAGCATTTCATATCATCTTGGAAATCAGCAGATGACCCAGGAACAGGACAGTACTCATTAAAGCTTATAGCTGGAGGCTCGCCTCAGTTCGTTTTGTACAAGGGGGCGAGCCCTTACTGGATAAGTGGTCCATGGCCCTGGAGAAAATATACGTACGTATATAACTACACTTATGTTAACAATCAAGATGAATTGTACTTTACTTATTTTCGGGCAACTGAGGAGGATCTATCTCGAAGAATTAGAACAGTTTTGGATGAAACAGGAGTCATAAGGAGGCTAAAATGGTTTGAAAGCGATGGGAAATGGAAGGAGATATTGTCGGTGCCTAAGTACAGGTGCGATTCATATGGGCAGTGTGGAGCTTACAGGAAGTGTGATCCGAGTAATGAAAACAAAGTTGATTGTACTTGTCCACCTGGATATGAACCCAAGTTGCTGAAAGACCGGATTTTGAAAGATGGGGAAGGTATTTGTGTGAAGAAGCAACAAGAGTCTTCCTTGGTGTGTGAGCAGGGAGAGGGGTTTGTGAAAATGTCAAAAGTTCACGTTCCTAATAATTCTAATGCTGTTTGGTTGGGGAAGAACATGGGCAATCTCCAATGTGAGCAGGAATGCATGACTAATTACTCCTGCTTGGCTTACGCGAGTGTAGATGTTGCAGGGACAACGGGTTGCTTAGCTTGGTATGGAAGATTGATGGACTCTCTAGAATTCAGGGAAGATGGCTATGATCTCTACGTTTGTGGTGATGCACTTCAATTAGGTTAGGCTACCTACTATATTTGGCGTTATTTCGTAACTTTTTAAGTTAAAAGTGATAGGAAGGTGTAAAAATAAGTTGTGATTATTTTCTAATAATGCAAGTTCTTTGAATTCATTCAGTTGAATATGCAAGTGAACCGAATAATTTCTTGACAAGAAAAGAGGTGGTCGTCATTCTTGCTGTCTCAGTCTCTTCAGCATGGATTGTGATTGTTGGCTGTCTGTTCCTCAGGAAGAGAATAAAAAGGAGGTAAGAAGCAAAACTAAATAAACCACCATCATACTTTCTAAGAAATTTGGTGACTCCCTATATGCAGTTCATGACAATAAACGAACTGCATTTCCTCATAGTAGTAATGTCTATTTAGTGAAAATATTGCTTGAAAAGATTTGTTTTCTTTCTGTTACAAGGGTAGTGAAGGACAAAAGGAGCAAAAGAATATTCCATATCAATATTTTAGATCAGAACAAAAATACCCTTATGGCAGATGAGTTGAGAGAAACTAGTAATCAGGTGGACTTGGCATTTTATGATCTCAGCACCATATCAGCTGCGACCAATAATTTCTCTCTGGCTAACAAAATTGGGCAAGGAGGCTTTGGTTCTGTTTATAAGGTAAAGACTCCTTAGCAAATATCAAGTTGGATTATGATTGTAATGTCCTACTTGACAATTCACCATAATTCAACTGTGCATTATGATTCCAGGGTCAGCTTCCTGACGGACAGCAAGTCGCTGTGAAAAGATTATCCAAAAACTCAAGGCAAGGAATGGAAGAATTTGTCAATGAAGTGAAATTGATAGCGAAGCTTCAACACAGAAATCTTGTAAAGCTTCTAGGATGTTGCATTGAGAAAGAGGAACCTATGCTAATTTATGAATACTTAATCAACAATAGCTTGGACTCTTCTCTTTTTGGTGAGAATAGTTAAAATATCTTGTCTTCATACTATGATAGTTAGCCTACATTTGAATTGAAATCTTCATTTTGATGTAGATCAAGCCAAAAGTGGGTCCTTACATTGGCGGAAGCGCTTTGACATAATTGTTGGAACTGCTCGTGGAATCTTATATCTCCACCAGGACTCAAGGTTGAGAATTATACATAGAGATTTGAAGGCTAGCAATGTTCTATTAGATGATAAGATGAACCCAAAAATTTCAGATTTTGGAATGGCTAGAATATTTGAAGATGACCAGATGCAAGATGAGACAAAAAAAGTTGTAGGCACATAGTAAGTACAATTTCACCTGACTCTCAAAACAAAGTATTATTTTGATGATTATGCGATTTATAGATTGACCATCTTTCATATTAATCAATGCAGTGGTTATATGTCTCCAGAATATGCAGTGTTTGGAAAATTCTCAGTTAAATCTGACGTCTTTAGCTTTGGAGTCATAGTGTTGGAGATTATAAGTGGCAAGAAGAACAATGACTTTGATCAACCTTCTGCCTTGAGCTTGATAGGATATGTCAGTTATATAAATTTCCAAATTCCTATGGGGTAAAGATACTTGGATTTTAAATTCTTACTGTGTTAATGGTAAAACTTTGACAGGTATGGGAATTATGGAGAAAAGATAGAGCTCTAGAAGTAGTTGATCCAGCTGTGGAGGAGTCATGCCTACCTCATGAGGCCTTGAAGTGCATTCAAATTGCACTCTTGTGTGTACAAGAAGATGTAAGGGCCAGACCAACTATGTTAGATGCAGTTTTCATGCTGAACAACGACGTGCCTCTTCCATATCCAAGACAACCTGGATTCATTTTCCATCGAACTTACAATCCTAACTCAACTGCACGAGAGGAAGGATCAAGTTCTGTAAATACCATCACAATTACCACCACATTAGCTCGCTAAATATCTCAAAAAGTTCATTTACATCGATGAAGGTGATCATATTATTCAAATTAAGTTTGTATACGTACGTCGACTCAGAGCAGGTTTGGATAATGAACATATCCCTCTTGATTAGCTGCGCAAATCAACCTAATGTTGCATGGAAGCCAGGTGGAAATTGATTGAGATTATACCAGACAAAAAAATGTCTAATCAAGTTTGACTTAAGTCCGATCAGACTCGAAATAAGGCCCAAGCCTAGAACATTTGGCCCGATCAAGCTTTAGGTTGGGCCCACTTAGAAAATCACTTTGGTCTCACACCGGTCATTATTGATCAATCTAGGACATCTACACTCGCTAAACATTATCTTTCACTTTTCTATATATGCATGCTAACTAGCCCTTTAGGTATATTTATATGCAAGCTATTAAGCGACATACTAGAGTTAAATTAATCTTACTAAAATATTCCAAAACATCGTAGAATAATATTGAGATCATGCACATATAATTTATATTATAATTGAGTTAAAACTTTTAACAAAATGCACATGTTATCAATAGTGTCATATCTTTCTACTATTCATTGGGCCTTTTCTTCACCTTATAAACCTCTGAAATTGGGTACCAAATTTTATATGTCATTTGTCTAAGAGTTTAAATCTTTTCTTCCATTATTTTCTTTCATTTGTTATATTTGGAAACTTTTTATAAGCATTTGGCTTTCTAAATTCTTTTATTAAAGCAATGTTAACATATTTAGGATTTGGTTTAGGATATTCAGTACACTCTCTTAATATTACCTAGTAAATTAATAAAAAAGATGGTGTTAGTGATTGGTTTTAATTATAAAATTATACTTAAGCAAAGTAAAAAGTCACTAGAAGTAGAAAATAAATAATATACGAGTAAACATCTAGATAAGAACTCCCCTAACATTATTTTTGTACTCATAATCCAATAAATTCAAAAGGTTTTATAAACCGAAGAAAAGAAAATTTCTAAATTAATAAATTGCTTTCCCCCAATTTGCAACTACCTGTCTTAAGTTGATTAATCGATAGCTCAATTTAACTATAACCCAAAATTGCATTAAGATTTAAGAAATTTTATAAAATGTTTAACTCTATTATTATAAGATTTATAAGATTTATGTTGACCTATATCTAGTATCTCATACAAATCTTAAAATGTAGGTTCTTTTGAATCATCCATATAAAAATTATAATTTGTTCTAATTGCTAGTTTTAATTTAATAAGCTTTAAAAATAACATAAATATTTTTAAAATAAAACTCTTTATAGATAAATCAAATCATTATTAACAAAGATAAGACTAGGGTTCCCCTTATCTATACATGGAAAGAGTTTAACCACACATCATCTTTAAACCAAGAAATATAAACAAGAAACTAAAGAAATCAAAAGAGAAACATTTTCAAATGTGATCTCAAATGGTTTAATATGCTTTACACAATTGGGATGATTTTCAATCTCCTTCTTCCTTGAAAACAATTCTTAAATATTGCACTAGGGCCTCTTAGGGATGACAAAACTAACCCAGCCTTGCCCGATTTTAGCCCTATTCTTTCAAAAACAACATATTTTTTTTCACTTTTTCTTAAAAATATAAGCCTGGTTCGGCCCGTGGCCTACCCAGCCACAAGCCGGTTAGCCCATGGTCGGGTCGGGCCACAGGCTAACCCATCCGAGCCACGGACTGCAAGTCACGGGCTAGGGATCAAGCCAAGCTGGGCCATGAGTAGCCCGACCTGGCCCGGTCCAGCCCATTGACATCCCCAGGGTCCCTCTCCCCTCCTAACCTAACATTAACCTAGGAACTTTTGAAAAAACAAGTTACCAAAGCTTAGCTTTTCATTTTATTTTAATAGGCTACTTTGTTGCAAACATGGTTTGGGACACATTTGTGTCTTAAGTAGTGCTTCATTGTTTCTTATTTTGGAAGAAACATGAGCAATAACATACTCGTGTTCTATATTGTTTTGTTTAAGATGGACATAGACACTAACACTTTCATATTTTAAATTATGTTCTTTACTATTTCTTTAATTGAACTTCTGAAAAAACATGAGCAATAACATGCTCTGTGTTCTATATTGTTTTGTTTAAAGATGGACACAAACACTGACAATTTCATATTTTAAACTATGTTCTTTACTATTTCTTTAATTGAACTTCTAGAGAAAAACATAGGCATTGACACGCCTATGTTCTATACTGTGTATTGCACTACTGTCTTAATTTTATGTCATACAACCTCTCACCTACCCAAGTTTATAGTCGTGTCTTCAAATTTGAGTTTTCAACAAAAACATAGGCTGACACTTGATCATGTCAAACTCCTTTAGCTCTTCTTAATTGTGAGAATTGTGTCTAGCTAATATTGGAATTTCCCCTTGATTTTTAATGTAAAACTCTTCAATTTTTGACCAAACTCATTCTCTAACAATATCTTATATAATTCATATTATGTTTATCAATTTAAGCTCTATCATCATTTTCATCTCATGCATCATCACCCTGATCAGACCATTCACAGCAGTAACGGAGCTAGAAATTTAAGATAGGAGAGCCCAAATATTTATTTTTTTTAAAATTTGAGAGGCCTAGTGCATTGCTAACCTCTAAATAACTCCGTCCTAATATATTATATATATATATATTAAAAATAAATTATTTAATAATCTTAGGGGGTGGGGGGCCCAGTGGTCCGTCCCTGATTCACAGTTATGTTTTGAAGTTGTAAACTTTATGGGATCAATTGTCCATCTTATGATCTTGTTTGACTTGATATAGACTTTGCCAAATTTATGTTGCCCTTTGTGATTGTCAGTATGTATAGAATTTACTTATGAATCTTTGTACTGAATTTGAGTTAGTTAGTGTTGCTCCTCTTCGCTACGTTCACTACCTAAACTTGACACAACCATTCGAGAGGTACTCTTTGAGGAAACTCAAATTAATACTCTCCATACTAAGCGATCTCTCCCTCATATAGATGTGGTCCTTGCTGCTTCTACTACTTCAACCACGCCAACTTTAAAGGAATTTTACAAATATTTCAAAAAATTTAGGCGTTATATTTCTACTTAATCTCAAACTTGAAGCTAAGAACAATAATTATGGCTAAGGTAATCTAACCATGTCTCATGATAAATCTCAATCCTTAAATACTTTTGGTCGACAAAATCTGCAAGCGCACAAAGTCGTTCCTAGTACCCACATATTAAGTATTCCAAGGTCGTCTCCCTTAAGGACTAAATCATTCACCGCCAAATTAATTTTAATTATTTGAATGAAATCGACCATAAACTTTAAAAGATGATTGGAGTTTAGTAGACAATAAATTGTAAATACTGAAAAATAGCAAATAGGAATAAATCAAAGATTTGAAATTAGGGCTTGGGGTTCACCAACTCAAAAGATCAATTCTTACATTATGAAATTCATTGAATGTTAGGTTATGAAAACAGTTGCATAACTTTACCTATATCTTTTCTCAAAGCATACAAGAGTATTTAAATAGATGATTACCATCTCTTAATGTGCAAACTAACTAATTAAATCCATGAAGAACAAGCAACCACAAGTTGTCACACTAGCTTAAGATATCTCTATCTCTAAGTCTTAGATGTTCATCTTCCTAAAGCATAAATCATATTTCACCTCTCAGTGCATCATATGATTCCTAATATTGCATCTATGGAGATCAAGCATAGAGACAATAGTGAAATACAAGCGAGATAAACATAACCCAAGAACTTTCATTCAACACTCGATCATCCATAAAATATAAATCAATCCCCAAGTAAGCTACATCCCTTACCCTAAATGAGGTTTAGTTTCAAAACATGATATTAAAAGTCAGACACATAAAGATGCTCAACATTTAAAAGAGAGTAGAGAGAGAATATGGGAAGAAAACAAGATAATGTTTTCTCCAATCCTTGATGCCAATCCCCAAAACTTCCTATCCTTCTCTTAATTTGTGCCTCCTTAAGTGGTAACCTCATTTTCAGTGTTCAGCCCTCTAATTAGGTCTTTAAAATGAGTATTTATAGTGTCTTGGGTCTAAAGAAACCTAGTTTCAACTAAACAGGGGAGAGCAGATCGTGTTTGGGGTTTGGAACTGCATTTTACAAGGCGATGTTCGCTAAACGGACATTCTTGGATCTAGAAGCGCATTTGCCAGGTGATGTCCGTTAAACGAACATTCTCCTATTCACAATTTTTGCACTTTTGACCCTTCAGTCAATGGAATCCCTCCTCGGAGTCTTCATAGAAGTTATAGAGATCAGAGTTCTCTTTGTAAGCGTCCTTGAATGACTTTAATTTGACATCTACAAGAAAAGTTATGCTTTTCACCACCACAATCTATCCATTTGTACCTATCAAGCAACAAAGTTGAAATGTAAGAGAATTTACCAAATAAAGCTTCAAATCCATATAGAAATAGGTCAAATTAATTCCAATTCAACCCAAAATCATCTAAGAATAATTTGACTCATCAACTTCTAATGTTGTTGTACCATTAAGGTTCTACTTCTAAGGATACTTCTCATTTTTCCTTGAAAGAAATCCAAGTTATTCTTCAATAGAAACTTTCTAATTCTAGTACTATTATTTCCCCTATCTTGTTGTCAGTAAATCTACTTGTTAGTTCTTTGATTCTACATGTTGTAATCATGCACAGACTTTTGAGTTTAAGTTATTTAGTTCTCTTTCCACTCCCTCCTATATACCAATTGTTCACGCTGTTGCTAATCCTATTTTTCCCATTCAACATGTAGGGAATATTTTCTAAGTTTAACTTATCCTTATCTAATGCCTCTTATAAGCCTAAACTATCTCTCATTCTTATCTCTGATAGTTAGTTATGTGACGAAACCTTTTCAAGTCATGGTTGTATTAGGAAGGATTTATAGGCGAGCAAGGTTCTGTTGACAGGGCATAAGGTTAGTCATTTATTTGAGCTTGTTTCTCTCTACTTTTCACCCAGAGTTGTTTTTTTTAAAAGCAATAATAATTTATTGATTGATATGTATGTGTACCCTTTCAAGGATTAAAAGAACTATAGTTACAAAATATGGTAAATTTAGGTTTCCAATATAATTGACCCATATTTGGACGGTCTTGGAAAATTATTTTAATTTTAGATAAAAACTAAAAGATAGTATGATCCTTACCGACCCTTTAGCGACAATTTTTAAAATCATAACTATTTGGCCGGCTCGAATAATTCAAGGAGGGAAACAAAAATGAGAAACGACGCTTAAAAAAATGTCGTAAAGCCAAAATCACTATCTCAACCTCTGCGCTAACAAATTCTGAACCCGAAACCCCAACGCGATCTCTGGAAAAGGTACGCCCACTCGTATTCAATAACTTTTCTCTTCGCTTTCATACTCGTGCGACTTGAACGTCTGGTTGATTGAAATTTGAGGCATGAATTTAACGATACTCACCATGTTACTTCTTTTCCCTTAGAACTGATAATGTTGTGAAGAATCTGTTAGACCTCCTATCATTAAGGTGTATTCTAGAAGGGGCAAGGGAAAGGGTAGCTGCGTCAAGTGACCACCTTCTGTTATGGTCGGGAGTAGGGGAGTGTACGTGCATGTGGGAGGGGAGAGAATAAGAGTGTTTGTTATTTGGCTGATGTCAGAAGTTAGTTAATATATATATACTGTAATGTTTGGGAGGGAGGGTAGACAATTTAGAAGGAATATACTTGAGCCTTAGGCTGGAGAAAGCAACACTCTCAAATTGGTTGCCTGCTATACTTGTAACTTGACAGATTCCAAGTTACTCATAATAATATTCAGTGGAAAATCTCTCAATATTTGAGAGTTCTATCAGTGGTATCAGAGTATAGATCCTAACAGTGGCTAATAAGAAAGGGGATAGTAGAATGGATGGGATTGAGAAGGAAATAGAGAGCTTACAGGAAGATTTCCATAAGCATTTTGAGCTCCTGAGGGAGGAACGAAGACTGAAGAATGAAGAGGTGCAAAGAAACTGGGAGTAATCACAGTCGAAGATAAAGGAGTTTCGTGAAATGATGACGATGTTGGTGAGTCACAGAGAAGCCGGCAAAAGTGGAGAGTTGTCAGGCAATCACCGAAAGGAGGGAGAGGCGCGGGTGGACAAGGGAAAAGATCCGATGGAACAGGGCGGAAGTAATAGGCCAACCGCAGGGGGTGCACCAACAAAGGAAAACCGGCGATATCCGCCAAAGGCCATCGGTTAGAATGCATTTTTTCAGGAGGATAGGTGGCATAATGCTACTTACCTAGACCTGTCGCATGGGTGGGCACTGCAAGAGCGAAATCGAAGGGGACCACCGGAGGGAGGAGAGCAGGAAATAAGGTTGGATGTCTTGGAAAACGAAGTGGATGAAATCAAGGTTAGGCTGCAAGTGGAGAGAGAGACCTTGAGGGTGGAAGTTAGTCAGAAGCTCGAATAGGTGAAGGAGGAGATCAGTAGGAGGTTCGACCAGCTGATGCAAGCGATCACCCACCTTCAAGATCATCCAGATCCCGCACAGCGTAACCCAACGAAAATGGTGGAAGGCGAGTCCTCAGTGATGGGAATAAGGAGAGGCCGAAGAGAGGGGACTGAGAAGGATGTGTATATGGGAACAGAGACGGGTCATGAAGGTAGAGTTGCTGGTTGGGACGGGTTGGCTCCAGATGACCATAGGCGACCCGTGGGGCTCCAGTTGCTAGCCGAGTATGACCCGACTATTAAAAATTTAATCGGGGTAGGGCCGGATGAGGGACAAACTCAAAGGGAGGCTTAGCACGATGGCGATAATGCGAGCAGGGAGGAGCGTGTCGTCGGAGAAGCTAGAGCCAGCCGCGAAATGAGGGGCTACCGCGAGGAGGAGGGTTATCGGCGAGATGAGCGCGGAAGAAGGGGGCATGCTGAAGACGATC
>JAOSBP010000001.1:3696122-3706250 GCA_027563825.1 Erythroxylum mucronatum | reverse complement strand
GCAACCAAATAATTTTTGGTTGCAAAATGTATATAATTAGCAACCATTTTACTATGGTTGCTGAGAATTTGGTTGCTAAAACCAAATTTTCTTGTAGTGTTCGCATGATGTCTAAATCTAATTTTTTAATTGTGTGACTCGAACTTCTCATAACTCTTGTGTTCATGCAATAACACAATTTCAGAAATAGAAAAGAACGGAAATAAAATTAAAAGACTAAACTAAACGCCTTAAAATATAGAATTGAACTAATCGCCCCCCAACAATGACTTCAAAAACTTGATCGCGGTTTTCTAATATGTGTAGTTTTAATATTTTAACCTCGATATTTAGTAAGCGTATGGGTCGTTTGCCTAGTATCTAAGGTGTCGATCCCATGAGGAGAGTTAATCTAATCCTAAACTCTAAAGCCGAAACAAATTGAAAAAATTCAACTGTAACTAAGCTAAAATAATAAAACAATTCAATCAACTAATTCAACTTAAGAATAGATCACGAAATATTAACAAATCATCAAATTGCAATGCAAACACCAAGAATCAACCTAAGGAACTACCAATTGAGAGAAACAAAAAATTTTACCTATCTTCAGCACTAACCTAATTAATTATGAAATGTCAGATTATTGGTCCTTAACTATCCTAAGGTTGGTTACTCTATTTCGAGTTATAACCAAAAGTCCTAAATTATAAACCCTAATCAGATTCTGGAAATTTCCAAATAATTAAATAAACAAATAAACACATATCAAACTATACTGATTTGGAAATTTTCAAACAATTGAATAAACAAATAAACACATATCAAACTATACTCTAAAATACAATGTATTTTACACTTATCAATAACCTAAGAGTTTAAGATGAGTGACATGGGCTTAATGTCCTACTAATTAGGGATCAAGGTGAAACAAATGAAAGATTTAATTGTTATCACTCAAGAAGATCATAAAGAGGAGATGCTAATAAAGAAGTTTAAGATGTTAGATATTAAGTTGATTA
The DNA here is from genome assembly GCA_027563825.1 of Erythroxylum mucronatum. Lineage (NCBI taxonomy): Eukaryota > Viridiplantae > Streptophyta > Magnoliopsida > Malpighiales > Erythroxylaceae > Erythroxylum > Erythroxylum mucronatum. The sequence goes on along the minus strand of JAOSBP010000001.1, from coordinate 3,705,249 downwards.
ACACTTATATTAAGTCTAAGAAAAATGTTTGATAGATAGGGATTGTAGATCCAACTTTGCCTAAAAATATTTCAGGAAGCTTGAGGTACTTGACTTCTACAAGGCCGTATATCTTATCTATAGTTGGAATTATTAATCGATCTTGTATATGCCTTCTAAAGTTCACTTGAAGATAACTAAAAGAATTTTTTAGTGTCTTAAAATTGCAACTCTTCTTCCAAAAACTTTAATTTAATAGATTTTTGAGATAGTGATTTATTCAAAGATCTTAATGATAGAAAAAGTAACAGTGGTTTTATCTTTTTTAGATATAACGCAAACTCTTGTACCTGTCACACAATTTGATTAGAAAGGTTGTTGACAGAGGTTCATTCAGAGAAAATGGAAGTAACAAAAATCATGGTGGACAATAAATCTGCTCGAGATTTAGTTAAAAATCTAATGTTCCATGATAGGAGTAAGCATATTAATATAAAATTTTATTTTATTCCATAATACATTGTTAAGAAGGAAATTAACATTAAATCAATGAAGTCTCTTGATCAAGTTGCTTATATTTTCACTAAATTCCTAAGTATGATGATTTTAAAAAATTATAGATAATGTTTGAAATTATAAAAAATCAAGTTTAGAAGGAGTGTTATAAATAAACTTAACTTTTGGAATTATGAAGTAACTTTGAAGGAGTAATTGAATGGTCAAATCTTGATTAATTCAGATGCTTTAAGAGTCATTACAAATTTGTGTCTACATCCCAATTAATATAACCTTAAATCGTTTGAAGTTACATAAAGAAAGTTATACTAAAATAAATTTATATTGGTCAACTTTTTATTATACAGATATTATTATATTATTGAAAGTTTTTTTCTCTTTATATTTTTGCATTAATTTTAGGTTGATTCCATTACAAGAATACTTTTCTTTCATTGTTTACATGAGTGTTTGTGTGAATGTGTAAGTATTTAGGAGCTTATTATTTTTTCCAATAATAATTTTAAAATAACTGTATTTGTAATGGACAAAAGGAGATGATCAACACTTAATTAGTTGAACTTAAATGGCATCTAGTCCTAGTTTCAGTGTTTAGTTTATGATTATTGATATGTTCATGCATAGGAGTATACGTAGTATGTACAAAGATATGATACAATAGAATAGAATAGAATTATATCAAAACATGATACAAGAGTTCAGGAATGTGAATAAGTGAACAACACTTATTTCCGTAGGTACACATGGAAATATAGACCAGAGATCTTTATATCACCAGCAGATTTCAGAAACTTGCACTAATACACCCTTTAAAACAACAAGACAAAAGAATACAATGGTAACATCCAGAAAAAGAAAGATACAGAGGTGGGGAGCTCAGCTTTTTATTCCCTAACGCATGCACACAAGCCGAACAAATTCATTTTCATGTCATGTTTAGACAAAGCAGGCATGATAAGAATTCAAAATTAGGAAACCCATAGAGGTGAAAGCTTGCAAACTTTACTTATTCATAGGTATACTTGATCTAGTAAACAGTCGGACCATGATGCTTCGATTCCCAGAAGAGAGAGGAGAAGAAACTGAGACTTAAATTCCTTCCAAGAAGCAGGAGAACCCTTTTCTCACACCAAGGTACAAGGCAGTTGAAGAAAATAACAATAGAGCTTTCTCTTCTTGACTGAGCCCATCTTCAACTTTAACTCCTGAACGCTTCCTTCTTTCTTTTTCTTGTTCTTATGAGGTTAGATTGATGATGTTGGCTCAGGTGGGGTTGGTGACTGCTGAAAGATGGAGTTGGGACGATGATTATGATGATGAAAGTGAGGTAGCTAGTAATAATGAGAGGACGGAGGTAGAGGACATGATGATTGCTGGAGGGTATTTTGCGTTGAACAGGGTGACAAAAATCCAAGGAAAAGAATTGCGTGTTATTTTTCTCAGCAGGATTTGATGGCTTTGTTCCTATGCTTTCACATGAAATAATTATCGTGAACCCCACAGACAACTCTTGCCCTACCTAGGACCTTGCACTGTACAATCTACAAGATCGAGATCCACGGAGAGCTCAATAACAGTCTTCTTCCGGGTTGCACTCCTCATTTTACATATCATGATTGTGGGTTAAAATTAAACTACCATCTATCGTGAAATTTTTTAATTGCACACAGCTTTTATATCCTTCTGTTACGTAATACGAATAATAATTTGTATCTTATTAATTTAAATAAATAATATTCTTTAATATAAATTAATTTTTTAAAGAAATGATGAATATATATATATATATATATATATAAGGTCATAAAAGGCAAAACAAAATAGTTCTAGGTATATATATACAAAAAATCATCTAATGTTCAGATGATTACATCGATACTGTCAGTTGATTACAAAAGGATCCTATGAAGATTGCAAAGTTACACGAAAGACTTAATTAATCCTCCAAACAAGTTGAAATTGAGGGCTGAATGAGTGTTTTTCCTTATAAGTGAAAATATGATTTCTAATTCTACCACATATTGCTTGCAGAAGATTTTTCTTGGTGTAGGAACTATCAGGGAAGATTCTTTTATTTCTTTCACCACATCAATCAGAGAATAAGTACCTAAAAGCTAATCCAAAAATTCTATAGATCACCTTCAAACTCATCCTAATATTGGTGTACCATTTAGTAATACTAGTCTAGGAATCAAGGGGGTTGTTAATGTTGTAAAGATCAAGGGTTGCTTGTCTTAAAGCGATTAGTATATTAGCATTGAAAGAATAAATGCTCAACATTTTTAAGAGAGAGCTTGCATAAAGTGCATTAATTAGGCAATGGCTAATCTGTTAGAAGTTGGAAGCCTGTTTTTGATAGTTAGCCATACTAGAACTGAAGTTCGAGGTGAACTGTGGTTGTGCCAAACTATTTTATGCTAAGGAACATGCCGGGAGGAATTCCTGAAGAGAGACCGGTAGGATCTATTGGTGAATTAATTACCTAAAGAAGTGTGAATCCATAAGACAAAATCTTCACGAGAATTGTTTAATGCAAATTTGGAATGAAAATCAGAGAGAGCAAATACTAGAATGAAGTCTACAAGGTTGTTTGCGGAGAAATTAAAGCTTCAGCGACTGAGGCATTGGATGCTAAAACTGCCTTCAAAGGAGTAGTTACTGTTAAAGATTGTAGGAAACCGAAAGGAGTCCAATAATCATGCCAGAATGAAATGTTTATCTCATTCTTAACAACATATATGCAAGAGACCTTGATGGTACATCTCAGCTGGAATAATTGTTTAATGAGAGAAAAGGCATTTGCAGGAACCCTTACAACCCAGAGATTTTGACCTTTTATATATAGTATGTGTGCACCTATTGGCCCAAAGAGCTTATTGATCTCGAAGTAATCTCCATAGTCTTTTGACTTTTAAGACAATTGAGGATCTTAATGGGGAAACTCCCAAACCACCATTTTCTTAGGCAAGCATACTATATGATTTCCATTTGTACTACAGCTCGCTGACCAAAATCCTGAACATTATTTCTATTGCTTTAATAATAGCTTCAGGGAAGACAATACGAGGGGCACAAAAAATTAGTTAAAGAGTAAGGACATAGTTGATCAATTGACATCCGCCAGCTATGAAGAGAGTCTTGGAAGCACAATTATCAATTCTTCTCTTAATTTTGTCTAGTAAAGGTTTAAAATCTAAAAATGTTAGCCTAATGGAAGAGACAAGAATCCCAAGGTATTTTACAAGTAGATAGGACGGCTTGAATCCTGTGATCAAGAATAATTTTAAAGCTAAATGCCTAGCACTAGTTGAAATGAACAAAATGGACTTATCTTTATTGATAGTGAGACTAGAAATTTTATTAAAGACATTAAAGGCTTGTGAGATGGAAGTGACAGGTTAATGACAGCTTAAGAGACAAAGATATCATCAGCAAACTCAAGCTGACAATTCTAACCTTTTCGCATTTGGAGTGGAATTTAAAAGCTCCATTCCTACTAACATTTCTCTTTATTAACTTGCAGAGAACTTCCGAGACTAAAGAAAAACATATAAAGGGAAATGGGGTAGCTGCTTTGATATGCTTGTAGGGTTCACCATTCACAAGGATTTTATAAGAAACAGTAGAAATACACTAAGAAAACCCTTCTATAAAGATACTAGGAAAACAAAAGGCCTTTAAAACATTTGAAATGAAGTTACAATCAAGTACTGTGTCATAGGATTTCTCAAAGTATATCTTAAGTGCACAATTTTTATAGTTTTTTCTCCTATTATAATGCTTGAAAAATTCCTAAGCAATGCCAATATTATCACGAATCTACCTCTTACAAACGTAAGCACATTGAATAGGAACGATAAGCCCAGGAAGGATAGGCTTCAATCTTCAGCAAACACTTTAGAAATGATTTTGTAGATTTAGTTACAATAAGAGATTGGAGATTGGCATGTAATCCTTTAAGGATTTATGCTCTTCCCTTTGGGTTCCAATGTGATAAAGGTGATGTTTAAAATTTTAAGAAGTTTCCTATTATTAAAGATCTCCATAATTACATCAATAACTATTCGACTCATAAAAGACTAGTTTTTTTGTGAAAAATAGATATTGAAAACATCAGGTCCATAAGCTTGTTGAATTAAGTTGTCTTGTGCAGCCTCAAGTGTTAAAAATGGTAGAAGAATTGACAATGTCAATAAAAGTTAGGAAGAAAAGAAAGCTGAAGGGAAAGATGAAGGAGCTCAAGTGCAAATGGAGATTGGAATTGATGATTCAAGGCTACATGGATCAAATCAATGAAGTTAAAGATCAGATGAATGAAGCACAAGGCAGAGAGGAGAATAGAAAATGAAATAAGCAAATGCAAACTCATCGGATGCACAACAGTGTTGAGAATTCGAGTTAGTTACTTGGAGGGAAAAGCAACCAGGAAGTAACCAGAAGAAATAGAACAAATTGAAGCAATGAAGTGCAAGTTGGATGTTTAATGCTGATGAATGAAAATTAAGCTTAAGGAATGTTGTTAGGATTAATTGGTGAAGATATGGACAGATCAGTATGTTGACAGATCATCGCACCATGCATTTTTCATGTTTGCTGGTTTTCAGAAAATGTTCCCCACTGCACAAGTTTCAGCTTTTTCAATTCTAGTTTTGGTTATGCTAAAGACAAAGTGTGTCATTTTGTGTTTTGTCAAATTAGGAAATGGATGTACTGGACTAGTTATACTCATCAGTTTAAGGCTTTATCTTTTAGTTTTAGAATCAAATTGTATCAGAACTTGAAAGAGCTAATTATAAAGCTCCACCTTTCACTTTCGGATGTGTAATGAAAAAACCAGAAAACTCTCAATATAACATTACCATTCAAGTTTTCAATTTGCGTGTTATGTCTTTTCTTTGATTTCCAGTAGCATGTGAGTAGTTGATGTTCTGTTTTGCTTCAAAATCTTGAAGTTAGTTTAGGATCAGAACAAGAGTGAAAACCACAAAATTCTTCAATATACAAGTTCCAAGTTCAGTCCATTTTGTTCAGCTAGCATTGTCATTTCTGTTTTGATTTTCCAGTAGCAAGTTTAGAAGTTGAGCATTAGAAGTAGAGAAGAAGCATTTTGTGTATGTTCTGGTTTTCAAAAAACCTGAAACTAATTTGGGAAAAGTCTTGAAAGTAAAAACCAGAACTCCATCAGATTGGCAAGTTTCAATTCATCTGATTTGATTTTTATTCTTTTATATCATTTTATTCCTCCAGAAGCTAAGTTTCCTTTCAAAGAATAGATAGCTGAAGTAGTGTTTCACAATCAGAATTTGCATACTGAAATCCACTATTCCTTTCGAATACAAGAAGAGAGCTACATTTCATTTTCCCAATTCACACCTATTCTTACAAATCATCTGACAACCATTCACCAAATTGTGAGGGATCTCAGTTACAAATTTTTGGACATCATACATTCAGACCAAAATTGAGAATACAGAAGTTGCAACATTTCCTATTGTGTTGGAAGCTTGCGTGAACAGTGCACGTGAACAGTGCACAAGGTGTTTGACAAAAGTTTCAACCAACATTGTTCCTTAACAGGTTGTGCAGTGAAGGAGCTATCATCAACCTTCAAGGGTCATCTTCAAGAAAGCTTTGCACAGAGTCGAAGATCTAAGGGCATTTTCAATTTCAGAGATAGTGACTTGAGAAGATAAAGCTTCCACTTCATGTGGGAACAATTATTGAACAATTTCTTCAATAAAGGCAACTAAGGATGAAGCAAGTGAATGAGAGCCTAGTAGGGCCTGAAAATAGCTATCAACATCATAAATAAATTGTCTCTATGTTTGGAGTAATAAGCCATTGCTTTCTAGAGAAAAAGTTTTATTGGTGGCCTTTCTTATAAGAACAAATCTATAAAAAAGGAGGTGTTCTTATCTCTATCTTGCAACCATTTAATTCTAGAGAGTAATCGAAGATAACAGCTTGGGAATAGTTATTTAAAGCAAGTTTTTCTACTTCCTGAAGCATCTAGTAGGTAGGATTGAGATAAAGATCATTTTGAGCCTTGTCGAGAGTATATTTAGCAGAGTTGTGTAGATGCTGCACAATTCCTACATTTACCTTATGAAAAGATTTAACCTTAGCACGAATGCAATTCAACTTCATAGAATATTGATATTGCGTGGTACCACAGAAGTAAAGGCAAAGACCTATTTTAATAGTATCCTGGAAACTAGATAAGCTTGTTCAGAAATTAAAATGAAAAGGGTACCTAATAGGAGGGCTCCCAAGATCAAACTTAATAATCACTAAAGAGTGATCAGATATACTTGGTTAGGATAGACAATCTCAGAATTAGGAAATGCTTGGATCAAATAGAAATTGGAAAGACCTCTGTTTAGTTTCTTTCTTAAGAGAGTTTGATTTTTGTGTTTATTGCTCCAAGTGAAGAAGTTACTCCTTCCCTAAGTAAGTCTGGCACATATATTTCAACTAGGAAATTCTTTAAATCTTCACATATAGGCTCTTAGAATTATATCCCTCGGCTTTATCTTGATGTACTATAGATTTAAAGTCACTAATTAAGAGCCAAGGGGAGTGAATGCCAAGTGATATTTCTTTTAGCTTCCCCCATAATGATAGTCTTTAAAAACCATGATTAAAAGTATAGATGAAAGAAATGTCTAAAATTTTATGCAAACACTTATTTTTAACCTACAAATGAATCAGTTGATCATTGATAATGGAGTTAACTACTTTCTTGTCACTTTTTTAGATTACTAGGATCCTTCCATTGGGATGAAAATCCTAATTGGAAATAGACGTCCAACCACTGAGCAAAGCAGACAAAAAGGTTACAAGTGTTTCTTTTCAATCTGGTTTCCAAAATACTTGTTAGACAAGTCTTATTTTTAGTAACAAAATCCCTACTAGTTTATTACTTAGCAGGGGAATTCATACCCCTAATGTTCTAAGAACAAATATTCATTTTTTAAAAAACATAAGAAGATTGATTCTTCTTTCTACTTAACTAGCTTCTGGAAGTAGTTTTAAAATCAATTTCAGGAACAACTTCTAAACCAGGTTCTTCAATTGTGATTTCCATTTCCTTTTTTAGGAGTGCATTTTGACTTTAGTATTGATCAAAGAAGTCAATGGAACAATAGGCTCATTGATAGAGTTAATAATGGTTATCAAGATGTCATGAGAAGAATTTAAAGTGGAGGGTATTTCCTCTATAGGAGTTCTAGGTTATACCTAAACTTCCTCTTCTTCTATCAATTCCAAAAAATTACCTATGTTAAAGATTTTACCAGTAGGTTGCTAGGATTTCTTAGGCTTGATTGAGGGGGACTTCCAAGCATATATAATCTTAACTTTGTCTTTGATGAGGACAAGATTACCATCAAACTTTATAATGGAGATCTCCTTAGGTGAATCTCTCACTACATTAACTACAATATAGATGCTAGCAAAATTAACTCTTTTGATTTTAGCAGTAGCTTAGTAAAGACAAAAAGACCTGCCAATGGAGCTAGCTAAGTAGCTCAATCCTTTCGTAGTCTAGCATTCTAGAGGAATTCCATCAATGCAAATCCACAAAGGGTTGTTGTTCTACCTAATCTTTAAAATTTAACATTAGGTCTCCAAGCTTGAATAAGAAATGGTTCGTTTTCGATTTGCCAAGGACCAGACTTGATCACTTCAACGAAAAATATTTATGGGAGTTAAACTTGAAAGAATATGTTGTCCTTGTTAACTTATCAAGGAGATCAAATTATTTCAAATCGTTAGCTGCCCATGTTTTCATGACTAGAAAAGGAACTATCTTGTTAAAGAAGAAGTCAACTATAGTAGACTTCCACTTTTATACACAAGCTTGGAAAATGAAAATGGGAGGAGAGACAACCAGGTGATCATAAGTAATGTTAAGGGGAAAATAAGAGAGCTTGGCTTCTGGATTTAAGATCCCAGTAAATTGCATCCAGTGTGCTTTTCATGAACAGAAGGGGTAGTGGAGGGAACTGGAATGGAGGATGCAGGTTAAAGATTTAAAGGAGAGTGAGCAGTAGGAGTAGGTACAAAAAGGATATCTTGAGGAATATATGTTGCAAGAGTAGGTGCATATTGTTTTTTTCCCAAGGGCAAGAAATGGTCTAGAGCTATGTTAAAGTTTACGACCCAAATTAGATATGGAAAAATTAAATTACAGCCCGAGTAGGGCCCACTTGAAATTAGGGTTTACTTTACATACCTTGTTTTATGTTAGGGTGAGTTGTAATATTTTGTGAGCACCCTAAGCTCTCCGTTATTGTAATCATCCTTTTTATAATGAATGTTGGACCCCGTTCCCAGAATCCAACCCAACTGCGAAAACATAATACCTTTAGCATGGCTATTAACCCGAATGGCTCGTTCATTGAACCCTTATTGGACAATTATCAATTCATATTCACTACTATATATATATATTTATTTATTCTTTAAAAACATCCCAAAATTTGCTCATAAGATGCTTCATGGCGAGCCCATACTAACCAGTCACTATGATTGAACTCATTTCTCCTACGCGGACACCGAATTTGGAAAACTTAAAATCTTAAATTCATTTTGACTTCTTCATAGAAATCATAGCTTTATATCTCTTGTT
>JAOSBP010000001.1:3681611-3696022 GCA_027563825.1 Erythroxylum mucronatum | reverse complement strand
AATAGTCTTTTATAAAGAGGTATTTTAAAAGGGTATTTTTGATAAAATTGTGTCAATTTTTTTAATTCCCTCCATTTTCATCAACTTTTGGACGGAAATTTTTTTTTTGATTAAGAGGGAAAATTTGAGGTTTAATTTCCCTCTCTTTACTTTCCTTTCTTTTATTAATTAATTAACCATACAAGAGAAATTTAATTAATTTTCTTTCCATTACTCCCAATTTCTTTCCATTCCCTTAGAAACATACACAGTGAAAGGGTTGAAAGGCAAAACTTGTTCTATATCTTTTTTGTGCCAAATAAAATAAAATTTTCTTTTATATGATAATGGACCCTAGCCCAAGGATAATGCGCAATACAACTACGATCTCGTTCAGTGCATGTGGAAAGGAGCTGTGCCACAAGAAATTGTTGGGTTATACTTGATCTAATTGTCCGTACAATACTATTTGGTGTTGAGGCTGCGAGTAGATCGAGAGCTACTCACTACGTGCTGTCTGTTTCTGAAAATTCCAGGACATAAAAATGGCCATTGCAAATAAATCGAGACCTACGCACTACCTGCTCACTTGTGCAAGTTGATCATAACTCTGTCTGTTTCTGAAAGTTTCGGGACCTAAAAATGGCCCTCCTAAAGTAGAATGGACCGCTATGCTAGTTGTTGCTGTATTTCAGCTTTCATGTTATTAATTAGATCGACAAGGGTAGCTTCGCTACTGAAAGCTAAGCAGCTTTAAATGTGAAGTGTTAAGAACACGAGTGATCCTGTGGTGAGGATCCAATCTGACCCATCAAGAGGAATACGGTGAAGCTAAAGCATATTCGGAAATTCAAGCTAAAGCAAAATTCAATCACTAATAAGTACCATTCTTTAATTCTGTGTTAATAATTTTTTCTTTGATAAATTTGGGACGTGGATTAGCCAAACTATGCAAGTCCTGACACCATTTTAGTGTTTAACAAATGAATGAATTTGGTCCACTTGCTGCGGGAAATTGGATGTTGTCCTGCTTGTTAAGCGACGGAATAGACAGGAATCTGACATCTCAGGAGCTAGATGAAGATATCCACACCGAATGCACATCTCATCAAAACTTGACATTGGGAAGGGAAACAAGCTGTCGAACACTGTCGAATCTTGATGGATCGACGAGCGTCGTTAGCATAGAGGCCAACTATGTTTTCGTTTCTTAGATGAAAAATACTGATTTTATCACAATCTAATTTAGAATCACAGGATCCAGATTTTTCTGAAGTTCATTTATCACTAAGCTAATACAGACAGAAAGGAAGAAAAGAATCACTTTCGTCTGAGAAAGCTTTGAATGAGCTCAAGTTGGGGTTAGGTGCATAAAGGAAAAGAGCGACTCATACGGATTGATCAAAATAAAGTTTAACGTGATATCAAAATGTTCTGATCTTTCTTAATCGGTAGAATTTTTTACCACACTTGGTGTACTCTACCTATCACAATAAATAATAAAGTTACATATGCCCACACTTAAACTATCAACAAGATCATACAACCATATGCGTTCTTTAATCTCTTTTATCAATGACATATGTTCTGCTTATGTTGTAAACAATGCAACTATCAATTCAAGTATTGTTTTCTAACTGATCGCATGTCCAATAGGGTAAAGATAACTCATGTCAACAAACCTCCTTCTAAAGACATTTCCACCATAATCAAAATCTGTATAGCCAATAACACCACTTATTGAATACTAAAATCATAAATCAAGCAAATGTCACCTGTACCTCTTAGGTATCTTATAGTCTACTTAATAGCTTCCAAGAAAGTTTTCCCAAAATTACGCATAATCCTGCTTACTACATTAACTGCATATACTAGATTTGGTCTTATGTACACCATAATATACATCAAACTCCCGGTTGCACTTGAGTAAGGAATTTACTTTATGTATTCCTTCTTAGCATTCAAACTAGGGAATTTACTAATATCAAGTTTAAAATCTACTACCAAAAGAGTGCAAACTAGCTTTAATTAATCCATTTGAAAAGTCCATAGCACCTTTTCAATGTACATTGGTTGCAATTAGAACAAACTCTCTTATCCCCCCAAATCTCCATTCCTAAGACATTCTCTTGGTTGTACCAAAAATCCTTCATCTAAAACTTACTACTTAACAAGCTCTTCAGACTATTAATTTTAGCCTTATTATTAGTTGTAATTAACATATCATCAACGTATAGCAAAAAATAGATTCATGAACCATCCTAATTCTTCCTAGAGTAAACATAATTATCAAAGTGATTTCGAACCAAAATATTGGAGATGGATTAGCCAATATATGTAGGATAATCTTAACACAATTTTACTGTTTAATAAAAGAATGAATTTGTTCCACTTGTTGCATGAAATTTGATGTTTTCCTAAATGTTAAACAACAAAATAGAAGGGATTATGTAATTTCATGAGCTAGATGAAGAATGTTGATAAATCAGGGCATGATTTGATTTTACAAGCAGCGAAATGAAATCATTTTGTATTGATTTTTAAAGGCCAATATCAGTTAAAATTCTATAACAAGATTAACATATAAAACATAATAAAGCGTCATTAACTTTAAATTTATACCTTATTATGAAGCTTGATACTTTTCTTATTGTTTCCCTGCAATCGTTTCTAAAATGAGCTCATCCCAACTATCATAGCCGCAAAAGTGTCTAACTTCTAACAATGTCCACATAACGTGTTAAGACCTCTATAACTATTATAGCAAAAGTTAGGCAAAAAGTGGTAGCTCCCTCGAATCTTAAACCTATTTATAATAGGTTTGAATATTTTAGTAATCTAATTGAAATGAAATTCTAATTCCACTTAAAATTTAATTAGAATTACAATTAATTCTAATTAAATATCAATTTTGTCAATTAAGATTCAATATCTTGTACTGATACTTATATGTTAAATATCTCATATTTAATCATAAAGTTTTTCAAACTTTACAATCAAGTCCAACTTGATTAAAAGACCTTTTCTCTCTTCAACCTATCCTTTGTATGTGACTCATTGGTTCCTAAATATGTTAATAATAATATTATTAATTATAGAAAATATATTAATAATATTCATAAATTATAGTCATAAATTATTTTTAGAATTAGAAAAATTAAACTCCTTTAATTTATCTTTAATTCTCTAATTAAACTATTTATATACATAAATCAAGATTGGTATCTAGCAATGCATCATGACTACCCAAATATTTTAAAATATTAAAGTAATTTTAACTAACTATACGTGCATGATTTTTCTATATAATTCTAACATTTAATCATATAGTGTTTAGATTAGACATATAGATGGAATTAATGTCTACTTTATTTGAGTCCAATCATGTTAGTTCTTTAGCATTAATATTTGATTCTATTAATATCATTTGAAAACTATTTCTAAATTTCCATTCTACCTTAGCCAAAGATTTCTAAATTAATATTAATATAGACAATGAAATATTCTCCTTAGTTACTTTAGTGTGATGAATCCTATATTAATCATTCAACTACCACCATATAGCTCAAGCTATATCCAATGTCTACCTACTGAGCTACTATTGACTAGAATAGATTATAAGTAGTATCAAAAGATAGCAATTCCTATATGAGATACTTTGGAGATCTCAAGTCAAATGATCAATTATACAATCATCATAATAAGAATTTTCATAGATATACAAATAATCTTCCAAATGGATTTCTCATATAAGGTCGGCTTAATGAATTGTTCTTTAACAAGTACCTACACATTTGTTTAAATATCTTTATACTTTAGTCTATGAGATTGACTACTTCCTTTATAAGGAAAAACATAATGTGTGTTATTCTTTTATGCTTTATTAATGCTTAATTTCAATAGAAAAATGGCTCTGATTAATTTAGGATAATAGATAATTGAAATATCAATCTCATAATTATGATCTTATCATAATTTCATTTACAATGTATATTTACCTCATACACTTTATCATACATATCTAAATATGTTAAGATAAAGAGTGTCTTTAAATAATGATGTCATTAATCTACAATAAACGAATTGGTTATAAGGTATAAACTAATAAGGAGATCTTCACCTAATGCATATCTTATTAAAACTTAGCATTAGGAAAGGAAATAAATTGTCAAAGGCCATCAAATCTTAATGGATCAACAAGCATCATCAATATAAAGGCCAGTTGTGTTTTTGTTTCTTAGATGAGGAATATCGAATTTAACATAATCTAATTTAGAATCACAATATTCAACTTTTTCTAAAGTTCATTTATTACAAAGATAATACAGAAAGAAAGGGATGAAAGAATCACTTTTGTATGACAATGCTCTAAATAAGCTTAAATTGGGATCAAGTGTATAAAAGGAAAGAACAACCTAGACTTATTGAACATCACTTGCAAAGTATTAGTGATTAGATGTTGTAGAACAATTTACTTCGGTTTGATAGTTTCAGAATTGGGACACTTAAATCCAGTCAATTAATGTGTGCAGTAGTAACTATACTCCTCATCTCTTGCCTACTATTATTATATATGGAAATCAATATTATTATTTTTTACAAACAATAGTCTTTATAATTATTATTTTCATGTAATGAAAGTAATATAAAAATAAACAAAATAAAGATACAAAATTTACATGATTTAATCAATATGTTATCTACGTTTACACATAAGGATATAAATTTCTTTTATGTATGTAAAAAAGGCGATATAAGGATAAGTATGACAAAAACAATAACTTACATAACCCTTAACATATTATTTATAAACTAAGGTTACATGTAAGAAGTCTAATTATAGTGAAACTTTATTTTCATATAACTTAAGATCAATGAACTTATATTTCCATATATGCCAAATATCGCTAAACTTCTATTTCCATATATGTATAAGATTAGTAAAATTATATTTCCACTAAAATTTAAGACATATCTTATAATTTTCTTCCTTGATTTAAATTCTCCAATATCTAATCAAGAATTAGTCCCTACCATAAAATCTCTAAAGACTTCAAGCTATTGCGAGCATTTACCAAGTTTAAACTACACTTAAAGTTATACATAAGTAACAACTTCTGCCAATATATTTGTTGAGTTCTTAGTTGTTTTTATCTTACGTAAAGAAACATGATATTAAAATGTTCTAATATCTCATACTAGACATGATTTTTAACCACACTCAGTGTACTCTAACTATCATAATAAATAATAAAGTTATATACCTCCACACCCATACTATCAACAAGACTATATGACCATATACATTCTTTAACCTCTTCTATTAATGACATATATTCCACTTTTGTTGTAAACAACACAACTATCATCTAAAGCATTATTTTCTAACTGATTGAATGTCTAAATAGGGTAAAGATAAAAACAAGTCAATAACCTCCATCTCAAGATAGTTCCTCTGTAATCAAAATTTGAATAGCCATGAACATCACAATCAAATACTAAAGCCATAAATGAAGTAAAATTACTCATAAACTTGCTTACTACAGTAACTGCATGTACTACGTTTGATCTTGTGTATACCATAGTATACATCAGACTTCCAATTACATTCAATTAAGGAATTTGCTTCATATAATCCTTTTGGGTATCTAAGCTACGTATTGCACTAGTATTAAGTTTAAAATGTGTTGCCAAATGAATGCAAACTAGCTTTAGCTAATGCATTTGAAAATTCTATAACACCTTTTCAATGTACTTTTGTTGCAGTTAGTATAATAAACTAACTCTCTTATCCCTCTAAAACTCCATTATTAAGATATTCTTTTGAATTTAACCAAATCTTTCATGTCAAACTACTACTTAACAAGCTCAATGTACTTTTGTTACAGTTAGTATAATAAACTAACTCTCTTATCCCTCTAAAACTCAATTATTAAGATATTCTTTTGAATTTAACCAAATCTTTCATGCCAAACTACTACTTAACAAGCTTTTCAGACTATTCATTTAAGCCTTTTTGTTAGTTATAATTAATGTATCATTAATGTATAGTAACAAATAAATTCAAGAACCATCCAAATTCCTCATAGAGTAAACATTTCAAACAAAATTATGAGATAGCATGAATGCATCAAACCTCTTGTACTATTGCCTCAATGAATGCTTCAATTTATATAATGATTTATTTAATAAACATATATGATCCTTCCTCTTAAAGCGAAGAAATCCCTTTAACTTTTGACATATAAATCTTTGCTTCTAGATTCCCATACAAAAACACATCTTTAACATCATCTTGCTCCAACTTTAGTTTAAATGTGCTTACTATACTAAAAGAACTCAAATGGTCTTATGCTTCACAACTAGTGAGAAGACCTCATAATAGTTAATTCCCTTCGAGTAAAACTTTATGCCACTAGCTGTACCTTAAATATAACTAGATCAAATTTAAGTATACCTTCTTTTTCTTAAATAAATATTTGCATCCTTGGCCTTGCACCTTTTGGTAAAGGTATAAGCACCCGTGTCTCATTCTTGTATGAAAATTACATCTCCTTATTTATGAAAACCAACTATTATGATGCTTCTTTAATATCCACTGCCTCTTTATAAGTCTTTAGTTTATCACCATTTATATTCTCAGATACTACTAAGAAATGAACGACATAATTAGTTTCATAAACATCAATATAAGCTAAATACTTGGCAGGTTTCCTAATTTATCTTCTTGTCGTCCTTGTTACTATACTTTGTGTAGATTTTTCATCCTACATATCCATAGACTTCCTAATGTCCTACTTGAAGTTTCAATTTCAAAACTCCACCTTTTAATCAGCAGCCTGATTTTTTTACCTGTTAAATCACTATGTTCCTCTATATGGACAAACATAATATATTTATCAAAAGAAAGATCTTTGCTAACCATAAAATTTACATTTTTATCCTTTTCAATACCCCACAATCTATACCTTGTAACTCTAGCAACATACTTTAGAAATTATACACTCCATTTTTTTAAGTTCCAGTTTATTGTCATTAATATGGGTTTAAGAAAGGAGATTTAATTACTAGACAAGTAGCAGTATTATCTACCCCATCTTAAAAGTGCCTCACAATTCTAAAATTTAATTGCATGCGTCAAGCTCAATACTTGAGTTTTTCATATATTTTGCAATGCTATTTTGTTGTGATATGTGACATTCAATGCATTGTCTCACTAAACCTTCCTTCTTGCAAAACTCATCAAATGGTTTATTATACTTTTGGTATGTTTTTCAACCATTGTCTTCCACTCTTTGAACTTTTCAAACACCTCATCCTTTAATTTTGTAAGATACACTAATATTTTTCTCAAGTAATCGTCATTGTATGTGTAAAAATAAATATGTTCTTTATAGGATTGAACTACAGTTAAAACCCTATAAATTTGAGCAAATATAATCAAAGATATTAGTTGAAGTACATTTACTGAAATTAAATTTGACTCTAAGCTACTTACTACGAACACAAGATTCACACAACTTTGTCTTCCCAATCATAGTGTCATATAACAACCATTTATTATTTAATATCTCATGTTTCGATTCACTTATATGATGCGATGCTACAACTCCATACCATCATCATTATTCCTAGTATTTGAGACATATTATCAACTCCATTATTATCTTCATATTAAAATATTCCATGATAATTTTTGCTTTTATCACATTTAACATATCTTTTGTCACCTTAAGCTAACCATC
This sequence comes from Erythroxylum mucronatum, assembly GCA_027563825.1. Taxonomy (NCBI): domain Eukaryota; kingdom Viridiplantae; phylum Streptophyta; class Magnoliopsida; order Malpighiales; family Erythroxylaceae; genus Erythroxylum; species Erythroxylum mucronatum. The sequence goes on along the minus strand of JAOSBP010000001.1, from coordinate 3,688,298 downwards.
ATCATTAGAAAAGTTATACCCTTGGTTATTAGGAGCAATCATAGAAATTGGATTCTTTCGAAGCTCAAAAACATACTAGGCATTCAATATTATAACAATCTCTTCATGCATCCTTTGATAGTATGCTCTCTATCATCATCCAATTTGATTGTTTCATTCCATTCTTTAAAAGAACAGAACCGTTCATAATTAAAGGTCATATAGTAAAATGTGTTAGTGTTTATCACTCACCAATTTACATAATTAAAATTACTATCTGTCAAAACATTAGTGCCTCTTCTACCCTCTTTTTTAGAACTCTCTTAGATTGTAACAATACTTTCCGTTTCATATATTTTCTTAACAATAATCCCTCATAAAATGTCCTTTCTCTTTATAAAGGCATTGAACAAATTTAGTCTTTAATTTATATAGTGACTTTCTCTTATTCTTAGTCATTTGTGTACTTTCAAACATCATCAATATTACTTTTGATGCACAATTCATAAGTTATCTCTTTTAATACTTATTTTCAAGTTATTTCCATAACAAAGCAATGGTTTCATCAACCACCTCTCTCAGGACCTCGACATTAAACTCAAAAGTATTATGTTGTGTGACTTTCACAGTATCTCTTCCTTCTTTAACTCTAAAAAGTGTCTTCTCCTTCCAACACTATTGTGCATCCTTACTGAACATGAGCAACCCTTATCTTCACTTGTCATAACATGAAGTCATTCGATCTATTAAGTTTTTTGATATCAAACTTGTGAAGATATAGTAAAACTTCTACTTTGACATTAATTATCACGTAAATAGAAGAAATATAGTAATAAAATAAATTAAGAAAAAATCTATATTGTATATGGTGTTGTCAATATATGACCCACATTCTTAGGCAATGGGATAATTTTCTTTTATTCCTGTGATAAAAAATGATACAAGGAGAAATATGATAATAACAACAACTTACACAACATTTAACAAGGTATTTATAGACTAGGGTTACATATAAAAGTTTAAGTGTAGTGAAAGTTTATTTTTCCAGAAATTTAAAGTCAATAAATTTCTATTTCCACAAATGTCTAATGTTAGTAAACTTCTATTTCTATAAATGCCTAACGTTAGTAAAATTATATATTTACAAAAATTCAAGGCATATTTTACAATAAAGCTCTGGTGGAAGCTGATGATTTCAACATTTTGTTCATCAGAGTACGTATAATTAATAATTAGTTGTTTGGATTATCATTATCAAATAATATCATATGAAGATTTATTTTCTATTCTAAAATCTAAAATTCTATTTTTATTTTACATGTTTTAGCTTTTATATGGCAGAAAATTTAGGTATGTGAAGCCATTAATTGATAGAAAGTAGGTCGGTAGATATGCCTTGAATTATAGTGGAATAGAATTTTAATGACCTTAGGATCATGTGGTAATAAAGTTTCACTTTAATTAGACTTCTTAAATATAACTCTATAATTACCTTGTTAAAAGTTGTGTTAGGGAGTATTTTTGGTCATACTTCTCTTTATGCCATCTTTCTTATATTAATAAAAGAATTTATTTCCTTACTCATAAATTCTTTTGTTCTTTGCTTCCTTATTTTTCTTATATATTTCTTCTTTTTATGAAACAATTGATCTCAGATCTAAAGTTTGTTGTCAAGATTTCTTTACATAAGTTTGATAAGCAAAATAAAAACAATTGAATAATTTAGGAGTGTCAGATAAGAAAGAGATTTTATCAAGGGCACACATAATTAGGAGACCAAGTCCTAAGAGAATTGGTTGATGAAACTATTACTACTTTTTTGTGAAAACGGCTTAAAACTAAGTATCATAAGAGATCAGTTACAAATCGTTTATATCAAAAGCAGTGTTTGTATGCCTTGATGATGTTATAAACTACACAGGCAAAAGATTGTATTAATACTTTTAAGAGGATCATCTTATATCTACAAAGTGTTAGGTTTAAAATTGAGAATGAGGATCAAGTCATAATCCTTTTATGTTCCTTACCTAATTCATACAAGAATTTGTTTTGATACCATATTATATAGAAGAGAGAATTTTTTTCAGTGAAGTGAAGGATATTATATAGTCTAAGGAATTGAATAAAAAGGTTCAAACACATATGAATATGTATTAGATATGGATCTAATCGATTATTAATAAAGGAAGGAATGAGGAAAGGAATTATGAAAATATGAGTAAGTCATAATCCAGATCAAAAGCTAAAGATATTTTGTTTTAATTGTAAAGTTAAAGGAAACTTTGAGAGGGATTGCCCATAGTAGAAGAAAGGAAATGTGAACAGGGAAATAGATGAAAAAGTAGGTAACGTTGTAGTCTAGGAGAATTCTGATGAAGAGGATGAATGAGGTAAAACTATTTTAATAATGAGTAATTCTAATTTTACAAATCAATGAGTAATAAACACTGGCGCCATTTATCATATAACTTTTAATAGGTACTAATTTTGTTCTTTCAAAGAATGGAATGATATTGTAAGATTGGGTGATTATGGAGAGCATGATATTAAAGGTAGTGATTCAGTATATATTCAGACGCGAGATGAAATTGTTAGAAAATTACATGCTTCGTATTTTCTAAACTTTGAAAGAATTTGGTATTTATGGTTACTCTTGATAGACAAGGATATAAGTTTTTTGGTGACGATGAATAACTTAGGTGATTAAAGGTGCACTGCCTATGATAAAAAGAAAATTACAACATGACATTTATGTCTTAATTTGGAAAGACAATAATGGGATTAGTTGTTGTATCTCAATTGTCAAAGAAAAGAGAAAGTAATGCAATATAACACATATAGGTGAGTCATCTTGTTTAGCGAGAGATGATGGAACTTTATTAGGGAAACTTATTGAAGGATGATAAATATGAGAAGGTAAACTTTTATAATTTTCGTGCATTTAGTAAAAATTTTATCGTAATCTTCAAGGATGTGGTGTTTAGGAGCGATATATGGGATAATAATATATTTAATGGGGACTAGAGAATCAAATGAAATATAGACGTATGATGGATATGATGAAGGATGTAAGGTTTCACAAGATTGAAAAAAAAATGACAAGATTGTGTGTATCTTGTCAGATCTTGTTAAAAAAATTTCACACTTTAGAGGATGCAATTGATACATTAATAAAGTTTTTACCTTTAGAGAAGTTCAAGTGTAGATTACACTTGATGAATGCACATATATCTTGGAGCTCTGGGGGCTTCTGTAATTGAGAATAATTCTTAATTGGACTTTAGATAATTCAAGGTGGGAAATTGTGAGATATGTCTTGAATTTCTAATAAAATAAAATTTCAATAACCTCATGATTATGTGGTAACAAAATTTGACTTCTTACATATAACTCTATAAATACCTTGTTAAAAGTTGTGTACGGTAGTAGTTCTTGTCATATTTATCTTTGCATCATCTTTCTCACAATAATAAAAATATATTTCTTTTTTCATAAATTGTTGTGTTCTTTGCTTTCTCATTTTTCATATATATTACTTCCGTTTGTGCAACAAGATTTTTCTGGAAAGTGAAACTGTTCACCATTTTTCTTAATCGCGCGGCACGTGAATATGAGATAGGTTTTCTTGTTGTCCCGAGGTGGGTCTTCTCTAAAATATGCATAAACGATAAACAAGATAATAAATGTTTTGAAAGATAACATCTTACCTAACCAACACCAACTTGTATTATGTAAGTGGACCATGTAATTATCAAGTCAGGCTATAAATGTGATTATAAAGTAGTCAACTTGATACATTATATAGTAAACTATATCCTGATGTTGAAACTTGCAGATACAGTCGTATAATTTGATAAAAAGGCTTCATGATATCTAATGCGATCCATTCACACAAAAAAGAGAAGTTACTGTCTCCAAAGCAAGATTACAGTTATCATTTATCTCTACTCATACAGTCATACGTTAACAGTTAGAATCGAGTAAAGTGACATATCAGGATTATTCCTATATATGGACTGTAAAATTCCGCCGAAATTGTATATGCAAAGTCTGTATACATACTATATCTTGAACATGCATTTGATGCATTCATTTATCAATAACAGAATGGAATTCCTGATTTCCAGGCATTGAGTCTTACCCTGGTTAAATTCAATGACTGCTGCTATTTCTCCTGTTACTTTCAAGCTAGAGCGTTCCTATCTTGCATCTCATTTGACTTCAGGGTGCAAATTACAAGACGTGAGCTTTAGTGGGGGCAAAATTTCAATTACTTATCCTAAAATAAACAAATATGACTAAATTTATACAAAAATTTAATAGCATTCTCTTTTGTTCTCCCATCCTGGCTATTCTTTTGAGTTCAACTTACCAGCAAGCAGCCTTCTTTCATTGGAATATGACTCCTCAAGATATTGTGCAAGGTCATTTTCGTTAAAGTGTGTTATTAATTAGTCACTTTGGAGTGGATTTGTAATTTGATGTAAACCCATTCAATTGTGAATTTACTCATTGGATTACCTTATAATTTAGGGAGTTCAGTAGGCTGAAATTTACTCTCTGCTTGTACCATGATGCTTTAACCTGTTAGATCGGGGTAGTTCAGCTGCAGCATCAAACAGGTCTTATTCTAAGTCCTAATATTAGCTAAAAATTAGGTTGTGTTTTAGCTTAATGTCCATACCCAAGGAGGAATTAGCTAGACATAAAGGAAAAGTTATGCTTCAAATGGTGACAAGAGACATGTATGTTAGTCTATTAGTTATTAACAAGATTTATATTAGTCTGGGCCCAATGGTCATTTCGAGCGTGGAAGTTGGGAACATGCAACTAACTGACGGCATGGGAATTAAATGCTGATGCTTCAGAAGAAGAGGGCACTAAAAGTGAGGCTTCTTGCAGCTTCAGAGGCTGCAGCTGCACCACGTGGTTGATGTGTTTTAAGAAATCATAAACTCCAATAGTTGATCCTCATCCATGTATACATGAAGGGGTTTCTTTAAAAGCCGCGATTTCTTTCTTACACTGCACTAAGAGATCTATATTGAAGTTAAAATTTTACCAGAAATTAAGAGGAATTTTACTAACTGAAATATAACTAATTAAGACGAAAATGTAACTGATAAATGAACAAGTTAGTGATTGTGATAGCAGATTTAAATTTTGAAGGACGAGGAAGAGAGGTAAACTCAATTTATCGATTTGTCCTACATTCTCTCTTTAAAGCCTGACATATTTTTTAAGATTGTAAACATTTTATTTTATTTCATATAATTGAAGACAACCACAACATCAATTCATTGAAAGTCTTGCTGATTTGTAAGGTCCAAAGATGTCCAGTTATACGTATTCTTACCTCTAATTAGTAGAGAGATTGTATCCGATTATTTTATATAATTGACCAACAAAGATAAGATTGATGACTAAATTAGAGATGCAATAAATTTTAAGAAACTAAAATTAAAGATAGATACATGATCACTAAGAATTATGCTTATTTTAGTACCATTGCAAGTAAACATGATAGTAGAGCAATTAAAAGGGACAACATATTTAAGTTGTACCTCAAAATCACATGATAGTAAAATCCTCAGTAGCAAAACACAGATAGAGGAAGATACAAATTTTGAGATGACATTAAAAGAATTAAAAAAATGATTTGTTTGAGTAGTGTCTCAAGGTTATTTATAATAGTAGAGCTTTTAGTGGCAATAGACTACATGAAAACTATAAATTATCGATGGAAAAAATCATGTAGTAAATTAGTGACGGAAACAACTTTCCGTAGGTAAAGTTGTTGAGAAAAAAGGTAATTTGCGATGGAAAAAAATTTGTCGGCAAAGGAGGAGATGAAACTTTGTTGACAAAAATTACCAACGGATTAGTGAAAGTCGTCGTAAAAATAGGTGTCAATGATTCACGGCAAAAAATGCCTACGATATTCAACGACATCAGATTGTTTTCTTAATTGGAAGGAAAATAATTGTTTAACCACAAACGACGTTGTTTCCTTATCACGTTTAAGCCAAGGCGTCAAACCCCTCTCCATATCTATCGAACGTGTCTGAAAATGTTGTGAATTTTTCCCTCCAACCTCGCCGTTGTCGTCTTCTATTTTTCTCCAGTTATACACCATCGTTGTTGTCTCTGTCTCCGGTTAGTCGTCAATCGTGGTTAAGTTATTCCTACTTTCCACTTGGTTTTCTTTTATTTCTATTTTTTTTTGTTAAGGAAGCTTTTATTTGGGTCGATTTTGGTTGATGTCCTTTGTGTTGTCTATGTTTATTTTAGCTATTAGTGGTTCATTGTGCGTCTGAATGTTTTCCTATTGGTAAAGAATGTCAGATACTAGTGTTTTTGTTAATAGTGAGGGATTAATTTGTTATACATATAAAGTGTTCGATGAAAAGCTTAAAGGGATAAGTGTATTTTGTTTTAATATGGTAAGTTAAATGGATTCAGATACAGTATGGATAGGATTTAGATACAATGTTTATACTTTAATAACAAAAGCAGTGTAGTAACACTTAAAATTTTTAGTTTAGTGAAAATATATAATTAAACTAGTATATGTTTTCCCAAATCTTAATTGTTAGCAATAACAGAAGGTTAAAACATATTATAGGGAAACAAGTCATAACGATGATGGTGAATTAAGTATAAGTTGATCAGTTTTAGAACTAAAAGCAATTAAATGAGACAAATCAT
>JAOSBP010000001.1:3653097-3680628 GCA_027563825.1 Erythroxylum mucronatum | reverse complement strand
TGAACTTGACTAAGATAAAAATTAATTTTTATTAATTTTAGTTCGAGATATTTGATTCCAAATTAATTGTACTTGCATAAGAAAATCAATCATAAATTGACCAAGTTCTTATTTTAAATAAAAAGTAGTATAATGTGCAAATCTAGTGATTTGATATCGATTAGTAAAAAAAAATTCAAATTTCTTCCATTAGAAAATTCCTTAAGGTTGGACGCCAATTAATTACAATTTTAATAATTTTAATAAATTCAAGATTAAACAAATCAGATTTAATCATGATAAAAATAATAAAGTGACCCAATAAAGGACTCGGTTAATGGGCTGAAGTTCAATGAAGAAAATGGACCTTAATTAGTATGGACTGGACCTGTATTAGGCCTGTCCTAAGAAAGCCTAATATGGACGTTATATATATAAGGTTAAGGTCTTTTGTAGCTGCTTAAGCAGATCGTGAAGATATGATTCTCTAACCTGTTAAGAGGCTCACATATTAAGAAAGTTACAGAAAGATCTTAACGATGTTTTGGTGATCAACTTTCGAAAAGGTCGTTGAGGAAACACGTGCGTTTTCGACTCTAAAAAACTCAGTTGAAGTTATGGAAACAAAATTAAGTATTTTTTGAGTTTTTCTTCGTCTATTCACATTTATATTTCATCATGCGCATGTAACGAAGACTCATGTTACACCTTACACTGGCACAGAGTGCTTACATAACCGAGTGAACATAAACAAAGATTTTCTCCATAAGGATATCGAGAAAATCAATGTTTTTAATTACGTAATGATGCTTGAATTAAGGTGAATTGAGTATAGCATTAAGAAACGAAAGCTTGGAAAATTGTCAAAAAGTTGTCAAAATTTACCATTTTTTGGTTATAAGGGCGACGGGTGTGTGTGTAGGACCTCAGCCTCTCGGGCCTCACGCCCATCCGCTTGTAGATATTGTCCACTTTAGGTCTCGACCTTTCGGGCCTCGCTCCCACCCGCTTGTAGATATTGCCCGCTATGGGCCTCGGCCTCTAGAGCCTCGCACCCTCACGGTTTTGTTTTTCCACAGGATTTCTCAGGAGGTCACCCATCTTGGTATTGCTCTAACCCTAACACGTTTAACTTTAGAGTTCTGTTGTGATTCGGTGCGTTAAGGCATGGAAAACGCATCTATAAGGGGAAAGTATACACAACCTTATAAATGTGGGATCTTACAGTGTGTGCCATATGCACGCCCAATGACTCTAGAGTAGCTAAGTTAATGGGCATCTAAAGCATATGGCATATGAGCCAGACATATGTCCACCGTGTAGGGCACACGAGTGAAGGCCCGTGTCAAGCACTTGCAACACAAGCGTTAAAGGTGGTGGGCACGTTTGCGTAAAACGCACTAGATAGGTACGAGAGGCGTGGGTGTGTGTAGGCACATGAAGTAAATGCACCTAATCAATCCAGAGGCGTGTTAGGCTCGATAAGTGCAGTGCATATTCCATTCACTTCACCTGCATTTACGTCTCTATTTAGTCATGCTAACATCATTGCTACAATAACACTGACATCGGCTACATTACCTAAAAAAATTCAAAATTGTCAAAATTCACATAATGATGTGTCGGGTCGTATTGGGTCAGTTTTTAGGTTCGGTAAATTCATTATGTGAGTTGTTTGAATTTTTTGGATTTATTACAATGGTAATAAGTAAGGTTTAAATTCAGAAAAATTAATTAAAAGATACTAAAGCCATTTTTGAGTGAATTTTCATGCTTTGAACTTCAAATGTGAGAGGTACATGAGGTTTTGGTATCTTATATGGTACCTTTATTGTTTAGTATTGCATGATAGTCACTTTGATTGATATTGTTCTTTTGATTAATTATCGAATTCAGTGAATAGAAGTACTGATATGTGATAATGAGAATGTGCATACGGATTTTACATTTATTGATGATACATTGTCATATATTATATACGCATAAAGAATGTGAGGATAATATACAGTTGTAAGCATTGTGTTTATGGATCTATTTGGATACTAATGAGAATGTAGTTACCACAGTGACCTTTCAAGTTAGAATTTGGATTATTCTGCTTGCAAGTTTGGGGATGTCTTTAGTTTTGTGTTTGGTTATTCTTCCCATAAGTGTTGACCTTATGTGAGAATTTGAGATGTGAATAAAAGTATTAGATAGAGGAAGCCATTGCTTGAGTAATCTATTCACCCATATGTGGTAGTGTTATAAGAGTTAGTATGTACTCTAATCACTTTTATGTGGAGGCCTAATCTGCATGTATTATGTATTCAGCCTACAGATGTTTCATGATATGTGTGATAAGATTCTCGGTACAGATACTATTTTTGGCCTCGAGTATCGTTGTTATCCTACATTTGTGTTGACCATTACATTGTCAATTTTGCAGTCATCTTTTCTTTAAACAACAAAAGTGTCACAATTGAAACCTTAATTGGTTTCAATTTCCAAAAATGGAAACAGGATGTAGAGTTTGCATTAGAGATGACAAATATTAATATGGACATAATTACAGATAAGCCAACTCCATCTACATCTATTAGTTCAGAGGCTAATAGAGCAGTATATACAGCTTAGGACTACTCAAACAAGATGTGTTATCTGACCATTAGGAGATCCATTCGGACCATTTGTTTAGTGAACTTTTGGAGACCACTATAGCTCGAGATTTCTTGAATAATGTCTCCCAGAGGTACATGGTCTCTTATATGTAAAGATAAGCACCTTGATAAAGAAGTTCTCCATGAGATATACAGGAACAGGGGAGTGAGGGAATACATTATCAGGATGGTCCGCCTACAAAGTAAACTAAAGGCATTAGACGTTATCATCCTTGAGACATATATTGTACATCACGCTCTAAATTCTCTTCCTTCAGAGTTTGGTGTTTTGGTGACAATATACAACTCCTTGGATGAGTCTTGGCATATAAATGCTCTAATTACATGATGCATTGCTGAGGAGGAGAAACTAAAGAATGTGACTCCTACGGTCTTTATAGCAACGAAAAGAAAGACAATGGTGAAGCCCGCTAAATTCAAAGGTAAAAGGTCTAAATTTTATCCACACATTGATGTTGGTCAATCTAATACTGGTAAAGGTCCTATGGACATAAAAAAAGGATTGCTAGAGGGGAAGACCTAAAAGGAAAGGCAAGGATTGTCAAGCAACTCCTTAGCTTGTATGATCTATTACTCTAATCTTGCTATAGCCACATCAAAGTTCTTGGTGGGTTGATAGTGGAGCTTCTAATCATGTTGTCTCCACAATGCAGGGGTTTACACGTAGGAGAAAGCCAAATAAAGAATAGGGAAGACTGATGGTGGCCAATAACGAAGAAATAAATGTAATATCTTTAGGAGATGTGTGTTTGAACCTTAATAAAGGGTTTGTTTTTGTTTTGGTTTTACATTACACATTTTATATATAGTTTTGTTATTAATGCTTTTGTTGTATAGTTTTCGTTTAATGCAAAACATATTGGTATTGCCTTCTTACCTTATGGTTTGTATAAAATGTGTCTTGCCCCGAATGAGATATATGCTTCTTCATATCTTGCTAAATAGTTGGTGAAAAAGAGAGCCCTAATAAAGGATAAGTTATATATGTTGGGCATAAAAGGTAGGGCCATATTTCTAGAGATAGGGTTAAGAGATTGATTAAGGAAAATATTCTCTCAACTCTAGATTTTGAAGATCTGGAAACATTTGTTGACTATTATAGGGGTAAGTTGACTAAAATAAAGAAAAATATGTCAACTCATGCATCTGGCTTACTGGACCTCATACATACAAACTTATGTGGACCTTATAAAGTTACCTTATGCAATTCTAGATATTGTCTTACATTTATTTATGACTATTCCCATTATGGATGTGTTCTTGCTTGAGGAAAAGTGAAGTTCTTGACAAATTCAAGATCTTTAAGGCTGAAGTTGAGAACTAATTAGGAGGTCTATTAAGATTATCATATCAAACCGTGGAGGCGAATATTATGACAAACATGGAGTTTCAAGACAAGAAAAGGATCTGTTTCCCAAATATGTTAAATCATATGGAATAATGATTCAGTTCACTATATCAGGTAGTCCTGAACAAAATAGTGTGGAAAAAAGGTATAATTTCACCTTAAATGACATGATGAGGTCAATGTAAAGTAGTACTAACTTACCCGACTACCTTTGGGGTGAAGCCACAAAGAATGCCTTATATATACTTAATAGAGTCCCAAGTAAATAAGTTGCGAAGACGCCTTTTGAGATTTGGAAGGACTAGAAGCCTAGCTTCACCCATATTTGTATGTAGGGTTAGTCTACTAAGGTACGCTTATATAATCCTTATGAAGATAAATTGCATACTCATTCCACTCGTTGCTATTTTGTAGAATATCCTAACCAATCTAAGGCATACAGATTCTACTATAGAATAGGAGGGGCTAGAATACTGGAATCACAAATAGCTAAGTTTATGGAGTATAATATATGTGATGAGGATGGTCCTTCTCGCCCTTCAGATGAGAGCAGGGTAGACACTACAGTCACTTTGTATCCATCACCCATACAGTCATACCTGATGAATCCAGGTTTAAGTACCATATCAGTACAAGAATAAGGACCCATAGATATAGAAATTGGGGTTCTTGAGGTACAAGAACCAATTTAGTTAAGAAGATCCACTATAGCAAGGAGACCTGCTATTTCAACTAATTAAATAGTCTATTTGGGTGAACAAGACTATGATATCTAGCATGTTATAGATTCAGTCACTTTTTTAGAAGTTGTTTCTGGACCCTATGAAAATTTGGGGTGGGATGCTATGAAGGATGAGATGCAATCCATGGAGCATAATAAGGTATGATAGCTTGTTGATTTGCCTCAGAATTGCAAACTTATCAGTTGTAAATGGATTTTTAAGACCAAAAAGGACTCTTAGGGTAAAGTTAAGCGATTTAAGGCAATATTGGTTACCAGATGGTTCACTTAGAGAGAAAGGATTGACTTTAATGTTAAATTCTCTCTTGTATCATCTAAGGATGCATTTCGAGTGATTATGGAAATAGTAGCTCATTATGATATAGAGCTACATCAAATGGTTGTCAAAACTGCTTTCTTGAATAGAGACCTTTATAAAGAGGTCTATGTGAAGCAACCTAAAGGATTTCAGGATCGAGATAAAGTTGATGTGGTTTGTAAGCTGAACAAATCTACATATGGTTTAAAACAAGTCTCCTGACAGTGGCACCTTAAACTAGTTGAGGTTATTACCTCTTTTGGCTTTATGGAGAATAAAGCTAAAAGGTGCTTGTACTACAAGGTCAAGGGAAACAAAGTTATAGTTCTATTCTTATATGTGAATGATATCTTGCTCACATCAAATAACTTGACCTTGCTGCATAAGGTTAATCAGCTTTTGGCCAAGCATTTGGATATGAAGGATCTTGCTGAAGCATCTTTTTCCTAGGTATTTAGATTCATCGGAATATATCTCGACACTTATTAGGCCTCTCACAAAAAGCATATGTTAAGCGAGTGCTACAAATATTTAATATGACTGATTGTAAACCTGTTGCAGCGGCTATCTCTCATGGTGAGAGATTATCTTTGGTATAATATCCAATGAATGAGCTAGAGAGAGAGAGAGGATATGAAGAATGTCCTATATTCTAGTGCTATTGGTATCTTAATGTATGCCTAGGTGTGTGCTAGATTGAAAATTGCATTTGTTGTTGGACTATTTGGCTAGGTATCTGGCTAATCCAGGAATGGATCACTAGTATACAGTCAAACAGGTGTTGAGATATCTAAAGGGCACTAAGGATTATGTGTTGACATTTGGAAAATTCAATAATCTAAATCTTATAGGCTATACAAATTCAAACTTTGCTATATGTCCAGATGACAGGAAGACAACATCAGGATATATCTTTAAACTAGCAAATGGTGCATTATTGTGGAAAAGAGTCAAGGAGACACTGGTGTCTTCCTCAACTATGCATGCAAAGTTTGTGGCATACTACGGCGCTGCAACGTAGGCAGTTTGGCTCAGGAATTTGATTTATGAGTTATCTGTGGTTGATTTACTGGCTAGACTCATTAAGTTATATTGTGATAATCTTTCTGCTGTATTGCTCAGTAGAAACAATAAGAATATCACAAGGTTCAAGCATTTGGAAGTCAAGTATTTGACCATAAAGAAACTCATACAGAAAGGTGACATTGGGGTGGCGCATTTGAGGACTGAGGACATGCTTACTGATCCTTTGACTAAAGGACTTCATCCATATGTTTTTAAGATACATGTAAACACGATGAGTGTGTTGAAGTCTTTAGATACTATTAATTAGGGATCACTGTGTTTTCTCCTTATACATTTGTATGTTGTTCATGTATTATGACAGTATGTGTTATTAATAAAGGTGATCATCATTTTTCTCTGAGTCATACATGTTGCTATATATTGTCATGATACAGGTGAAAGTCTTAAGATCTATGTTGATCTTCAGCAGATGTAACAGGTCATTGGGCATATATATATCATATTGACCTTGAGCTTATGTCTTTATGGCACGTACAGTTTCATATGTAAATCTATGGATTTGATAGGATATAAGGGGATATAAGTGTTTAATCTCATAAAGGTTTCCTTTAATGTGGTTTAACATTTAGTGAGAGAACACAATTTTCTTTAATACAATTTAATATAAAATGTACAGAAATTGAGACCTACAAACAAAAAGATGATACCTTTCAGATCATACATGTATCATCCTAATTTGACACATTTCATTTTCTCATTCATATTAGTGAGGTATCAGATATACGTGATTGTATTAGAATTGTATCACAAATGACACATGCGTTTGATATTTTTCGGTATCGAAAGTCTTATGGGACAGAATGATGGACTTTTATTATATTTGGATGAAATGATTTTTTAAACTTTGTCGACCTATACATTGATTTGACTTAACCGTTTTTGTACTAGTTTTATAATTTTTACAACTACCGTAATTAATTATTGTCTAAGGGGGAGAATGTTAGAAGATTCCTTAAGGTTGGACAATAATTAGTTATAATTTTAATGATTTTAATAAATTTACAGTTAAGTGAATCGAATTTGATCCAGATAAAGATAGTAAAGTAGACTAAAAAATGATCTGGGTTAATGGGCTAAAGTTCAACGAAGAAAATGGGCCCTAATCAATATAAATCAAACTTATATTGAGCTTGTGATGGGAAAGTCCAATATGATGATATATATATAAGGTTAAGGTCTCCTGCAGCTGCTTAAGAAAATTATAAACATACGGATTCTTGGACCCTTTAAAAGATTCACATATTAAAAAAGTTGCAGAAAGACCTTAACAATATTCCAGTGATCAACTTTCGAAAAGACAGTTAAGAAACAAGACCATTTTAGCTTTGAAAAGCTTGGTTGAAGTTATGAAAATGAAATCAAGTATGTTTCATGTTTTTCTCTGTCTATTCACATTCACGTTTGATCTTGGGACGTAGCGAAGGCTCGTGTTACGCCTTACATCTTCCTAGCTTTCACAATTAACAAATTGAATATGAATAAAAGGAGTATTACAAAACTATGTCATGAACTGATGATCTGACAAACTTTCTATCTTAATTTTCAAAACAATCTACAAATTTTGTATCTGTTTCATCTATTTCTTTAGTTAAGTGAGTGATATCTTTTGTAACAATACATTAAAGGTTGGGACCTATTAAAAAAAAAACGATTCCTTGCACGCAAAGCTTATATAGTTTCGGCTGGTCAGAATAGTTAAAATAGGTTTTCCAGTATCATATTTCTCCAAGGTGAACTAGTTAACAAAACACGTGCGGAGGTGTAACGTTCTTGGTAATTAAGGTGCACCTATTTTTCTTAAAGTAAAGCAAAGATCGGAGAAAATGGGAGTTGACTGAGTCGGAGATCACAGGCTGACATGAGTGACGGAAGCAGAGCGCCACCGATGTAGAACGAAGAGCGGTGGCTATAGAGAACGACTGCTGACATGCGACGGTGAGAGGAACTAAAGACTTACGCATGGCAATAAACACGTCTGAAAAATGGAAATTTTGAACAGAGCTTGATCGAATGGCGATACCAAACAGATGGAGAAACATACTGCGACAATAACCACAAAAAAAATGGCGATGGCAACTATCACGACCCAAGGGATGTAGATGGCGGTGGCAGTTGTCTCGGATCAGATCTGCTGTTCAAAGTACTGCCAAAGTGCTGTATCCTGTGCTTGAATAAATCTCAACCATTCATTATAATAAGTTGTATGGATAGAATATTAAGGTCACAGTATTACATAGCAATTTGGGAGCAGCAGATCTGCTCCCGTTGTCTCGGGTACACGGCGAAAGGGAGACAGGTCTAGGCTACAAACAGGGGAGACACAATGAGGATAGCTGGCAGACTGACGTCTACTGGATTTTGGCTGACGCTATGAGGATATGAAGGGTACGTGGTCACAGTCCTAAACACCGTGATTATCCGATGGCTGGAGAAGCAGGGCAAAATGATAGAAGTCACAGAAACGGATTTTGGAAGTAAAGAAAGAATTAGCTGAAGCTGTAATTGGCTAATTGTCCTTTAGCCTTTTGAAAGTTGAAATCTTCATATCTTCTAGATTAAAGTGTATCACTTTGTCAACTCGATTTTAAGGATGGGAAAACTGAAAATTCATCTTGTTTACAAGAACATAAAGACTGTTATTTTCATGTTTTCATTCAAGATAGCAATAGTAAGAGTTAACACTCACTTTATGTGAAAAGGAAAATCAAAATGAAATAATTATCATCTCTATCTACAAGATTCCAGAGCGAATACACCATTGCTCTAAAGAATCGAAACCTGAATTTTCCAGATTTTAATATCGCAATCCAAACTGCCACTGTAAAGTAAACAAGAAGTACTAGAATCAGAGCCATTATTGGTGTCGATGGCTGCAGTTATACACTTAATTGGTTTTCTATGGCCTTCTAAAACTGCTAAACAACAATAGTTCTCCTTCATTCCTCTCCTCCAAATCCTTATGGTGTTATCAGCAGAGCCACTGCAAACCAAATCTGAGACAATAGCCAAGCACAAGATTGCCTTTGAGTGTCCTCTAAGTGCACCGGCCACCACCATGCGCAGACCACCGGCATCGATGGTGGCGACACCAGCTTCTCTTTTCCACACGAGTATTGATCTGTCACAAGCACCAGAATATAGGACGGACCCATCAGTACTAAGAGCTAAAGCATTGACAGCTGACTTGTGAGCCTCCATTGTGGCCATCAAAGAGTGCTTTTTTTCTCCTGATAGCTTCTTCCAAACCTTGATTTTCTTATCTGCCGAACCTGTATAAACAAGCCCTTCACTAGATAAGACAATGGCATTAATAGCATCGTCGTGTGCGTTCCTCACTGATTCCAAACATTTGAAGTCCGATGTTCGCCAAACTTTGAACGTTCTGTCCCATGAAGCAGAGAACAGAAGTAAGCCATCCTTCGACATTGTTAGTGCTGACACGGTGTCAACATGATGCACCCAAGTGCACTTCTTGTGTCTTCTAACCTGCACGTAATTCTTCTCTGAAAAGAGCCTTAAGAAACGATCACACGCCGTAGGAAGTGTAGCTATGCATTTGTAGTATCGTTGATCGTTCTTGGTATCAATTTTCCATACACGGATTTTAAAATCTTGGTGCGCACTGAAAAGTTTGTCTCCTGATACAACTATAGACTTCACGGCCCCGGTGCTAATAGCAACAATATCGCCTGTCCGATTCTCAACAACAAAAGGGTCTTGTCTCCAAGCTCTTATCCCGCTATAAGAAGAGCCGCTGTAGAGAAACTTGCCCTCCAGAGCAAGTGAAGATACATAAGAGGAGTGGCCTTTGAGAGTGGCAACACACTCATGGTGAATGGTGAAGTTTTGATCATTCTGATAAGGAAATGGTGCAGTCAGTGAAGGAACAGAAGGTAGACTAAGCTGAGATGAGAAAGATGAGGTTGATGAGTCTGAATAGAGGTGATTGGACCTTGGATTAGAAGATTCTTCGTCTTTTTCGCCATGGTAAGGCGAAGGAGATGGAAGAAGTCCCATTATTCTGCTTCAAGCTCAAAGCCTGAAAGACTCAGAAAAAGGCTAGGAGAAGACCAACAAAAGTGGCTCAATTTGACATCAACGAGATGATTGTAAAAGAAAAAAGATGAGATGTATTACAGGACCAAATCTTGTTCTAGAGGAAGACAAAAAGTAGAGGCTTGGCCAAGGGCAGAGGCTGTTCCGCTTTAGGGTATAACTTGGTCCCATCATAACACTAGAGATAACAGCATTACACTGATGATAACAAAAATTTTAGCATATGGTGTCACTTCTTCCACAAAGGACATGACTCCTGAAGCACTCCGTCCCATCCCATGCTTTTGAAATTGCTAACATCTTTTCACGGCTGTAGAAATTGACGGGGCTTGTGCACTCACTTTAATTTGTGGCATCGACGATATTATTTAGAAGGTGATAAATGCAAGTATTATTGTGATTTAACTTACCCTAAGAATATTTTTTAATTCTTTAGTTATTTTAAAATATCTTCTGATATTTAAAAGTTTTAAATTTTATCAAACATTTTAAAATTAATTTATTAATTTTTTGGTAATATGGTCAAATTATGATAATTATAAGAATATTATTATATAAGCAGCAATTAAATTTGTAACAATGTTAATTAAAATAACTTGACAATATATTCCTAAATCTTTTAAATTTTAATATATTAAATTATTTTAAAAATAATAAAACATTTTTTAATGAATAAACAAAATAAAAAAGGAAGTTTACACCTTTTATCTTTCTATAAATAAAAACTCGATCGATGCTATCCTGAAATTGACTAGGTGCAAGTTGAGTAATACGTTTAACTTTATGTGCTATACTTTTTGGATTGGTCAGGACATACATATTTGCTCACGTCAACGAGCCTGAAGCTTTGATGATTCACAACTACACGATATCCACCAACATTTAACCAAAATTGGCGTGGATGCTATCGTAAATGGAATACATAAGTTTATATTGGTTAAATAAAACTACGTCTAAAACTAGTTAAATGACGTATTGAATAGTAACTATAATTTAGTAACTGACACATCGTGTAGTATTATGAATATTACAACAACAATAACATCTAATAACGCCAGGTTTACGTAGTTATACCTAATAGCCAAAAACTGTCATTTAAAATTAATGTCAACGTTGCTCCACCTTGAAAGTTTTAGCGTGTCAGCTGTGCGAGTGAAAGAAAGGAGTTCAGATTCTCTGTTTAATATTATGGTATCTTATTGTGTTTAATAAATCTAAACTATTTATTTATGTAGATCCCGCAAAATAAATGACTGATTCTATAAAACGAAATAAGACAGAGTAATATTAAACAGAAGATCTGGATTCAAAAGAAGGTGGAAGCAAGGGACAACTACCACTCCACAGGAAATTTCTGTGGTGTGAATGACATTACCCTATATTCCCGATAATTATGAGTCAGGCCTTCGACTCTTCTATGTTAGATATTTGAGAATGATAATTTTCATGAAACTAATCAAAGCTTGGAGCTTTCTTGTTGAAGATAGAATTTGGCTTATCTGATTACAGATGGGGGCAATTTGAAGTGGTTTTTTTTTTTTTGGTTAAAAGGGAAAGAAAAACAAAAGCGACTAGCTTGTAAAGCCTAAGCCCCTACGAAGGGTTCTATTGTATAGGATTCCATGCATGTCTTGGTATAATACATCCAAAATGTTTCGTGGAGGCTCCTGAAAGGTGTGTAGTGCCGGCGCTGCTAAAGGGGCTAAATGAGCCAAATGATCAGTACAGTAATTCCCTTTATTTCTATACCCTTTATATGAATCATATGCTCCTGATAATCATTAAGAACACATGCAATCCTGTTTTTAGGTGATGAACATTCATGCATTTTGTGCATGGCAGTATGGGGTAGACACAGAACTTTGAGCGTCTTGTACACTATAATACTTGACAGAGTCAGAGCAGACACTTATAAGTTTCAATTTAGTCCGAAGCATGCCGAACATCCTCGGACATGATGCGAAGTGTATACCATAAATATGTAGTGGGTTACGGATTTTGCAAGCCCGAGAAGCTGTAAAGTCACCTTTTTTGTTGTTTTTTCTTCGTCAATATTCCATACTATTCAGTGTATGCAGTCGTGAGAAGACTTAAAGTATTGTGATAAGCCAGAATTGTCAAAAAGTGGTGATATTTATCCATTATTTCTTCGGTTTTAAAGCCTAAGATAAATTAGAAAAACTGGGTTGCGGCTTGCAACTTGCAACTTGGAAGGTGTATTGTCATTTCTTTTTCTTTGTTCCCATTGTCCTGACGCCAAAAGAAGCGACCTAAACACTGTGTCCCATGATGTGACTGCCTATCTTCCATCTTAAAACAATGTCGCCAACATTATGCTATAATTTCAAACGAGTTTCATGAAACCAGAATCACTCCATGATTTAAATATTGACGATCCAAATACAAATCTCTTGATTTAAACTTGCAATTTTTTCGGCCGACATCATAGACCATAGAGCAGTTTGGTTCAAACTTGGCTACGCCAACCTTCGATCTAAGTTTACGCCTTCTCTAGACTTTAATTCCATTGCAGATAGATAGCGGAATACTCTTGCTATTTACAATTTCCAAAGTTATTATAACATGAATAAAGTAAATAATTAAAAGATTATTTATCCAAATATCTTGCCAATATTGTGCAATCAAGTATGTTTTGGCTTCATTATATTTTGTTTCACTAACACCTCTCCCCTCCAACTCAAGATGAAGAGAATGAGGTCAGCTTGAGCTTTTAATTAGTTTATTGAATCGGTTCGATAAATGACGTTGTGGTGAAGATATCAACTAGTTGATCACAAGATGATAAGAGACTAAAGAGATTGTTCTTATTAACTAAAAATGATAATAAATAAAGTGACAATCGTATTTAATATATTCTATTTGTTCGTAAAATACATTATTTTGAACAATTTGAATGGCACTATATATGATTATTATCATAATAAATAAGAGTAGTTGATGAATTAATGTTCAATTTTTATATCATATAATAACCAACTTAAAAACAGAAGTTTAAAAGTAGCTTCCAAAAAGGTTCAATATTCAACTACAATACTAGAATGAGCCATATTAGTTTGTTTCTTACTTCACCATAATATAAGAGAATCACTAAGAAAGAAATAAAATCCAATTGTAAAGCATCAATTGGTAGAATCTCTAGTCTAATTGATATTCGAATATTCATAGATCTCCAAAGAATAGGATGATCATAAGAGTTGGATACCATGAAACATGGTACATTTGACATGGTATAGACTATGAAGCACGGTAATGCAATGAGTGGTCTGGGAAACTGTTATAAACTAACTCGTAATATGAATTGTATAGGTTATATCAAGACATGTAATTATGAGGAATACCATAAACTCCCCACCAGTTGTTTATACAAGCTAGAGTCATCTAGAGGTTTGTCATCTTATTAATGTGAGACGAACATCCACTACAAAAAAATAATACAATCTGTGACGTTTTACTAAGGATTTTTTGTGACTTTTAAAAACGTCACAAAAAATTCCAATTTTTTACGACGTTTAATAAAAATGTCACAATTTTGTACCATCTTTTACGACGTTTTTTTATTAAAACAACACAAAATAACTTTAGCTACGTTTTGTTGGATAAAACGTCGCTTAAGCCTTAGGCAACAAATTAATTAAAACGATTACTTTGGTTTCGTTTTGAAATTTTTTCGTTTACGACCGCATTCTCACTGCTACTTTCCCTCTTTCCCTGTTCCTTCAACAACTTCAAATCTCCCTCTTAAATTCACCCCTGGTCCTCTGCGCTCGCGGTTCTAGAGGTATGCTTTAATGCCCACTGCTCTGTTTTCATCCTATTTGCTAGGTTTGAACCTTTCTTTGGTTATTTGTTTCATGCTATTTCCTGGAAAATGTTTCTAAGTATAGAACACAAATCTTTTTTTTTAAGAAAAAGATTTCACTCATTTTGCACTACACGAAAGCACAAGACAAAAGCAAGGAATCGTCTCTCTCTCTCTAGAGGTCAAAACATCACCAAACACAACCCATTTCTTTTCCTTTTATGGCAGTAAGATCAGTGGCTGCTCCAGTGGAAGATGTTTCTGGATTTGATGATATGGTTTCTGGGACACAAAGTAAGTATTTGCTATTGGAGGGGACTTTAAAAAGACAATGTATTTTAAATGTCCTGAAGACTTTAGCATTCATGTCATTTCATTGAAATATCATAAAATTTCTGTACTGTGAGTAGCATTGGCAATCGGGGAGGTTGAGATTGTCCTTCAAGAATGCTACAATCCTAATCACCATCCTGAAGTAGCAGCTACATGTTTGTGTAATGCTGGACAGATCTGGAAACTTCAGAAAAGACTATAAAACAGCAGGTAGATCCTACCTTAGTGGCGTCATTCTTTGGACGTTTGTCTAAGATGGATTGCCTATGCATGCCATTGGCCAATACCTCCAACTGTGCTATAAACTTCAAGGCAAAGCAGTGAAAGTAAATACGAAAGTTATGTTCTGAAATAATAGGAGATTATTTTATGCCAAAAAGCTCATAGAATTCTTTGCTATCCTGAAATTTTTTTGAATATTATGTCCAGAAAGGTTTTAGTCAATATGTTTTATGCTTTCTGGAGCTCTGATTCATAATATATTTGCACTTTAAAATGACTTTAATCGGAACTTTCCAGTTCCCTCAGCAATTTTGTTGAGAAAGTTTGCCCATTTACTTTTTGTCAATATGTTTTATCTTTACCATAACTTCCCACTCCCCTCAGCAATTTTGTTGAGAGTTTTCCCAGCAATTTTATCAGTATGTGGACAGAGCATATGCTAATCAGCTGAATTTACAATGTTCAATTTCCAAAATGCAGATGAACTCAGCTATATTAAGGAGTCTGAGGAGATACGCCTTGCCATGCGACCTATGGAATTGATAAAAAGAGTATGCCATTAGCTTTTAGTGTTCTCTTTTGTTGCTATATAATTAAGTAAACTCCCACAGAACCACTTTAATGTCTGTGTATAAGGATTGCTGTTCCTTTACCTCTCCCCATCTCCCCTCCCCTTCCCCCAGGGCTCTTGTGGGTTAGCACAAGTTACAAGAAAAATCCTCTCCGCCCTTCAAAGTTGAATATGAATCTAATTGTTGGCAGAATCCAAGGTTGTGGACTCCCCCATGAGACTCAGCATTATTTTTTTGCTTGCTTACATTTCTGCTGTTCTATTGGGAACCGGAAGTTTCCTATATTTCTATCACTCTCTCTCTCGCCACGTATGTATGTGTACATTAGTTCTCTTATACATGTATGCATGGACACTGACCAAAAATGCAGATGAGGTAGATCAAGCTTTTAAGCACATCCATAATAAAAGTGGGATTTATCTTCATTTTTCAGGTGAAGGAAATACAGCAAGAAGCTTTTCCCAATTCGGAGATTGTTGAGCCAAAGGATACAAAGCAGACTGCTGCTTTTGATCTTTCTAAGAGGTTAAAGGATTTCCGTTCCCTTAATGATGCCTCCAGCCTAAAAGGTGAGTGCTCGTTCTCTTTTACTGCTTAATCATTTTCCCCTTTCTCTGTTCTACATATACATATTCAAACTACTTGTATATATCATGTATTCTATGGGGTGTATTTTGCTTTTCACTGTGAACCTTGTACAGGAGCATGATTTACTAGTTTAGTAGGTTGATAATCTTGAGATTTTAAATGCTTAATGATCCCGAAAAGGGAAAGGACCTTTTAGAACAAGTGAGCAATGTGTGACTTTAGCATCTCATTTTCGTGCCTGTCAATGTACCGTTGTGGCCCTTCTTGATGTTACTAAGTCTCAAGCCACTTGCACAGCTTTAGAGGAATGGCGTAAAAGAAAGATGGAGCGTGCAAGACAGCGGGAACTAGAAAAAAATGGAACAGCATCCTTTCAAGCTTAATTTCAGTTTTCTTGTCATGATCCCTTCAAGTTAAGCTGAAACTGCAGTTATATGCCACAAAATTTATACTTATCTATATGGAAATCAAAGCTATGGTCTTGTTGCAAAGCTAGAATGTACCTATAATGTCTTTAGAACTGCTAATGTTGTAATATCCTTTCGATGGTGGATAATTCCCTTGTGTAAAAATGCAATGTGTTGTTTAATGAAATTATTGTTTACTTTAGCAAAGGTAATATCTACTTCTATGTTACACGATTAAGTTTTATCGGAGCCCATAATATTTTTAAATAGACCCAATTCCATAAATTCGGAACGTTGATACAAAATATTTGTACGTGACTATGAAGCTGAAAGGAAAAGGTCATTACCGTTGGTTCATGTAATTGCATAGAGAAGCTTATCTAAGATTTCTAAGGCAACCTAAATGCTTGCTTCCTGATTTTACGAAGTGCAGGCTACATAGGCAACAAAAGGGTTTAAGAGGTTGGTAAAATTTTTCCAAGATTGCCGAAAAGCTCTTACAAAACACTTGAAGAAGGACCTTAGCATGTTGGTAATCAACTAGTCTTCTTGCAAGCTTGGTAGCCCAGCCTAAAATTAGAAACTATTAAAATCCAAAGCATCCTAATTTGGATAAATTTACACAATGTACCCATGGAGTATTAGATTGCTCAAGGGTTAAGTTCATTGGCGAGCTAAGACTTATTTGCATTGATGAGAATACTGCTAAGAAGAAGAGAATTGGTTATGCACGAATTTGTGTAAGCGTTAAACCTTCCAAGGATCTTCCCAAAGAAATCCCTAAAATGAGATTGGGAGAGGGCAACAAACATTGGGAAGACAGCAACATAATCTCCTACCATTGGAAGCCCCCTCTTAAGTCACAAGACAAAAGGTGGAAAGCTACTGGGAAAACATTTAAATCTGGAAGTCAGTAGGAACTAATGGGGATTGAGGAGAAAGAATAAAACTTAGTTGACTTAGAAAATTAAATATTTGAAAATACAAATGTTGTTGAAAGAAAAGTGCAAAATAGGGAGATCTTGGTGACTATGGAGAATTAGAATACTGTAAATGTGAATGATGGTAGAAGTGAAAACTTAAATCGAGAGACTTTGCAAGAACCTTTAATATGTGCTACAAATGAGGTGAACACTGAGTGCACTGGAAGTTAATGGGGAGACTCTACAAAAATCTATAATATGTGTTATAACTGAGGTGAATACTAAATGCACTGGAAGTGATAATCTAATTGGGGAGAGACTGTAGGAACCGTTAACATCTAATGAGTTGTACACTGATTGCAGTAGTTCCAAAACTGAATTTTCAGTTAGTCCTTCAACATTTTCTATAACTCTTGTAACTCCAAAAGCTAAACCACCAGGTGAGCAACTCTGTGAAATGAGAGTAAACAATGATGAAGATAGTAGTGAACAATTTAAAACAGTGCAGAGAAGTAAATCTCAAAGGGGCAAGGGGAAAAGCTCCAAAGGTAACCCTTTTCAAAATGTCAATTTTAACTTGAATATTAAAGGTATAAATTTCCCTACAAAGCTTTCAGTTTTGAGGGATTTTTTTCATGAGGGAAAAGCCTCTTACACTTGCACTACTTAAAACCAAAGTAAAATCAGAGACTTTTGGCAAACTGAATATTTTGGGATCTACTATAAAGTTGAGTGGACTTGCTGGATTCTAATGACCAAGCATGTATCTAAGCATTTTCTTTTTGTATGAGAAGATAGATAAAATCATCTCCTTTATATATGCTAGTAACTTTGATTTTCAGAGAAGAATCATATGAAACAATCTCAGAAATGTCAGTAGTAACATCTCCAAACCATGGATGATCTATAGGGACTTCAACTCTACTCTTTACATATCAAAAGCTTAAGGAAACTATAATTTAAGGAATTTTTTTTTACTAACTTCAAAGATTGTATGGAAGTGCTGGGAGTGATTGATCTTAAATATATGGGACACACTTTCATTGGTCCAATAAACAAACCTCCAATTGGCTCATTAGAAAGAAGTTATATAGAGCTCTTGTCAATGAAAATTGGCTAGCTTAATTCCTTGGCAGCATTGGCAAGTTTAAAGACCCACTATTCTTGGATCATTTACCAATTATAGAGGAAAATCTACTCCAGAAGTCTGTTAATCACTGTCCCTTCAGGTTCAACAACTTTTTAGTTCATGAAAGTGGTTTTTTGAAGGCCTACAAAAGAGGTGCTAATTTTACTTTTGTGGGGACCAAGAAATTTACTTGTGTTCAAAAGCTAAAGCCATAAAAAATGAACTCAAATTGGTAAACTCTTCAAAAGGATCATGTACTAAAGCAGTCCTAAACTCTACTAGAATGGAACTTGAAGCAATTCAAGCACAGATTGCTCTTACACTAAATGATCCTAAACTTTTAGATAAGGAAAATAATCACTTTCCATATTCACGCAAGTTGTTAGGAAGCAAGCATCTCTACTATAGCAAAAGGTCAGGGTAAATTGGATTAAAGATGGTGACAATAGTAAAAAGTGCTTCTTCAACATTATCCTTGCAATGAAAAACCACAACAATTCTATTCCATAACCTCCAAAGAAGGCTTAATACTACAGAATCACTAGGACATATAGGATGAAGTTGTAAGGTAATTTGACTTTCTTTTTCGCACTCTTAGTACTTCATCTACTACTTTCACTAAAATTTGTAAAATCACTACAAAGAAAGTTTCACCAGCAGACTCGGATTTATTAACTAAACTTGTGTATGACAAGTAGAGTGAGGATGTTGTCTTTGACATGGATGGAATGAAGGCACCAAATCCTCGTGGCTTTAATGGACACTTTTTCCAAAATTCCTGGAATATTATAGGTCAAATCATTTAAAAGGCAGTCCATGATTTTTTCTCTAATGATGTTCTCTTAAAGGAAATTAATAAAACCTTTCTATGTTTGATCCTGAAAGGTCCAAACCCCTCTAGTTAGACTCATGCACCAACTTTCTCTACAAAATTATATCCAAAATCCTTGCAACTAAATTAAAGAAAACAATAACCCTGCTAATCAATGACAACCAAGGAGCATATTTGAGTGAAAGGTGGAGTGGTGAAAATGTTTTTATTATGTAAGAACTCTTAAAGGGTTACGCTAAATCTAACTACACTCTTAATTGCACCATTAAAATTGATTTTCATAAATTTTTGACAGTGTAAGTTGGGATTTCTTATGGATGATGTTAAAGATCTATAGTTTTCTTGATGTTTTCATTTGATGGTTAAAAGAATGCATCTCTTCTGCTACCCTATCTATGATGATAAATGGCAATCCTAAAAAATACTTTAAAACTGATTGAGGTCTTAAAAAAGGAATTCCCTTTCCCCCTACCTTATTATCTTTTGCATGGGAACTCTCAATTCAATTATCAACAAAGGAGTGGAACTTAACACCAAATTCAAACATCCTTTTAAATGCAAGAAGATTGGTTTAACTAACCTTTGCTTTACAGATGATCTATCTTATAACAGGGCCAATATAGACTCAATTCAAACATTCATGAAAGCTCTTGATACTTTTAGAAAATTCTATAGACTGCTTATCAACTTAAGCAAAAGTCACTTTTTAATCTATAAAAGTGCTGCTACTTTATAGTCTTATATTGTAGCACTCATTAGAAATGCGATGTAAATTTCCTCCACTCCTATATTTAGGGCTACCTACTTCTACTAGAAGACTCAACTTCATAGACCAAATACCCCTTATTGAAAAAATTCAGAAAAGAATCAAGTCTTGGATGAACAAATTCCTATCTTATACGAGTAAGTTGCAACTTATCAAATCAATTCTTAACTTACTTGAAATCTATTGAAGTTCCATATTTTCCTATCCCAAAGTATCTTTAAATTAATTTAGAGGTTTTTTAAAGATTTTTTTAGAGTCATCCAGATGGTTTAAAAAGATAACAAAAGTGAAATGGTATGATTTGTGCTTCCTTAAAGAAGAAAGAAGACTTGGTATTTCTTTAATCAAGATAACTAATTACGTATTGACCTTTAAAAGATTCTAGTGGATAGTAGAGGATAAAAACTCATTATGGATAAGATGTTATACTCATTTTTCTTTAAAGGTAGATGCATAAGGGAAATTAGTAAAAACACTTCAAATTCTCACTTCCTCTAGAAACCTCAGCAATTTTTGACATCTTTCCACTCTACACTAGGATTAGTTCACCGATTAATAGCAATGCTTGGTATTTCCCTAACAGATTGTGACATTTATAACCCTCATACCCTCCTAATCCAACTATTCCAGATTCCTTCTACTGTAAAGACCAACCTGTACACAAATTATCCAACAAATACCAAAGACCTACTAAGAAGAAGATTCTTTAAGGTTGATTGGCTTATGAGCATTTGGAGCAAGGTTTTAACACCTAGAATCTCTTTTCTTCTGTTGCTCACTGTCAAAAACAAACTCAACAACATTGACAGAATTCCATAGCTGCAAGTTGCCAAAAAAAATCCTATGTGTTTGGTACATGAGGAATCAAGAGACCACTTATTTTTTACATGCCCTTTCACCAACAACATATGGGAATCTATCACAAGGAAATGTCTATGGCTTGCTCTAGGAAACTCTCTTATAAACATGGCGCAATGGCTTTCTAACCAGGTTGTTATATCAAAATTTGACAAATTGATCTTCACACTTTAGGATTTTATGTGTACCTCATCTAGAAAGAAAAAAAGTCTGGAAGATTTGTAAACAAAACCACTTCAAAGAAGTCTCTCATATCAGATATTATTAATGGAATTAAGGAGGTCGTACTGCTAAAAAATATTTACAAAATTTGCAACTCAAGCTTGCTATCTTCTCTACATATTTAATCTTGAATCTTCTTACACTTGTACTCACTTCATGTAAATATATTCAAGTAAGTTTGTAACTTGATTAAGGACAACCCTTAAGTTCTATGCTTTGTTTGTAATACTTTTATTTATTAATTACATTCCATTTTCCTTAAAAAAAACTCTTTAGGGCTGCCATTAACAATGAACACATATATATTGATAGCTTGTTTAGTTCAGCAGTTGAACAGTAGAAATAATAAGTCTAACCATTGGCCACTGGATCTTAGTGCAACTTGTGTTATCAGAGCAAGTGATATTGTTGAGAGATGGTATCATTCTCTTTAATAATATCATAATAGTATCACATAAATACAAATAACAGTTATTCTAAAAATATGCTAATGAGTATTAAACAAAACATGGTAAACAATTAGAGATAAAATATGTGCTTGAATGTTTAGGATTGTGATTTTACCTAGGATTTAAAAATAAATAGCTAAAATTATGTCTATGATTTAAAATTATAATCAAAGCAAAGGGTTGACCATATAGGAGTCTATACTCTTAATTTTTTTAAAATAAAATGGAATGCTTAGAAAGGATGTTAGGATTTAAAATAGTGAAAATGTAAAGAGTTGTGTCTCATGGTTTGGAATAAAAATGAAATGCATAAAATATTTCATAAAACATGAAATAAAAAATGAATTATTAGAACTAGATCTGGAGATATAAAACTAAAATGAAATGCTTAAAACTGATTCTTAAAGCTTAAAAAGAGAAAAAAAATTCTAGAGATAATTTTTAGGACCTATAATTAAAATTGCCATGCTAAAACTAGGTCATAGGGTTTTAAACGGAAAATGCCTAGAGCTTAGTCTTAGGGACTAAAAACAAAATAAAATTCCTAGAGTTGGGTCTTTAGGATTTTGAATAAATGATATGAAATAAAATACTTACAATGAATCTGAGGTGTTTAAAATGGAGAAAATGCCTAAAGTTGTATCTTAGGGCCTGGAATTAAAATTGGAAAGAGATTAAAGATAGTGCCCATATTTTATGAATAGTATCTAGAACTTAAAATGAATTTTAGAATTTATTTACAAGTGGGGAAACAAAATGAATTACAAGCTTAACACTAAAGGCTTGAATTAATCTTTAAGCTTTTGTGAGCTTATGGTTTAGACTTGACTTTTTAGTCTACCTTAACTTTTATTAGCTAGTTTTATTGAGTGAATTCTTCTCTTGTGTATTGCAATCACTTAACAATTGAATAAATAACAAGCAAATTAATTAATTATTTTTAGTGCACTTAGATAGAGTTTAATTATTTAAAAGGCTTATTCTGTTCGAACTCTTAAGAATTGATGGTTTAAAAGATATTTTAATTTATTTTGAAAAATATATGATCTTGATTAAACTAGGTCCAAATCAAAATAAAACATACAATTTACATGATACCAAAATCACAACATAAAAGGTTAAGAAAGCTGACATGCAGGGATTAAAGGCTGATAATTATTTTATATTACTTCTTTATTGATCTTTTCCTATGAACTTTAATGATATTCAAATCTAATTTTTTTATATTTTTAAGTTACAAATTTACTGAATTTTGTTGCAAAGTCATATAATAAGGGGCTTTTTAAATTTGCACCTTAAAAGTTATATACTTGTAAAAAAAGCCACTTCAATTCCCCTTCAAATTAAACTAGTTGAATAGGTAAAACATTATAATTTTGATCATTTTTAATTGTTATATTTTCTACATTATCTTTATCACCACCACATTTAAAAAGTACAATATGAATAGATGAGTTGATCATAATGAAGTTAAAGGAAATTTTCTCTAAAGGTGGTTTTGGTGAGCCTATAAAGTAACTAATTTTGATTTTCTTTTTACAAGTGTTGTTTTCCCTGTTAGCACCCAAGAAGGGTGTGAATTGAGTGTTCACAAAATTTTTCCTAAAAGTTATTTATCTTAAAAATATAGTGAACATAATTTATAAAAGATGAAAGTATAAAGTAAAAAATTTGAATTTAATTATATTTGTGAGTGATAAAGTAAAAGTGTAAGGGAAGCAAGATGCAAATTGATTTACAAGAATTCCCTTCAAGAGCAGACGAGGAAGTTTAGGGAGGAGAAGAAAAACAAGAAAAACAGGGAACAAAGATGGAGAAAGCGTAGTATTGAAGTGGAGCTGAGAATTAAAAAGAGTAGATGAGTATAGAGGCACAAGGAGAAAGCAACAGGAAAGGTGGCAGCTAATGAAGAGAGGAGGAGGAGCTTATCACACTATCCAATCATTCTATTTTGAAAATTGACGAAAATTACCAAAATAGTTTTAAATTTTACTTTTATTTTTACTACAACCTGATTTCATTATTAAATTAATTAAATATAATTTTATTATTAATTATTTATTTACTTGTTAATATTAACTACCAAAAGTTTATAACTAATTAATTACTCAATAATGAATATTTTAATTTATTGTTCAAATTGTTTTAAGATTTTTTGTTTTAAAATGAAATTGATTTCTTAAAATAACACGCAAAATTTGGATCATATTTTTAATTTAAGTTGTTTGCAAGAATATTTAAAATTAAAAATATGAAACAAAATTTTAAAAATATTTTTTAACAAATAAATTTTCAAATTTAATATTATATATATTTAAAATGAAAGTTTTAGTTATTTAAATTTAAGAATTTTTTTGTTGTTAATTAGAATATGATCCATTATCAATAGGTTGATGACTTACAATATTCAAATGGAAAATAAATAGTTTAAATAGAAAAATGTTTCTTTTCATTATAAATGTAAGGAATTGAAAATTATTAACATTTCTTTTGCAATGATTTAAATGAGCCTCTATAGGTTGATACCCACTCATTGATGGCTCATATGGATTTGTTTCAGGTCTTTAATCTTCTCTCAGGGCTTGCCATCAACATAACAAGACAAGCTCTGATCTTGTCTATTAACTCTGGGCACCAAACTAGGCTAAATGTTAAGGATCATCCTTTTAAGTTCATAAGGATACCTCTTACAACTACAAAAATTTATGGCTTTCATTTAGAGGAAGGTTTTAATTTATGGTTTTTATCTTGAATAATATACACGTACATTAGATGTCTCACTTTATTATGCCTCAAACCTCATTAAAGAAATTAAGAAGTTGATTAAGTATTTCTTATGGACAAGGAGTGCATATAAACACGATGGAGGTTAAGCGAGATGGCACAAAGTTTGAAAGCCAAAAGATGAAGGAAAATTAGGAATTAAATGTATTAGAACCATCAATATGGTGCTAGTAGTAAAAATGATATAGAGGATACTTATTGATACGAAAGCAATTTGGATAAAATGGATTAATATGTAATTCTTAAAAGGAGAAAAGTTCTAACAAAAGAAACTTTTTGAACGTTGACGCCTTGAGATCAGGGAAATCTTAGGGAAGTGATCAAAACTAAAGTAAAGAAAGGAGAAAACACTTTTTTTTGGCATTATAACTAGAATGGATTACATCAACTTTGCAACATTTCATAACTATTAGAGGATTAGGACCAAACAATGCAATGAGCTACATCATTCCATAAATGATATAAAGTAGACTAAAAGATGCTTAAACTGGTGTTTGTTTATTCCATTTACACAATCTAAAAGTAGAGAAAAGGAAGGATATTTCAAAACAAAAGTAAAGGAGCTAAAAAATTATCAGACGGATATTAATCTAGATTAGGCAAAATGTGTTAAACAGAGCTCCAAAACATAAAATTATTATGAAAATGGCCAAAATCTGGAACATCCTTTCTATTCCACCATAGATTGGAACCCAAGGAGTTCATAATTGACTCATGAATGAGTAATAAAGAATTGCTTTATAAACCAAGTAAGATGGCAATGCTTAATCTCTTAAATGAACTAAAAAAATAAAAGCTCAATTTTGACAACAAGTTATCCTAGTGGATCGAAGAATAATGGAGAGGTTTGAAAACAATCTAAAAGGGGAGTTGAATAGATCTTTTAAAATTTTTCGCGAAGTGCTACAAAACAGAGAGTTAATACACACAAAATAAACAAATTGAAATGTAAAAATGTAAAAGAGAAAGGAAGAGAGGAAACACAATGTTTATAGAGGTTCGGTGCTAAGACCTGCGTCCTTTACCTAAGCTCCCACTTAGGATTTGTCAAAACTCTTTACTACACACTTTTTAGTTCAGTGTGAACTCTTCCAACATAACTTGACTTCCAGCTCAAGCTATACCTTACAAACGACCTGTTTTTAGGCACAAATCCTACCTCACAAGTGATTCTCCACTAATCACTCAATTCACAATGACAATGATAGAAATTGAAGTTGTAAAGCTCAGTACAGCTGAATGCAATTGAATGTGATAAGAGCAAATTGATAGCAAATTTTGATCTATGGCTTGTAATATCGATCCTTTGATGTTCAGTAATTTATTTGCAAGCTTCAAGATGTTTTCTAGACATTGTAGAACTCTTCTAGCCATTGTAGAATGCTCTTAGCCGTTGTATAAGTTTTTGTTCCATTTGCAATCAATTGACTTCGTCATATTATGTTCAGCTGCAATTGATAGTCGATTAGTCAATGTGTAATAGTCGACTAGTACATTATAGTCAACTTGTCTCCAAGAATCAGTCGACTAGTACTTATGTTTTTAATAAACCTTTCTGCTCCGATCTTCAAATAGTCGACTAATAGGTTGATAGTCGACTAGTCCATTGATCCAACTGACAGTTCTGTTGTCAATAGTCAACTTGCAACGTGATGGTCGACTTGTCTCAAGCTCTAACTGACATACCTGATTGTTAATAGTCGACTTGCAACATGATAGTCGACTAGTACTGGCTCCAACGGACAGATCTGATATAATCTTCAATATTTGCTTGTTAAGATACTAATTTGAATTCTCCATACACGATCTGCACATTGTTTATCTCTTGTACGTTGAAGTATGATACTGGATATTACAATCTTGATTTGCACAAATCCTTTATTTGAATTTAAATCCAAAGACCTGACATTATTTATTAACCAATTCTTTAAGTTTTATTATTATCAAAACATAGAAGGATTAACTTGTCAACCTCCATTGGTCCAACAATATCCCCTTTTTTAATAATGACAAAACATTTAAAAATTGTTTAAGAAATGAAAACAAAGAAAATTGATCAAGGTTTTTATGCCTTATCTTTTTGGTTAGATTGTCTCCCCCTTAATCAATAACTCCATGAATTCAATGAATCCAACAATTATAATTTTAATGTAACAATTTAACGATATGTCCAAAATAACAAGTTTTAATCCAAAAACAATTGAACTTGGTACTCCCCCTTTTTTTCATAATCAAAACAGTTATAACAGGATGTCAAAACAAGGTCGCAATCACACATGCCCATTGAGTAGCAAACCAACAATCAAAGGATCACACATGCCCATAGTATCAAGTATCAAACCAACACAAAATGAAAGTAAAAAACAAGCAGATGTAAACATAAAGGAATGTTGGTCTAGAGAAAATACAACAACCATCATCATGCCTACAACCTAATTTATCAAAACTTTTCTTCATGTTTTTCTCCAAGCGCATGAGCAGGCCTTGTTGAAGATCAAAACGCACATTTACTTCTTTGATTTGATCTTTGAGTTCTTGGACATCTTATTGAGATACTTCACTTCTCCTCACATTGCTTGGTCTTGAACCACTAGGGCGTTCATTGGCCCTTTTTGAACGTTGTTGTTTAGGCACCTGTTGTTCACTTTCCAACGTTAACCCAAGCTTCTCCACATGATAGGCATACACCCTACCCTTTTCAATTGTTTTCACCAACTTCATACTCCTTATGTTATAGGGTGTAAACCGCCCACTTTGGGGATACGGATAATGATCATAGGAACCCAAATTACACCTTTACAATTTTGAAATGTAAGTAATTGTTAGACCCCGAACCTTCTTGAAGGCTGGAATTGTTAATTGACAAATTGTTGGTGATTATTCATGTACAAAGAGAAGGAGAATTCTTGAATTTGAAGTGAAATGGAAAAGAGGGTTTAGATACAAGATGGATTATATGTGAAATGTTGGAAGTTAAAAGATAGAAAATGAAATTGAAGCATGTTCATTGAGCATGCTCTAGTGTTTTAGCCATAACTTGATCTATAGTTATCTAAATGAGATGATTTTTGATTTGAATTAAACTAGAGAGATAAGGCTACAAATTATCTGACGAAATCAGGTTTTAATTCAGTCTCTAAGAATGTCAATATTTGGATGGAAGTTAAGTACAAAATATTGTTTTAGTATAAGAATAGTCTGAAATATTTGGTGTATAACTGTTAGAATACTGAACCAAATTGAATGATTTTGATGTCATTAGAAAATTTGGACAATGAGGAACATTTGTCTTGAAGAAAGCTCTATCAAATTCCTTCAATTGCATGATTAGAAAAGGTTTGACTTTAGGAGGGAGTTAAGCATGATTTAAATGAATTTTGAGGTCTTAATAGAGTATTTTTGTGGAATTAATTAGCATGTTAATGGGAGTTAATTAGCATGTTAATTTGAGTAAGAT
>JAOSBP010000001.1:3628097-3639265 GCA_027563825.1 Erythroxylum mucronatum | reverse complement strand
CTCTTCCACACCCTTACACTGCTAAGGACGTTGCTCAAGTCTTCCTAGATAATGTTTTTAAGCTTCATGGTATGCCATCCTCCATTATCAGTGATAGAATCCCACATTTTAGAGCCATTTTTGGAAAGAGCTATTTGCCTTACAGGGGGTCAGCCTACAATATTCCACAGCTTACCACCCTCAGTCTGACAGCCAAACTGAGGTGGTCAATTGTTGCCTAGAAAAGTATTTGCTTTGTATGACTGGTGATTCTCCTAAGAATTGGGTGAAGTAGTTACCACTTGCAGAATGGTGGTATAACACTACCTTCCATACCTCTAGCAGAACTACACCATTTGAGGTCCTCTACGGTTATCCTCCTCCTATACACCTACCCTATGTGCTTGGAGATTCTAATGTGGCTGCAGTTGACCAATTCCTTACAGACAGAGAAGCTATGCTCAAAGAACTTAAGCAGAAATTATCACAGGCCCAAAATCGAATGAAGTAGATGAGTGATAAGAAGCAAATTGACAGAGAATTTAAAGAAGGCTACTGGGTTCTATTTAAATTACAATCATACAAGCAGAAATCCGTAGTGACTAAAACAACGTAGAAACTTGCAGCTAAGTATTTTGGCCCCTATCAAGTATTAGAACAAGTGGGAAAAGTATCTTATCGGTTGCAGTTACCGACAGGGTTGTCCATTCACCCAGTCTTCTATGTTTCTAAGCTCAAGAGGTTTGTTGGAACTCCCAATTCCTTCTCTGGTATTCCCCTCAACCAGCCAGAGCTCCCTTGGATGCCAAATGCGGTATTGGCTTGGCGTATGGCTCCAAAGCGCTGAAGGGCCACCATGCAAGTCCTGATTCAATGGGAAGGAGGTTCTGCCAACAATGCCACGTGGGAATGGGTAAAGGATATGAAGGTGTGATTCCCCAACTTTATCCTTGAGGACAAGTACGTTCTGTAGGGGTGAGTAATGATATGTGTAAATGGAAAAATTTGGGGAATTAGGGATTTGTCCCAATTTACGTATGATAATATGGTTGTATAAGTTGAATGGATAGTACTAGTATTATGGGCCAAGGGATGGGTCGATTGCTTATACTAGTGGGTCAAGTAATTAGTAGTAGTGAGCTGAATGGATTTAGTAGCTTGAGTTCCGAGAAAAGGGTACTAGCGTGGAGTATTGTAACTGAATCCCTTATGCTAGCCACCTCTACATGTGTGTAACGAAAAATACAACCAAACTCCATTGACAATCCAAAGTTTTCCATCCAATTTGGCACTCTTCCCCCATCACCCACACCAAGTTTATTTTGGTTTAAGTGCAAACCCACTACGATATGACAATTCATTTCCAAAATGTACTTACCCTAACCATCTTACATTATAGAAACAAAGATCAACAGCATCATGTTGTCTATCAGGTAAAGATCTCATTTTTCCCGAGGAAGACACCAGCGACAGGAACCCAAGGCTCATTGATTAGGCTCGCTTTTACTCTTTTGTATTCAAAAAAGGATAACATTCTTTTTTTTAAAAAATCACTGGGTCCCACTTTAACAATCATCGTGTTAAAATTAGAGTGGGACCCACATCTATTTAGACATATGGTGGGTCCCACATCTAAAATATTAAAAAATTTGAATTTAATAAATTTTATTTGACGTCGGTATATAACTAACGGTACTAACACTACTAACACTACTAATAATTACGGCTTAATCTGAACATCTTCCAAATGTTAGGGTTAATTTAAAACATTTTTTAAATGTTTGGGTTCATTTTGAATATCGTTAAATGTTAGGGTCTATTTTGTACATCAATGTAAACGTTATGATTCATTTAGCTCTTTTGGCTTAAAAAGAAACTTAAAATAAGATTGTGGAACTCAAAGACAACAATAGTAGCTTATTCATAGGTCAACCTTCCTTATTAAAACTCACCAGAGATTTAGTTTTGCAATTAATGGGAACAACTGAGGATCCCCCTCATGTTGACAGCATAAAAAGATTATATGAATGTTCATTAACCTAAAACATGGAGATCCTTACAGCATCATTCATAAATTAGGATATCAAAAAAGTGTTGCTCAATTTGCACCCTTTTAAAGCATCTGGGCCAGATGGATTCACCGTTTGGTTCTTTTAAAAAACTGGGAGATCACAGGCAGATTGTTCATAGAAGCAGTTCAAGAATGTTTTTCCTCTTGTAAACTATTGAAGGAACTAAATCACACCTATATCAGCCTAGTTCCAAAG
This sequence comes from Erythroxylum mucronatum, assembly GCA_027563825.1. Classification (NCBI taxonomy): domain Eukaryota; kingdom Viridiplantae; phylum Streptophyta; class Magnoliopsida; order Malpighiales; family Erythroxylaceae; genus Erythroxylum; species Erythroxylum mucronatum. The sequence continues at coordinate 3,637,019 of JAOSBP010000001.1, read as the reverse complement.
AAACAAAATCCTTCCTCATTGGTGGACTACAAGCGAATCTCATGTTGCAATACAACTTACAAAGTGATAGCTAAACTATTTGCTAACAAGCTAAAAATAGCTTTAAAAGGAGTGGTCCAGCACAAGGAGCCTTCATAGCTGGAAGATCTATAGGACATAATATCCTCCTAATGCAGGAGATATTGAAAGAATACAACTGTGGGGAAAATATCAAAAGTTACTTTTGAAATTTTAACTTTTGATATTTTCATTTTTATAAAGCATTTGACACAGTGAATTGGAACTTCATACAATCTTATTTGGAAGACCTCAAATTCCCTACAATCTTCAAGGATTAGATCATGATATGCATTAAATCTTCTTTAATTTTTATCCTTGTGAATGGTACCCCTATTAAGCCTCTCAACCATGCTAGGGGAATAGGACAAAGGGATCCCTATCCCCTTATCTTTTCACTTTAGTTATGGAGGGGTTACCTAGAGTTCTCTATAAGTTCACTCAATGTAATGGCAACTTTCAATTTCATTATAAATGTAGAGATTGCAAGTTAACCGACTTGATGTTGGCAAATGACCTTATACTACTATCTAGTACTGAAGCCCATTCAGTGAAGATTTTTAAGGATCTACTCAAGATGGACTCAGACTAGTTAGGGCTGAGAGTAAATTTTAAAAAAGTAGCATGTTTTATGCCAAAGAATCAAAATTTTAGTAGAATTATCAAGGATTTCAGGGTTATAGCCAAACTCTCTTCCTCACACAAAACCTAAGTATTCAGATTGTATTTCTCTAATTGAGAGATTCAAAGATAGAATTACTGCCTGACAAAATAGGTATCTATCTCTAGCTACCAGAGTTACTTTGATAATATCAATTCTTGGTAATCTATGTGTGCATTGGATTACTCACATTATCTTGCCAAGGAGAGTAATCAAGGAGATTGATTGCATCATAAAAGCTTTTTTATGGTCTAGGAAAATTGACAACTAAAAAAAATCCAAAGTCAAATGGAGTGAAATAACTATCTCAAAGAGGCAAAGAGGCTTGGGAATAATTTCTATAACTCAAAAAGCAGGTGGTTTGCGTCATTTGATCCCATATGTGCCTATTTAAAGAAGCTAAAGAAGACAGGGACCATTTTTTCTTTGAATGCAAATATTCCAAAACTGTGTGGAGTAGAATCTTGCACTTGTCAGCTGCTTATTGTTCTTCATATGACTGGAATGCAACTCTCAATTAGATAACTAGAAGTGCCAAGCAGCAGAAGCTCCTATAAGACAACTTTCATAACCACATTCTATTCACTATGGAAAGAAGGAACAAAAGAATCTACAAAGGGGAAGAAGAAAACAAACACCAATTAGCTGAGGAAATTTTAACTAGATTCAAGCATTAATGATTGCAAAATTAACCCAGCATAACTTTTCTCCAAAAATCAAGAGCAGATGAAACTTGTAACTTATTGATTATGTCCTAGCCACTTATATCTTATTAAAAGCATCATTTTGGTGATTACAAGGTAATGTTTGGATAGCTTTGCTATAATTAATGAAACTTTTATTCAATTTCCAAAAACAAAAAATACAATAAGGCTATAGTTTTTATAAAAAGAACTAGTAAAGAAGATATGTCGATTTTAAAATATTTTTTATAAATTAAAATATTTGAACGAAATTTCAAAATTGGATATAAGTATGAAGATCAATAAAGCCCATTTTAGGAGATTTCTCATTCATGGTTTAAAGGAGTATACACCTTTCATTACATTTATTTAAGGATGGAAAAAATAACCATCAACTAAAAAAAAAATTGCCTCCAAATTATAAGGCTTTGGCTAGATAAATTACTTGGTATTTTAACTCTGATCATAATCCCGTTCTTTATGGAAGAGGAAAATCAAGCGTGAATGTTATTTTCATATTCCTAAAACTAATCCAACTAAATTTGATTTGAAAAATTTGATTTGAAAGTTTGACCAAAAAAAAAATTTGATTTGAAAGTAAAGAAATGTGTCTTTGTTGACCAACAAGTAAAGATGGTATTTACCAAAAAAAAAAAAAAAGTAAAGATGGAGATATATGGATCCAAAGACAAAAATTTGTCACCTTTAGATATGTTGTCTTTAATGAAACATCATCTTTGATAATTGGCTCAAAATTCAATTACTAAAAGCACTACCCTTAACGAGGACCAATATATTTCAAATATATTTCCTAAATCCGATGCACAAAAACTGATGAATCTCCGGGCCTTAGGTTCGATCCTTTAAGTTCAGAAGAGAGTGAGCAAAAAATTTTGAAAATCATTGAGAGAGAAAAGGCAACCATATTACCTTTAAGATTAAGAAGTATAACTAAATCATTGACTTCATGCTTCTTTGTTAGAGCACAAATTATAGAAGAAGCACATCATAAAGTAATAATGCAAGAAGTTAAAGCTTCAAAGAATAATGATACATGAGTTTGTGTTCCATATATAGTAAACCATTGAAGCCCAGCTTATCATGAGTGCTTGACAATCCGCATGATGTTTATTAGCCAATTAACAATCCCCTGCAATGAATCTACTAGATTACAGATATTCAATATTACCTGCAACCCTCTCCATATTTCCCTAGTATACCTACAACTAATCATGATGTGATACAAACTTTTTGACTCTTCATTACAGAGCTCACAAATCAGTCTTAAGCTTGTCTTTTGTGAGTAAACCGCCATTCATACCCATCCCAAGTATCAACGAGTTTGTTGGACTTATATCCTTGTCCCACGACAGTTTAACCCATCGCATTCGTGCATGTTGTTCTTCCTTCATTAGAAGTTTACAAACCTTCGTGTTAAACTCTCCAGCTTTATCTGCTGTTCACTTAACTTCATCTTGTGCTCCCTGCTGCAGCTTGGCATGTGATCCAGTATATTTCAGCACCCCTTCTATTATGGTATGGCCACATCCACTGGTTGTTCCTTATTTGACTGCTTACTTTTGTTCCAGGATTACCACTCGGCTCAAGTGTTGTAGTTCTTCTCCTTTGTATAAAAGACCCTTGCAATGCCAGTTGTCATACCAGAAAAATGTTTTATTCTCATTCCCAGCTACCAAAACACCAAGTTTTGCATCCGCTACCTTGTGCCTAGGATTTCCTTTAAATTCCCTGACATGTCCTACTGTAGCTTCAAAATCCATAGGCTGTCATCTATGATGAATACATTGTATATCCATTTCTGCCATAGGTCCTCCTTTTTGCTGCATAACCACTATAAATTCTTAGCTAGGTATACTCTACTGATCACCTTTGAAAGATGTAATCCCAAGCCACCTTAATCTTTGGGTCTACAAATTCTGCTCCGCCTTGATCACAAGATCAAAAGGTGATAGCCTGTTGCTTTGTCCAATACAAAAGCCAAATATATGGCAACAATGGCTACACAAAGAATGCATTTGATTTAAATATTTGATAAGAAACATTTTGGTAATGTTGATTATGTTATAATATCCACTTTAACGATGAGAGTGCCAGTATCATTTATATTCCAAAGTCTTGTTTCAGTCGTTATTTTTGTCAATTGTCTGTTACTATTTTTTAAGGACACTTAATTCAGAAAGAGATATATCAATAAAAGAACCTTTATTATTCATTCTTCAATAAACATCCGCTTTCCTTTCTCTTTACTCCGAATCACCTAGAAACACCATTTTCAGTGTCATTCCCGTTCACAAATTTCAGTGACCAATTAAACCCAAAACTGTAACTGTTGTCCACAATTATTCCATATACTTGTACCGCTAATGAATAACTTGCAATATTCCATACACGCTACTGCTAACGAACCACTTCCCAACAAGAAAATGTTATCCTTATCCAAAGATAAAACCAAAAAACAGTCAAGATGCCCAAATAAACCATAATGCATTTCAAACTCAAAACCGAGAACTTTCAGATATACGAAGAATCACAATTTCCATAAACTACTGATGCTGGAAAGCAATTATCCCGAGCAGGAGTTTAATTTCATCAATAGCTAACTGATAAAAGTCAAAGCAATTTCTTTTGACAACTCTAAGTAACGTGTACATCAATAAGAATCCCCCAAATACACGCATCGATGGAGATCGTAAAAGCAAAATAAATAAATATAGGGTAGTTTCCCTGAATTAAGACATGAGACAAAAGAGACATGTCAAACCTTGAGGCAACCCAGTGAAATATAGGCCGGGTGAAATTGAGGTCCCAATCTTTTCAATTTCTTTTAAGTGAGAACCCATTGGATCGGCCATTTCATTTTTCAAATGAAAACTAAATTCATGAAATTGAACACAGGAAACAAAAACAAATGTATAAGACCCTTCTCAGGATAGCAAGTGATGGGAAATACCTGCTTCCAGGGACTGAAAGGGACTCAAACCAATTTAGGGTTTATGTGTGCCCGCAACGGAACAAGAACGGCAATAGCCAGACGCCCTGTTCTCTCAAAGGCAAACTTTGGCTCGTTAACCTACTAGCAATCTCGTTTTATAGTCGAAGTACTTCCTCTCGTGATTTGACAATTTTGGCCTTAGCGCTGAAGCTGAAATTTTTTTAATCATTATCCTAAGAAGGTTATAAAAATAAAATATTTATTATTTAATAATAATCATCATTAAATATTAATCATATAGTTAGTTCCTTTTTAAAATTACTCTTCGTAATTTCACTACCTTGAAAGATTTTGTCAACTAAGACTAGCTATTGACTTTAAGTTACAAACTTATACAATAACTTTGAGCTTGAAACTTGCACAAGCTCATTCTACCTTGTGCTGAATAATAGGTGGGTGGTAGGATTTGAACTCACGACCATTTGATCATAAAGGCTCTGATACATGTTAAGTGATCATTTCACCACAATAGCTTAAACTGTTGTGTGAGGTCAATTTAATTGATTTTATATATTTACTAATATCCTTTTGCTTTTTCAAACGTAACACGAGAGAAGATGATCAAAATATTGCATTACTATCTCAATTTGAACTTTGAAGAGGTAACACCATAGGTACTTTTAGAAAAAGTATTATATATTTTGATCCGTTAGACAATATCTCACTATTGAACTCCCTTAGATCATGCGTGTCAAAGAGATTTATATTGAATATTATTGTTATTGTTGTTATAGACAATATCTCGCTAGGCTAAACCAATCTATTACTTGGATTATAGTTAATTTGGATGCTTGAATTTTGAAGTTCTACAGTTCCATATATACTTTTATTAGTTTATTTTCTAGCATTAAATAAGGTGTTTGACTCAATTTATGCATATTCTGATTGGCTTCAAAGTGAACCAGTGGCGAAGCCACTTGTAAGGCCCACCCTCAAATTTTTTTTAAAAAGAAGATATATATACATATAGGAGTTGCCCACCCTAAAAGAATATCGTTGCTCATGGTGGATTGGATTAAAAAAAACTATATATATATATATACATTACCCCCTGAAATAAATTCCTGGCTTCGCTACTGAAGTGAACAATCTTCAAAATGTAGATTAGAATTCTTACAACTTTTGTTTAGTCATAATTATTACTCATATTTCAATAATCAATATAAAGGAAATAACTTTAAAAAACAATTACAGTCGTAACAAACTCTTGTTGTAATAGTAAGCTTTTCTGTCGGAATCTCTCAACTTAATACTTTGTTTATTAAATAAAACTATACGAACCGACTAGATAGCCTCCAAGTAGTTGCTATTTGTCGCAACTAGTTGTCACAAATATTATTTAAAATTAAGATATATTATAAAGAGTAAATTAGAAATTTTTATTTATAAAAATAAAAAAGTAATATTATAATGATAAATAATTTTTTGAAGACCTCTCTTCTTCTTCTTGAATATTATGGTTCATCTTATGTTTTTTGTTATTAACTATAAAATAGAATTTTTAAATAAAGTAAAATAATTCTTTAATAGCTTAATTTTCTCTTTTTTGATTTCTTGTTGTAATTTTTAAAAAGATAAAAAAAATGCATTAGTCACAGTGAAAGACGAAACATGTCCACCACTCCATCATTTAAAAAAGGCTAAATCATCAAAATCTTCGTGGAGATCTGCAGTCGCCGGCTTCTTCTTCGCTGGCTTCTTGTCTACCTTTGGAGCCATCGTGAATCCTAGGGGTCTTAACAGAGAACGAAGTCCAAGATCTGAAGAACAGAGAAACACCAAGATCTGAGCTGTTCAAGGCGGAGGAAATCCACCGCCGACTATCTGAAGCAGCGAGGAAGGAGGAGATCCAGATCTAGAGTGGACAGCTAGATCCAGATCTGAAGTAGTTGGGCATCCGACTGGACACAGAGCTGCCTTTCAAACTGTCAGCTTACCGCCGGCACCATGGCTGTCCCTCCGCCCCCGGGGGCTCCTCCTAACCTTATTCCTCCGGATCCTAAACCAGCCCTGAGCCATCAAGCCCCCTCCTCTCCTGTTGTTTTTTCGCCAAACCCTAACCTCGCATCTCCTATGGTGCTGGATGAGCCTTCTGTGATTGTCAATCCTTTTGCCCCTGATCCGTCGTCGATTGGTAAGCGACTCCGAGACGGCTCTGTTGCTCCCCCATCGTCAACCACTAGCAGATTACCCGATGGTGCAAATCCCTTTGCGTTTAGTGCTGGTATTTCATTCCGTGATACGACACTGAATAAACGTTATTCTTCGAAGCGTACATGGGACGAAGTTCTTGATAATTCTTTCAAGCTTAGTGAAGATATGCTCAAACCGACCAAACCTTCATCACAGGGGGTGCATGTCCCTGTTTCTCTGATTGATTACGAAACTTATACCAAACCCTGGACGAAGTCTCTGATTATCAAAACCCTTGGGAAAGCTATAAGTTTCAAGTACTTGAACTCTCGTTTACGGCAGTTATGGAAATTAGCGGAGACTTTCTCGCTAGTGGATATTGGCAGCAATTTCTTCCTTGTTAAGGTGAAAAATCCGAATGATTACTATCATATTCTCACTGGGGGACCCTGGATTGTTGGAGGACAGTATTTAACGGTTCAACGTTGGCAACCTCTCTTCAATCATTTGACGGCTGATATTAGCAGTACCGCAGTTTGGATACATCTCCCGGGCCTTCCGATAGAGTTCTTTAACCAGCAGACACTTACGGATGCCGGTAAGAAGTTGGGTAGGATGGTGAAGATTGATGGCCACACTGATGAATCTTCAAGGGGTAAATATGCTCGTATTTGTGTTGAGATAGATTTGACCAAGCCGTTGGTATCGGAAGTCACCATAGGGCCAATTACACAAATTGTTGAGTATGAAGGACTTGACGATATTTGTTTTCTCTGTGGGGTGTACGGTCACGCTACTGCCAGGTGCCAGTATAAGAAGAAGGATGCGAACGCTGCTAATGAAATTGTTGAAAATCGTAGTCCTGGGGTTGAAAATTCGAATGCTAATGTTCCAACGGAGGATAATAAATATGGACCGTGGATGATTGCGAAGAGAATTACGAAGCCTCGAATCCAAAAGCAATCTTCCAACGTGCAGAAACTGATTGAGGTGATGAGGTCTAGCTTTGATGCTTTGGAGATTGAGGATATTAGGAATACCGATGACCGGGTAGAGGCGGATATAGGGGCTGCGATTGCTACGACCTTACCACCCATTGCTTCACCCTTGAAAACTAAGGACAAAGGCAAGAAAGTTGCCCTTGTGGACATTTCGAATCTACCTAAAGCCAACAGTACCATTTCAACTCATCAAGCCAAGTCTCTCTCGACCAAGCAGCCCACCATGCAAAATCCTAAGCCTACTACGTACAAATCTAAACACATGTAGAATACCACCCTTTCACCATCCATCCCTAACCCTAAACCAACTTCTCCCATGCAAACCAAACTGCAAAACCTTCCTAGGAAAAATGTCACTGGTCCGAATAAGCACCACTCACGGTTTTCGACCTTTACCTTGGGGGATTTCATGGAGTTTAAGAACAGTCTGATTAGTGTTGACACCACCGTCCCTCTCCCTACTACTTTGAATCCTAAGACCAATTCGGTTGTGGGGAAACCGAGTAAACAAGCTGACCCTAAACCAAGCTTACCGTCGGCCTCTCCTAATGATATTGATCTGGCATTGGTTTCGAAAGAGAATGCGATCAGTGGTCGTCCTCCGGATTTGCCTGCACCGGTTATGGATGATGTTATGGGTGAATGTGAAAGCTCATTTGGTATGGAGCATGATAGTAAGCATGTTATGAATGACGAGGGCAATGATCAGTCCTCTGTCAGTATCCGAGTTTGATCTTTATCCTTTGCTTTTAATGAATATCTTAGCCTGGAATTGTCAGGGAGCTCGTGATGACTCCTTTATTCGTGCCTTGAAATTTCTTATTTTCAAATATAAGCCTGATGTTGTTGTTCTTCTTGAGCCTCGTATCAGTGGTGTACAGGCGGATGATTCTATTACTAATATTGGCTTATCTTTCTCGCATCGTTTTGAAGCCACAGGTTTTTCGGGAGGAATTTGGATCTTATGGAATGATTTTGACAAGATTGACATCCTTGAATCTAATTCCCAATTTATCCATTACCGGGTTATTGATAATTCTGGAACTGCCTCCTTCTTCACAGCTATTTATGGACATCCGGCCCCTTCGCGGTGGACTTGTCTATGGCAGCACTTATCGCGTCTTCATAGCTCTATGTTGGGTCTATGGGTCTTGTTGGGTGACTTCAACAGCCTTGCGTGTGCCACTGAAAGAAGAGGGGGTTTTGTGAATCGTACTGGTGTCAATTCTGCTTTTGTTGATTGGATTCAGGACACGGGTTTGATTGATTTGGGGTTCTTGGGTCCTAAATTTACTGAGAGGAGAGGTACGTTGAGCAGCCGTCTGGATAGGGGTTTGTGTAATTCTAGTTGGAGACTCCAATATCCCGAAGCTA
>JAOSBP010000001.1:3612465-3623430 GCA_027563825.1 Erythroxylum mucronatum | reverse complement strand
CAGGCGCTCGGTCACAACACCGTAATAAAATGGGAAAGTGTCACATATGCATTGCATACATATTTGATTGAATATTTTTAAATGGGAAAAAGGCAAGAATGCCTTATACATTTGTGATTTGCTTGTATACAATCATGTGGTACTTCTGAATGTGTTATTGTGAAATAATCTGTGATTTGCTTGAGTGCTGCATGAATTGGGCGAACCATCGATGATGGTTCCTCACTGAGTTCGCAAACTCACCCAAAATTACAACCTATTTTCAGGATCGAGAGTAGACCCCTAGCTCCAAAGAGACTGTTCGAGCCGTGTAGATTATGTTGGCGAGAGAGGTTATGGCTCACAGGTCGGTCAGTTGGGATTCTTTTTGGATGACCTAGTTAGGACTGATATTTTGACTTGATTGTATATAGTAGTTGTGTTAAGTTTTTAGAGGAATGTACAGACAGATAAGACTGACAGTTGTGTAAATTACTGTTTTTGATGAAATGAATTAGAAAAAGTTCTGGTTTTAAAAAGATGTAATTTTATATGGATGTTTATTATTACGATGCCATGTGAAATATAGTGATGTTTTTTCGTAGTTCTCTCTTATCGTATGATATGTACCGGAATGACCTGCGGGCGTTCCGGTGGGTACTCTACGGTAAGGGGGCGCTACAATCACTGTATGGTTTTGGTGCTAAAATATCTTATTAAAGACATGCGTTTTGGTCTTTCCTTTTTCTTTTTGTTCCATGTTCTTCTCTCTTTCATCACCATTCTTGAGTTTTTGGTTTGAGTCTTGACTTGGTAGTGATGAACACGAAGTAATGGAAAGAATGAGATCCTTCATTTTTTCTTGCAAATGCAAGTGAGAATTTTTAGTGTTACCTTTACCTGTGACCTCTTATTTATACTCTATTGTGCCTCTTCCTTCTCTCTCATTCAAGACTTTGAAGTTTTTGGATTCTTGTTCTTGAGTTTTCCTTTTCATTTCCAGGTAATTTCTCAATTCAGCTTTATTTTCTGGGTTTGTGAACATATAATAAAAGATCCTTCCTTTATGTGAAAAGAAAAGGGCCTTTTACCCTTCTCCTTCTTCCCGCTTTTCTATTTTCTTCTTCTGCATCTTAAATTCACTAGCTTAGCTATGATTATGCTCCAAGGTACCACCTTTTCTTGTTCTTCTTCTTCATCATTTTTTAAATATTATTCCATTTTTTGGCACTCTTAGTTCACTACCTATTGTGGGTTTGACCATTTATTACTAACAATAAATGTGGAACTCCTACTTCATTAAGGTGTGGAAACAAAACGTCTCTAGCACCAACTCCTGCTTCATTTACTTCTCGCTTCTGCTCTTCTTCAGTTTATTGTATTGCTGGTCATGTCTACTAGAGATGATTACGGCCAAAGGCTTCGGAAACTTGTATCTTGAATCCTTGATCTTCTTCTTCTATTGCAATTCTTATCATGAAAGCTTCCGTTTTTGGGATCCTTTAGGGATCGGATCTTTCTAGGTTTTGAAGGTTTGATTGATTTAATGCCCTTTTTATGTTCTCTTTTCTATTTCTCTATATTTGCCATTTGTTTACCATAGTAGGGAGGTTGAACTGTAGACTTAAAACTTCCATTTTCTTTTATATTAAGTAAAAGAAAAGAACAAGTTTATGAAACCCATTTTTTCCTTTGTTGCGTACACATTCCAAGAAGCTTGCATTACTTTTGTTGATGTTGGTTTTGATTTAGATCTGTTTTAGTTGTCTGGAGATTGATGTGTTGGAGCTTGAGGTAAGGGATACTGGGTTTTGTCACTATTTAACTAGAGGGTTTCAGTGTGTCGCCATTATCTCTTAGATCTAGTTTGCTTATGCTTTTATTTATATGCTATTTTGTTTTCAGTGGCAGATTTGAGTTTATAATGTTACCATTAAGGTTGAAATCTACTATGTTTTACTGGTTTGGTTCTAAAAGTATTTCCTTGTATTACATGTTGCTGGTTGTTTTTTAACTTAAAGAGTATAAAGTGCTTGTCTTTACATGGTGGATCCAAATACTGGTGGATTCAAATACTAGAGCTGCAATGTATGAATCAGACGATATAATAAAATATTTAGTTGGGAAATATGGTCATGGAAGCATTCCTTTCATGCTATCACTTGGTCCTCTAATAGTTTGTATATAGATCTTCTGCTATTCTTCTTGGAGTTTAATTCCTATAAATATATTTTGGTTGATAGTCGACACCAAAACCGTTGTTAAAGTTAAAGTGCTTAAAAAGATTTTAGTATTGCTTGGATGAAGAGAGGGAGGTTAGCCAAGCTATGCAGTGCTTCTTTAGCTACCAGCTATCCAAATTTTCGAGTCCAAGAATAGCCCCGCGCAAGATTGACACACACAACTCGGATAAATCGTGAGCAAAACTTTGCACCGCATTAGGTATAAGCAGAACTTTGCATCACATCAAGTATAGCCAGAACTTTGCAACATATAAGGTATATTTGTCCTATAAATTTCTTATAACTTTGTTTTCTAGATTTGCATCTCTTAATGAAGATATATATTTTTCCAAAATTATTTTTAAATTTTTATTTAGGTTTCATTTTTTTTTTTTGCTCTTTAACCTACATCATTATTTTTCTTGTCACATCTGCATGTGGGTCTACTGGAAATAGTCTCTTTACTATGTAGAGGTAAGGTTATGTACTATCAGACCTCCCCAAACCCGCTTCACTGCGGAGTTTCAGCCTGGTTGTGATGATGACCTCCTTTTTGGCTTAAGGGAATAAACATCATGTTAAACTTTAGCTCTGGAGGATTTCCCTTCTTTACCATTCCATTGAAAGCTTTTTTTTAATTATTTTTTAAAAGCAAAATACTCAAATCCTCATTCATGTTGATAAAACTCACTCAAAAACTGAAGAGTAGAAACTCAAATCCGTAGATGCACAAATCGAATAGATGCTCGAGCTAAAGAATGAGCATGTCTATTAGCTTGCATCCACCTATAAGAAATATTCAGTAGCGATAATAACAAAGTCTTGCAATCACAAATAACAGTACCCAACTTGGATTCATTAGCTTTTTTCTGCTCTTAGTTAGGTTGCTAAGCAAATTTAGATATGTAGACCAATAAACACATATGTTATTAAGGGTAGTTATAATATGTTGAACTCTCCCTATAAAAGATAAGAATATGTTTTGCCATTTAGATAGTGTCTTATGGACAAGATTAAGTGGCTAGAAATCCCTCTAGCTTAGTATCTTAGTTTTGATGGAGATTCCTAGGTACTTAAAGAGAACTTCCTCCACCATTAAATCTAGATAGGAACCATTTTTTAACAACTTTCTTGTAAGTTTCTACTCACTTTTTTGTTGGAACTATTTGACATCAACTTATATCTTCAATAAATTTCAATCTTAACCAAGTTTCTTCCATCATCTAACTTCATTAGATTAAGATTTTTAGGGAGTTCCCTCCCTATCTTAACCTCAACACAAATACGTTTGTATCTTATTCTCTTTATGCTGGTAGTGCATTCATCAAGACAAATAGATCTTAGCTAACCAAATAGCTTAATCCTAAAGTGGTCTAATATTTAAGAAGAATATTATAAAAATTAATCCATATTGGAACATATTTATATTTAAGGGTTGAGAGCTCCATTCTTGGACACCATTTTTGAAGAAAATTGGAGTTTTCCAAAACTTCCATCATATTAGCTTTTATGGTAAACTTGAAAAGGAACATGTCATCTCTGCTAAAGACTTCATCCAGCCCTGATTTTCTCCCTGAGGAATTGATTCAGCATTACATGAGGAGAAATGTTGGACTCTTGTTTGTAAAATAGCCCATGAGGGTTAAACGATTGCATGATATTTAACTATCAAAAGTGTTCAGATATAATTTAATTTTCAGTATTTACAAAAATTGCTAAGAATATCCAATTAAAGTAAGCAAATTATGAGATGACCTGAATGATCAGTTTTAAAGGCTCCTATATAGTATATATGTAACGAACAATAATGAACAAACATGTATCCTGCAAAATTTATGTGTATACTGTCAATCAAATCAAATCATTATAGACAAACTATATCGATACAAAATGATATCGATCATCAAATAACAATATCGGATGAACCCTAAAAGTGAGGTATTCAAATGGAAAAAAGAATGAGTTATTCTATCTGTCTATCTACAAAAGCAGCAAAACCATTCCAACGGTCCAAAACAGAGTGAGGCCCCAACTAAAATCTACAAAATCAGCCCCACTTGTTTCATTCTGCTGAACAGAAGCTGCCGCTGTGGCGTTGTAATTGGGGTTCGTACCGTACAACTGCTGAATCCCCTCAATATCGTCGCTCGCCAATTCAACCTTCCTAGACCTTGCTGAGAGTGTCGGATACATAATAGCTCCTACGTCCGATGAATGTCCCAAGCCCAATAAATGACCGATTTCATGCACTGCCACCGATTCTAAGTCAACCGCTGATGCGATTGCGGAGTTCGCAACGTCGCCGGAGACCACCCAGTTCTCGTCCAAGTCCAAATGGAACCGTCCACTTGGCGGCGAAAACGCATGTGCTAACGTCCCTAACACCCCATCAAAAGGCTCCCCGTCACCGTGATCGCCACGAAAGAACCCGATCCTGATATTGGCCGTCTCAAAAACATCCGACTCCGTGAAGTTTAACGGTATCACGTCTGCCCATCTTTGAAACGCTCGTGAAAACACGCTCTTCACGTCGTCCTCCAACTGGTTATCGGGCGAAAACGCGTAGGTCAAGTTTCGGCTGCTCCGAGGCCAACGTGGCTTTCCGGGAAAGAATGTGTAATGGGCAACAGTGTGAAGCCCCGACAGCGAATCCGCTTTCCCGGAGTTCATGCTCGTCGATCCGTTGACTATATCGGCGTTGCCACATCTGGGTCGGACAAGTTGTTTCACTGTTGCCTCGTCGAGTTGTCCGGTGACGTTGAGATTGAAGTTTTTCTGGTAAGTTTTGAGAGCCGACTCGAGCTGAACGTCGAAGTTGTCGGTAAAGTTTTCGACTTTTTCTGGGATGTACCCGAAGTGATGAAAGTACTTCTTGAGCTTATCTAGTCCGTCGAGTCGTTCCCCGAAGTGACAACCGGAGAAATTATGAAACGAATCCCAAGCAGTCTTTGTTACGTTAGGCAGTAGATTGTGAGGCATGGAAGAAATATTCGGCGGCAGAAACCTGGCGGAGACACATAAATGAAGCGATAAGAGTATTGAAAATACAACCAGAAACACATTAACTCTCATGTTTTGTAATTTTAACGTTAAGAAAACCTAGAGATGATGTTTCTTGTTTAGAGGGTTTAGAGATAGAAGGTTTGGGGTCTACGTATGAAGGGTTCTTATTAGTGTTAGGGTGAAATAAAAGTCATGGAGTTTGGCGAAGGCCGGCAACCTATGAAATGTCAAATTTAGTTAATGTCTAAATTTGTTAGCTTTGTGTTCTTCGTCGTTCCTGGAAGCTAATGCTAGTTACCTTCTTTGGTTTCTTGTACTTTTCACATTTTTTGCTCAATTTTCTAAAATATTTTGAATATGATGTTGAAAGATGAATAGAGGATGAGATCGTTCATGACAAGAGGTGATCATTTGTGCAATGTTTTACACATTGGTTTGTTAAAGTTGTCGTTTTTTTTTAATTTTAAATGCAGCCTCGTTTGACTTTGAGAGAGAGAGAGAGGAGATTGAGGGCGGAGTCAAAGTTGAGGGTGGAGATGCAATACCAGGTCAAAATATCCTTCAGGAGTTTTTGTTAACATAATTTTATAACAATGAGGGCAGTAAACTCAATAATTGGAAGTTTATTTAAATTAGAAGGGGAAAAAAATAGATTAGAAATTGATGACGGCTGTTGATATCGGAGAATGATGCGGAATCAATTCAACGGGGATGGATCCTTTATCTTTTACCTTGTCCGTCATTTTATATCATTAAATTTCAGTTATTTATTTGTGTGAGTCTCACGCAAATAAATAACTAAAATTTAATAAGACAAAGTATAAACAGAACAGGGGCGGAAGATCCTGGAATCAATTCAACTGCTTATCTTAGCAGCCGTCCGGAGAGGTACTTCTGTTGAAATAGACTCGTTTTAACTATATCACATGTTTTGATCTCTCTCCTTTCATTTTCAAATGGAAGGTTC
This sequence comes from Erythroxylum mucronatum, assembly GCA_027563825.1. Classification (NCBI taxonomy): domain Eukaryota; kingdom Viridiplantae; phylum Streptophyta; class Magnoliopsida; order Malpighiales; family Erythroxylaceae; genus Erythroxylum; species Erythroxylum mucronatum. The sequence goes on along the minus strand of JAOSBP010000001.1, from coordinate 3,617,259 downwards.
TTTCCAGTCTTTTTTTTTTTATGGGAATTCTTTCCGGTCTTTAATTGGAGTAAGCACCACGATCGACTTCGTGAAGGTTTGCGGAGCAAGTTTTGGCTCGTTTCACACACTAATTGACCATATTGTCTTCATTCCGCGTTGAATGTTGTGGGGAGTTTGGCAAATTCCACCAACTGTGTGCCATCATGTGATTCCAGGAAGTTTTGGCCTTTTTCCAAGCAGCCAATACAAGATGCTAGACCCCGGAACATTTGTTTTTATTCTTTGTTGCTTTTAAAGCGCACACGTAACGTAACAAAAAACAAAACTTGCTAATAATTCACCTTTGCATATGTTGTTATCTGTAGGCCTGCAAGCTCCCTCAGGCAATTTAAGCTTCTGAGTAGATGCTTAGGTGGAATAGAGTCCATATCAGCATTTTAGGTATAGCTGGGAACCAGCATCATATTATGCCCATATTTTTCTGGTTTGCAGTTCAATTTATATTTATCATTCCTGGAATTAATAGACGCTGATAAACAAAATTGCGGAAATAGACGGTGGAGATCTCACCTATTTGGGTTTTACTAGGGGGAAAAACAAACTAGAAAACGGCTTATTCAAAGTTTACCCTTCTAATTAAAAGTAACGCATGCATTAAGCAGGGGCTTTAAAATGTTTATGAGATGAGAGAATCTATGTACTTCCAACTTTTATGCTCAACGGCTAACGGTGACGTTTTCACATAACATTGTCTTGACCTTTTAAGTGGCTTAATAACACTGATTTTGTGACAGTCATTGAATAAAAAGTTGGCTTAATTAGTGAAGACAAAGTAGTAATCCTCTAATTAATGCAACTACAAGAACAAGTCCTTTTAACCAAAACAAGCAAAAGAATAAGAAAGCTTCTAATTGGATAGACAGAAGTGAACTGGAATGAGTCAGTTTTTCTGTTCCTAAACTCTTGGAAGCTATAGAATTTCATACCATAAATTCGGCAGGTTTAATACCATTAGTTGGGGGCATCTACAAAACGGTTAAGAGTGGAAACTATTGTTGGGAGTTTCGGAAAACAGACCAAAACTTGGAATCAGAACTATAAAACAAGCAGCACAGCGTTACCATTGTTTCAAGCCACTAAATATAAATACAGTTACACAAACAAGACCTCTACAAGAAAGCAATAACCAGTTCCTTAACCATTTTGATGGATTCAAAAAGTACATCTTGGGCTGATCAATGGGATAACCATGAAGATGACAACAAGAACAGTAATAACAATGGAGGAAAAAGCAAGTATTCAAAGAAAATGGAAGATTGTCTGAACAAAACTAAAGCAGCTGCATCTACAAGCGTGAAGAAAGTGAAGGTCGGAGCCTCTGTGAGTAAGTACTGGATCAAAGATAAGTACCAGAGGACGACTCAAAAGCATTAGTCCACATAATATAGCGAGCTAATATTGTTTTTTACTCTTTAGTCGACTGCTAAATTCACAGGATACAGATGCTTTGTCCATCACAGGGTTCTGCATGATACTGTATGAAGCTTGTTTGTGTGTTGGGCACATATTTCTGTTGATTTCGTCGAATTGTTCGTTAATAATTCATACAGCTAATAATGTCATGTATAGACTTGGAAAGATAACTTGGTTGGCATTTCAAGCGCTTCTAATGATTTTAAAATGGAAAAAAAGAGCATACTAAATGAATTGTACATAAAATTTTATCTTTTTTAACAATTTGTGACCATAATTTATTTTCAATCATTCTTTCTTTTTTTTAAAATTAAATAATTTAAGATTACAAGTTATCCTTACAGGCAACCAGTAGCTAAAGAGACCATGTTGGAGGTAGAACAGGGCTGCAAATTGCTTGAATTTGATTCATCAAAATTCGCTCTCATCTAATGGATTACTTCATGCATTACCTAGTCCCTGATCTTTCCTTTTGTTTGGAGTATCCTGATGGTCCTTTCCTTCCAGATGGATTACATTGCACTTTCACAAGCAAGGATGCAAATAATTTGAGTCTCTATCTGAAGTATTCCTGTTTTGCTCTCGCTTATTTAAAATGTCAGCATAACTTAGGCTAGCAACAGAGAGTCTACACAGCTCCTATATCATGATACACATATGTACAGAAAATTCACACTCGAAGAAGAGATGTTGTAGTGTTTCCTGCTCTTTCTTATAAAGGTAGCATATTTGAAGGATCGAGGAACTTGAGCTTATCCATGTCCTTAATTTATGTCTATAAACAAGCTATATGTGAAAGAATACTTTTATCAGTAACTTCTTGCACTATATGATCCCAAACGAAGCCATCTTCTATATATTAGGAAGCAGGGAGGTCCTGCAAGAGGCATTGGTATATCTTCTTGAAGTATGCTTTAACCAGATACAAAGATTTTCCATTCCTTGACAAGGTTTGTAATCAGGAATCAGTTTTCAAATAGAGAAGAGTTGTTGGCCCAATCATTCTCCTTTATTAGTACTTTAACCTTAGAGGAATTAGGGAACAGGTGTTTCGGTGTTAGCAAGAAGTTAGTCTTATAGATGGGGCCTAACTTGCTCCATTTATCAAACCATCACTGAAGCTTGTTCCTATTTCCAATTCTACTTTCAATGCTCATGTCAAGGGAGTATTTGATTTTGAGTAGATGAGTCATAAATTAGGAACGAGTGATTTTAATCCTAACCTCGCAAAAACTTTTCCTTTTAAAGAAGTAGGTGTCTAATCATTGAACCTAATTGTTGGTCAATATTCTCCAAATTCTGCTTGTGAATAGGGTTTTATTAGCTAAAGAACTGCAATGATGCACTGACCTTCAACTTTTCTTGGCTTACATACCTCGGATTATAGAAAGCTTCTCATCATCCTCTATAGTCTTATCAATTATTTCAAGGGGAAAATGTGTGAGGACTAGTAAGTATGGACAGAATTTAGTATGGAATTAATTAATTGAATCCTTCCTACAAAGTATAAAGATTTATTGCATTAAATATTTATTCTCTTTTAGGTCTGCTCCAAGAGAGGAGAACAAGCCCTGAAGCTCAACTTCCTTATGGTGATTAGGATTCCTAGATATAAGAATGGGTCCTTAAGTTGTGAACTAGAAATAGAAGATAACCAAGGAGCTATTTCTTTTGCTTTATCCTAGATAAGCTAAACCAAGAAGCTATTTCTTTTGCTTTATCCTAGATATGCTAGAGCAAGAGAGGAAGAAGTGTTTACCCCTCTTTTTGTAGAGATAGTTTTACGAAAAAAAGAACTCTTTTCATCACCCTCCTTCAAACATTATACTATTTATAACGCCGAACTTTCTGAGCCCTTTAGTATTATACTGTATTTGAAGATACTACTATATATTGATATACACATGGTTGTATATGAGTTCAAAGATGTATTTAAGTCATTTGGGTGTATATGTCGGCCCTTTGGTGCTATATTGTATTTGGAGATACTACTGTATATTGATACATACATGGTTATATATGAGTTCAAAGATATATTAAGTCATTTGGGTGTATATGTAAATGATTTATAATGTTACATGCCCTTCCATTGGTAATGTAAAATCTTGGAGATTTCCGACATATGAGTTTTTAAGTAGATAAAACCGAGTTCATTAGATGGATATGACCATGATGGTTAAATTAAATGTGTTTTAAGCCTTTACTAATGGGATGCATGACCTTATATGGAGAAGGCTCTATAATATTGACCCTTCTTTGACTAAAATATGGTCAAATTACCTTTTTTGCCCTTAGGTTGTATGAAATTATCATTTTATCCTCTAATTTTTTCTAAATAGGCAATTAAGTTCATAATTTGGGAATTACCAAAACTTTTATTTTCATATGGTTTTCATCCCTATTTCTCTATTTTACTTCAAAATAAAAATCATCTCATTTTTAATCTTATATATCCAGATATAATCAAAACACTGAAGTATGTTCATTAAATTAATCCTATTTACACTGTTCCAACAGATTCCCACACTTTTATTTGATCAATCTTTTTCAAATCAATATCAATTGCTACCAATATTTATGGAGAGATAGAAAAATATGTTAGGAATCTATTGGTTCAAGAGTCACTTCATTTGGAGGTCGGATGGTGAAGTTATGGCCAAAGGAATCAAACATGATTATGTCCTCAATTGTAGTGAACCTATTTTGGTAAAATTGGCATAACTTTTAATATAGATATTGGATTAAAGTCATTCTTAGACTTTTTGAAAGAGAACTTCTATATCTACAACTTTCATGAAGAACTCAAAGCAAGATTTTGCCTCTAAAATGGTCAAAATCATAATTTATTGTAGCTATCCTACATATGTCCATTAAAAGGATATACATGTCTGTTTAACGAACATTGACAGGCTTAGGGTGCTTTCTGGACCTAAGAAGGTTCGATTAACGGACATAATATCCGTTTAATGGACATAGACTAGTCTTGGGGCCTTTTTAGACCTGATAAGGTCCGTTTAACGGACATAATGTCCGTCTAACGGACATATGCGACACAAAACTCTCTCCAAAGCCTCTCCAATGGTACCTACATCCATTCTAACATTATATTCACCCATAATCTTCTCAAATTTACCTCTTCTAGTGCAATACCACTTCATATCAATTCAAACACCAACTTTGTTTCATTAAATCTTCTAATCTTTACTCAAATGATTCATTACATTCAACTACATCTCATCATTCAAAATTTCTATCCTTTTTCCATAACATATCTTATTCTTAAGTATCCAACACTTCATATTCAAAATTCATCATTTCAAGTTGATGACTACTTCATGT
>JAOSBP010000001.1:3553749-3564416 GCA_027563825.1 Erythroxylum mucronatum | reverse complement strand
TTAAATTTGCAAAAAATTATAAAACAAATGTAAATTAAAAAATTAATTATAATTCATATTTATTAAATTCAATTTTTTGGGGAAATTGAAAATTTCAAAATTATTAATTAAAATTGATTAATCATAAATTTTAGAATCTTCAGATAAATGAAAACAAATTCATTAATTTTGCAAAATTCTTTTAAATCAATTTATTTTCGGTTAATTATTAATTATTTCACAATCTACGACGTCTACACAACAAGACGTCGTAGAAAGGCTCTTTTCTATGACGTCTTCTAAACGTCGGCATAACAAATCCTTTCTCGACGTTTACTTATAACGTCGTAAAATATCCTTACATTCACAGACGTCTTCATACACGTCGTAGAATGATTGTTTTCTACGACGTCCTTGGTACGTCGTTAAAACTTTTCAATCCGTGACCTTTACTTCAGATGTCGCAAAATGTTTACACCTTTCCTGACGTCTAAAAGAACGTCGAAGAATACCTGGGCCTTCAACGACGTTTGCCAACAGACGTCGTAGATCACTAATGCTTACCCTACCTTCCACGACGTTTTTTGTGACGTTTTAATAGACGTCGTAGATAGTTTTCTACGACGGTTAATTGCCTTTTGCGACGTTTAAAAAACGACGCAAAAGGCCTCCTTTTCTTGTAGTGAAGGGATGTCATTTCAGGGATCAAGCAAGCAATGAGATGCATCATTGCATGTCATACCACTTAATCTGTTCTACCTGCCAATAAATCTTTTATATATTATTGATGAGAAGTAACATAAATGTTATATTAACATATTGATTTATATGTAACATAATCGTACTTTCGCCTGCTATAATAAAAGGAAAGCTCATTTTTTTCAGTTGTCATGTAGTTCATTGAATTTATACAAAAAACCAACTACATCATCACGTACCTCTGCGGTTCGACTTTACTAGCTTCGCTTTGAATGATTAATTGAATAATTCCTCTTTCTCAAAAAAAATTTGAATAATTCCTCAAAAAAGTATCCATCAGAAAAAAAAAGCGCATGCACATACCAAAGATGTTTTTACTTTTGTCATGGATAGTGGAGTGACTGGACAAGCAAAAAGAGATTCGAATATAAAGTAGACGATTTAGTAATAATCCTTATACTTCTGCCTGATTGGATTTCCCAGATTTTTGAAAGAATCAGACCTAAATCTTTCTACTGTTTCTGTAGTTAACAAGTATTGCAAGTATTACGCATGCAATTACTTGTTGGCTGACAGAATAAGTTTAAGAAGATCGTGTTTTGTTGTTAATGTTGATGATTTCTCATTATTATGCCTATTCAATAACTTATTTTAACCATAAAATCATTAATTATATAATTATCCTTTTTATTTTATAAGGTGGAATTCAAATCTGAAACAATTACAAAAATTTAATAAATATTAGTTGACATACAAATAACCTTTTTATTTATAGTAAATAATAAGATAAATAATAGTGACTTTTCTTCTAGCTTTACTCATTTTAAAAACAATTTAAATTACTTTAAGTTATTAAAATTATTTAATGATATTAAAATTATTTTACATTTTATTATACTCCCATTAAATAATTTTAATAAAAATTATTATTTATTTTTTAAAAAAGCTGAAAACTATTATTAAAATTGGATCAAGGCAAGTATACAGTCATATAGACTGTTATTTTCTAAATGTACAACAGTATGTCATATGACATTATTTATAAAAATAATTTGACTTAGCTTAATAGATTTTTTTAAAAAAAGTTTTTAATATTTTTAAAACAAAACAAAATCACAACAATTTTTGCTTCATTTACCTTAAATAATGCAGAATTATCGTGACATCAGCTCTCAAAAGAGGCTCAATCCTCACTAATACGGTAATACTAGTAGTCTAGTACCATTCTTTGATTAGGTATTAGTGTTTACGTGTTTGGTGAAGGAAAGAAGATCCGAAGCTCTTACGATGTTGTTACTAGAAACACGAAGAAAAGATAACCCAAATCTCACTGTTTTCAACAAAGTAGATGTCAAATCAGTTATGTCATAGGGATTTAACGATACATTTCCAATATTTTATTGGAAGTGTTTGGTATTTTTGCACTGTTATAGCCCACGATTCTCGTTCAACCTTAATGCATGATCTTATCTGATCCATACAGGTAATTCAGTTGGTCGGCCATAGCTATCAACATGAACATGCATGTAAATCCAACGGCCATCTCTTGGTACCTAATTACGTTTCCATTCAAGTCGGGGTTAGGAATCTGCGGCTTTTTTTTTTTTTTTGATAATTTTGTCCTTTCTCGTAAAGTTGGACAACTACTAATTACATTTTTCAGTCTTTTAATAACTTATTAGTAAGTTACATAATTTAATTTAGATAAAGATAATAAAGTGGCTCAATAAATGATATAAATCAATGGGTCAAAGTTCGAGTAGAAAATGAATCTTAATTAATGTGAACTAGACCCATATCGATTTTGTGATGGAAAAACTCGATATGGAAGCTACATATAAAGGTTAAGGTCTTCTATAGTTGCTGATATCAATCGTAAGCATAAAGATTCTCTGACCCGTTAAGAGAACTTACGTTTTGAGAAAACTATAGAAACTAGAAAGACCTTACCCATGTCCCAGAGAGCAGTTCCCATGAAGGCGAATGTGGCTTCGCCCACATTTCGGCTCCGAAAAGTTCGTTTGAAGTTATGAAGACTAAAATTAGGTATTTACGGCATTTCTCCATTTCTTGCCTTTACACATTCGATCTGGGATACGTAACTAAGGTATCGTTACGTATTACATGTGGTATCAGAGCTGTGATGTAAGTGGCTGGTAAAAAATGATGATTTTTCGATTTTCTCTCCACAAGGCTTTCAGATATTTAACTTCTATTTCTCAGTTTTTTCTTGCATTTTATTGTATGAAAATAGTATATATGTGTTTAGCCTTAAGAAACAGGATGAAAATGAGCCTGGGCACCGAGCCTGGGAGCGCGAAAAAAAGGACCAAAACTCACCAAAAATCGTCATTTTCTGGCAAGGTCGACAGATGATGCACAATACAGCCTCGAGGGGCGGTATGTCTGGTGCATGCTAGACACGCTATCGACACATGGGTGGACAGTGTCGCGTCACGTGTCAGTGCATGCAACGCACAACCATTGAATAAGCACGAGTGGGCGTTTGCTGTTCACTGTTGAGGCGCGTCACTAGGCGGTGCGTAGCACACGCTCCGCACTCGCCAGTCACAACTGACGTCAGCAGATGACGTTAGCATTATAGTGCGTTGACGCAATGCTGACATCAACCGTATGGACATCTACAGTAATTTTTTAAATTTTAGATTTCCCGTAAGGGTTCCCGGGGTGTTTTGGGTCAGTTTTTGGGTCCGAAAAATTCATAAAGTGAAATTTTCTATTTTTCTGGATTTATTACATTAGTAATAAATTAAAGTTTAACTACAGGAAAAGGAATTAAGGCGTTCTGAATCCGATTTCAAGTGAATTTTATGCTTCAGATATCATATGAGGAAGATACTTCAAGTTTTTGTGTCTTGGGTCTCATGTTCAGTGTTCGGGATCACATGATAGTTACTCGGGAAAAAGAATTGAGATATTCTGAAGCCATTTTTGAGTAAATTTTCGTGCAACAAACTTGCCATAAAGGAGATACATGAGGTTCTTTTGTCTTGGGTGGTCAGTTTAGTGTCTAGTAATGCACGATAGTCACTCTGCTGAGATTTTTTTTTTTTGCGAAAGTCTCAAATGAAGTTTTACGAGTGTGTGACAACGAGACTATGCATTCAGATTTTTGCATTTATTGATGTTACATTGTTACATACCATATGCCCATAAAGAATGTGAGGATAACATAAAGACGTATCTCTTGTATTTGTGGACTTTTTAAGTGCTGATGAGGATGTAGTCACCACAGTGGTCTTTCGAGTCAGTTTTTAGAAATGTTTTGCTTACACGTTAAGGGATGTCTCTAGTCTCATATTTGTTTATATTGCCCATAGGTGTTGGTCTTACCTGAGATTTTGATATGTGCATAAAGGCATTGGATAGAGGAAAGTCATTGTTTGAATGATCTATTCACCCACAGGTGGTAGTGTCATGAGAGTTGATGGTTTGTACTTTGATCGCTTTTATGTAGAGGTCTACTTGCCTATATTTTGTATTCAGCTCACAGATGTTTCATAATATATGTGAATGGATTCTCAAAAAAGATACTATTTAATTGCTTTGAGTATTGTTGTATCATTTTACAATCACCTTTTCGATCAACAAAAATAGTGTCACCATTGAAACCCTAATCTATTTCAATACGAAGAAGTGAACAAAAGATGTATTGAATGCTATGGTGATAACTGAGGTTGATATGGTCATACGGACAAATAGGACATCTCTACCTACATCCATATGCTCGAGAGCTCATAAAGCAGCATATGAAGCCTGGGATCGGTCTAACAGATTATGTCTGATGACTATTAAGAGATTTATACCTGACCATCTACTTAGTGAACTTCCGGACACAGACATAGCGAAGGAATTTCTTAGAAATATCTCCCAGAGGTACACAGTCTCACCAATGTTGAGACAAGTGCCTTAATAAAAGAATTATTCTCCATGAGGTATACAGGAGAAGGGGGAGTAATGGAGTACATATCAAGCATGAGTTATCTTCACAGTAGATTGAAGATGTTGAATATTCCTCTTCCTGATGTCTTCATTGTTCACCAGACTCTGAATACACTCCCTCCAGAGTTTAGTAATCTGGTGATGACATATTACTCGTTGGATGAGGAATGGGACTTCAACACTTTGCTGGCCCATTGCATTGTTGAGGAGGAGAAACTCAGGTTTGTTACTCCTACAGCCCTCGAAGCAACTAAAGGGAAGGAAAAAATGAAGCTCACTAAATTCAAAGGTAGAAAGTTCAAATCTTCTCCACATGCTGATATTGGTCAAACCAGTGCTGGTAAAGGTCCACATAACATAAAGAAGCCAGCAGCATAAAGCCTAGAAGGAAGGAAAGATTGTGACCATCAGGAAACTCCTTGTCTTATTAATTTATGAATCTAATTGCGATAGTCGCATTAAGTATTTGGTGGCTATATAGTGAAGCACCTGATCAAGGAGCTTCCATGATGCAGGGGTTCATATCTAGGATAAAGCCAAATAAAGGGAAGGAGAAACTAATGATTCACAACAATGAAAAAGTAGAAGTAATATCTATGGGGAATGTATGTACTCAACCTTGTAGTAAGGTTCATTTGGATTTTACATGACACATTGTATATGTGATCTTTTGATCATTTTGGACAAAGAGGGTTAATATTTTGTATTTAATGCTTCTATTGTATAGTTGTTGTTTAATGCAAAGCATAATGGTACAACTTGTAAGGTTTCGATCATGCATCTCATACATAATATATATCAAATATACACAGCAGAAAATAAAACAGAACCTCAAAAATCATATCTACTCATGCATATAGATATAGAAAAGAAAACATGAAATGTAATATATTTACATACCTTTTTGACGATCTCCTTCGTTCTTTAATCTTCTCCACGTTGGGTTATTGTAAACCACAACAATTAATGTAAACCATCTCTAATAAAAATCCATACGAAGATAGAAGGATGAAACCTCATTAGGAGATGGCTAAAGTTTTTTCTTTATGTTAGCAAAGACAAGAACTCTTATGAGAGTTAGAGAGAAAAAGAGTGTGCGTAAGAAAGAACCTTTCTTTCTATTTTTCTTTTTCTTGTGTCTTACACAAGATGCACGAAAATGATGATTATTTTCTACCCTCTTTGGCCTCCCATAACCCTATCATTAATGGAAAGTTATGGGAAGTTAATGGTCATGAATAGCATGCATTAATGGAAGTTATAGGAGCTTAATGACCATGAATAGCATGCATTAATGGAAGTTTTGGGAAGTTATTGACCAAATTGGCAACCAACAACATTTGTTTCTAACCCATTCCGTGCAACATTTTCCACGACGATCACATCGCGATACAATCTCGAAACACTCTCTCATATCTTGAATCACCATTCAAAATCATTTTACTCATCCTTCGGATCTCCTATGTGTGTGACCCATTAGGTTCCCATTTATGTTGACATTTAATTCATGTAAATCAAGAGCGGTATCTAACAACATGTCATGACCTCCAATTGACTGAAAAGTCAGTGGTTTGGCTACAAACCCTTTCATACGTAATGTTGCCATGTAATTTGTCTTTTCACCATCTATACCCCACTTGGTTTAGGGTACGGTCAAAGTATCAACTCCCATTAGACTAACTACGTCACATCTAGTCCAAATGATATTAGATCTTGTCCTGAGGATCTCATTACTCTATGTATCATTGAAGACTCTCTTCATGACACATATCTGTTCTAGCTAGAGAATCCCGAGTAATGACTGTGACAAGAGGTCGTGGGTATCATCTCCTTCTATCAAGAGTGGTGAATCCTTTATTTGCTACTTAATTACCTCTAAATACCTCAAGCTGTACCCAATCGCCACCCTATAAGTAACCCTTGAAAGGCAACGATGAATGGAGTCAAAGCATAGGATCAATATCCGAAATATCCTTGGGCACCTCAAGTCAAAGGATATTTGCACCATTGCTATGATGAGACTATCATTAACACTAAAATATAATACCCATATGATTGTCTCATAGTAGGTCAATCCAATGTACATACTACCCTTAGTAAGCATCCACATGTTAACTTTAAATAACTAATGTCTACCGCTTATGAGATCTACTACTTAATCCATTGGAGTATAACATATGCTAGTCTATCTGGATTAATGATTCCCATCTCATTAATTCTATGACTAGGGAAAATTTAGATACTAACATAATTACACATGATAGAAATCTCATTATTATGATCTCATCATGATTTCCTCCATGCTATGTATTATATCAAGGACTTCATTAAATCAATTTAAGGTCAACATCAAATCCATAAATGTATGAACATTGAAATAATGAAAAATGCCTTTATTAATCATAAAATGATTTGGACAATAAATGCTAAAGGTGATTGCCTTTAGAGCACTTCTCTAACAAACTTCAACTTGCGCTAAATCCAATTGCCTTGATATCTAATACCAAAGGCGTGTACATGAGACACAAAACTCTTTTGGGAAGTTGGCTTAGTCAACGGGTCAGCTATATTCTGATCGGTGGGAACTCTCTCTATCTTGACATCATTTCAATCAATGATTTCTCTAATGAAATGGTAGCACCTGAGTACATGTTTATACTTCACATGAGACCTCAGTTCTTTCACCTGCGTTATAGCCCAATTGTTGTGACAATACAACTGCACTGGGTCAACGATGCTCAAAATCACACCAAGTTCCATGATGAACTTGATCCAAACTGCTTCTTTTTCTTCTTCTGTAGTTAAATATGTAGTCACCTATTGTTTGGAACTTTTCTAACTAACTACACCACCATTCAATGTGAACACATATTCGGACTAGGATCTGGACTCATCTCTATTGAATTGGAAACTGGCATCAATATACTCGCTTACTACAGGATCACCTTCTCCATATACTAAGAATACATCCTTAGTTATTCTCAAATACTTAAAGATATTCTTGATAGCCACCCAATGACCCTCACCAAGGTCCAAATGGTATCTTCTTGTAACACTTAGAGTATACGATCCATTGTGTCTAGTACATATACACGATTGATCCTATAACCAAAGCATAAGAAATCAAACTCATACGAGTCCTCTCATCTTGTGTGCTTAGACATATAGATTTAGAGAATGTAATCCCATGTACCATAGGAAGATAACCTCTCTTGGACTGCTCCATGCTAAACGTCTTTAACATCTTGTCTATGTATGTAGACTAAGAAAGACCAAGCAACCCCTTAGATCTATCTTTATAGATGCTTATCTCTAAAATATAAGTTGCTTCTCCAAGGTCTTTCATTGATAAGTTCTTAGCTAACCAAAATTTGACTAATTACAAAATAGAGACATCGTTTCCTATTAGCAATATGTCATCTACATACAGTACAAGGAACATGATTGCACTCCGACTAACCTTCGTATACACTCATGGCTTATCCAGATTTTGTGAGAAACCAAACTCTTTGATCTTCTCATAAAATCGGATATTCCAACTTCTAGATGCTTGCTTCAATCCATAAATGGATTTATGAAGCTTGCATACCTTTTCTCCATTTATGGATATGAAACCATACACATCCTCGATTAGGTTTCCATTAAGGAAAGCCATCTTCACATCCATTTTTCATATCTCATAATCATAATGGGAACGCAATGGGTAGGAGTATCCTAATGGATTTAAGCATAGCTATTAGGCTAAACGTTTCGTCATCGTCAACACTTGCCTTTGACGATAACCTTTAGCTACAAGCCTAGATTTATGGATGACTACACTACCCTCTATGTCAGTTTTCTTCTTGAAAACCCATTTGTACCTATGGGTTTTATCCCTTCGGGTGGGTCAACCAAAGTCCATACTTGGTTTTCATACATGAAATCTATTTCAGATTTCATAGCTTGAAGCCATTTTTCAGATTCTGAACTCTTCAGAACCTCTTCATAGGTAGTATGCTCATCATCTTCTATGAGCAATATGTTATTAAGTTCACTTATGAGAAATCCATATCTCTCAGGAACATGACGTATCTTACCTGACCTACAAACTTCTTGTGTGTCAGAAGATTGAACTATTGTTTCATCTTTATAAACAATAATCTTAGGTCCAGGCAGTTGATCTACATCTGTTTGAGCATTTTGAACTTCCACAAGTTCAATTTTCTCCCATTGTCTTCACTTAAAAGAAACTCTTTCTCTAAAAGACATCATGTTTTCAAACAAACACCTTTTGTTTTGAAACATGGTAGAACTAATATCTGATAGTTTCCTTAGGATATCCTACAAATAGATACTTGTCAAATTTAACTTCAAGCTTATCTGATTGAATCTGCTTCATATAAGCACGATAACCCTAAAATTTCATATGAGAAAGATAAGGTTTCTTATTAGTCCATATCTCATACAGAGCAACATCAATTGACTTGGATGGGACTCTGTTGAATACATAAACAGAAGTTTCAAGTGCATACCCCTAAAATGATTTTGGTAAATCTGCTAAACCCATCACAGACCTCACTATGTCTAACAAGGTTCGGTTTCTCCTCTTAGCCACACCATTCTGTTGTGGCGTGTAAGGTGGAGTCCACTGGGACAATATTCCATTATCCTTGAGATGATCCAAAAACTCTTGGCTTAAGTATTCACTACCTTGATTTAATCGAAGTGATTTAATACTTCTCCCAAGTTGTTTATCAACTTCATTTCTGAATTCTTTGAACCTTTCAAAGGCTTTAGACTCATATATCATAAGATACACATACCTATATCGAGAATAATAATCGATAAAGGTAATGAATTATACGAAACTAGCTTTGGCGTGTATAGACATCAGACCACATACATCAATATGTATTAAGTCTAAAAGTCATCAGATGCCTTTTTCTACTTCAAGGACTCCAAATAGGCCTTACAGTTTCTCTTATAGTGGCCATCCTTGCCACAGTGGAAGCAAGTTCCCTTCAAGGTAGTCTTCTTTGCTTTCTTGACAACTCCCTTAGGCCTTACAGACTTCTTCTTCTTTTGGCTCTTTTTCTTTGAACTAGAAAAGCCCACCAACATCACAACCTTGTCCTTGTAGATAGATGGCTCAACTGCCTTGAGCATGTTGACCAACTCGGGAATTGTGCTGGATATATTGTTCATCCGATAGTTAAGCACAAATTATGAGTAACTATTGATTAAACCTGTCATAATTAAGTCAATACTTAATTCATGATCCAAAAGAAAACCCAATGAGGCCAACCACTCGATGTAGCTATTCATCTTCAGTGCATATTGCACTGGAGATGTCCCCTCAACCATCTTGAAGCGGAAGAGCAATCATGAAGTCTCGAACCTTTCGGACCTTGCTTGCTCATCAAAGAGCTCCCTAAGATGACACTACAAGAAAAATTAGTTTCAGCAACTATTATTAATGGTTGCTAAAAGTAAGAAAATGGTCGTTAAAAGTTGTAGCGACCAAAATCAGGTTGGTCACAGGTGGTCACTATAGGGTTGTTACTAAAAGTGCTCAGTGACAAGTTTTTACGTCGGTCGTTAAAAATGCATTATTAACAACCATTTAAAATTGGTCACTAAAGGTAGAATTATTAGTGACCAAATTTATACTCGCTAATGTAAAATTTCATGGTCGCTATAATGTTAGAATGGTTGCTATAGTTATGCATACTGTGACCAAATTATTTTTGTTGCTAGAAAATAATCTTATAGCAACCAAGTCAATGGTTACTATAGTTATTCATACTGCGACCAAATTATTTTTGTTGGTCAAAAATAATCTTATAGCAAGCAAGTCAATGGTTACTATAGCTATTCATACTGCGACCAAATTATTTTTGTTGGTAAAATATAATCTTATAGCAACTAAGTCATTGGTTGTAGATATTTTTATCTGGTTGCAACAAATGGTGTATCAAATTTCTTTTAGTAACCATGTTGTGACGACATGATGCTGTTGCTAAAAATTTACTTTTAGCAACCAAATA
>JAOSBP010000001.1:3538996-3551778 GCA_027563825.1 Erythroxylum mucronatum | reverse complement strand
TTGTATTGGATCTGTGTCGCACATAACACATGCATTTGATACTTTTCAGTATCGAAAGCCTTGCACGACGGAATGATGAACTTTCGTTATCTTTGGATCAAATGTTCTATTTTTAAACTTAGTTGACTCATTCAGTAGCGTGGCTTAATCGAGTTTTTAAACTGTTTTTAAACTATAGTCACAACTACAATTAATGCTTGTCTAATGGAGAGAATGTTAGCCAATTTTGTCCTTTCTCATAAAGTTGGACAACTATTAATGGATTTTTTCGGTTTTTTAATAACTTATCATTTAAATTATGTAATTTGATCAAGATATAGAAAATAAAATTTTCAATAAATGATCTAAATCAATGGGTCGAAGTCTGGGTGAAAAATTGATCCTAATCAGTGTGAACTAGACCCTTATCGATCTTGTGATGGGGAAGTTCGATATAGAAGCTATATATAAAGGTTAAGATCTTCTGAAGTTGCTGATATCAATCGTAAGCATAAGGATTCTCTGACTTGTTAAGATAGTTTACATTTTGAGAAAATTATAGAAAGACCTTACTTGCGTCTCGGAGAGTAGTTCCCAAGAAGGTGGCAGTGGATTTGCGCTTGTTTTGGCTTCGGAAAGCTTGTTTGAAGTTATGGAGACCAAAATCAAGTAATTTTCACATTTTTTCGTTTTTTACTCTTTCACGTTCGACCTGAAATACGTAATTAAGGTAATGTTATGTATTACACTACAAACCACCGAGCTAATTACAATTTTAGCCTTTTGATTATCGAGTAAAAGTATCCATTTTTTAAACTAAAAAAGAAAAGGCAAGCTGGACTAAATTTAACAGTGGGCACGAAAGATTCGTTTTGAAAAAGGAAATATGTACTCATTAATTTATTAAGACCTCCTTTTCATCTAGAGTCTAGACTTAGGGTTGTTTTTATCTTTGGCTCTTAAGATTAAAAGGTCAATCATTTCTTAATTGGTCACTTTCAAATCTTACCTACCCTGTTCAAATCTTTTGGACCTCTAGATGGGGCAAAGGGTGTTTCTTAGTTTACATGAATGTATGAAACTTGGGGCTATTATTAATGAATCCCGTAAAAACTTTAGGAAGAAAGATCCAAATTAGCTTTAAATTTTTCATTAAAAAATTTATTTAACACCTAACAATTTATCAACTAAATTATAAACTTATAAATTATAAATACATATACTTCTTAATAAAATATAACATACAACGGGCTCTTATTAAATTAAATAATATATGCTTGTAATTTAATAGATTTTATTCCAAAAGCTTGGAAATTTTATCTACAATCCCTGCCGCGTAGGTCCGTGTGACTGTTTTATAACAGATCTTCTCTTATGGTTGTGGTTGAGATTGGATGAAACATGGGTAATTAGATCCGATGATCTCATGTGTTCACGGGCGTAGGATATACAGAAAAGGTCTACTACTCTTATAGCAATCCTAGCTTCGTACCTCGTCAACAATATTGCTATCAGTCTAGTCCAATCAACCTATTCCCGTAGCATCTTATCTTCTTCGAGACCTTTACAAATAGAGCGTTAGAACTTACAAACAGTATATGTAGTTGTAGGGACAGCATCCTAGAATTGTTGATTGGTTTGTTTGAAGATAAAATAAAATGGAATTCCCCCCTTCCGTCTAGAGGGGGACTTGATCCTCAGTATCTTTATTCTGTATCTACTCTGTGCCCATTATATCTGAGTCATCTATTTATGTAAGTCCTATATAAATAAATAATTCAGATATAATAGACACAAAATAGGTACAAAATAAAGGGTACAGAAAATTTGAGGGGAGGAGGCCATGTATTCCCTGAATCCAACGCATTTCGAAGATTCAAGTAAGACCTGACGGCAGATGATGTGACTGTGACAACATAAGCATCAGTATACAAGTGGGCTTAGCAGGTTGTTTTGCTTTACATGGTATTTAATTACTATGCGGAGATTTAGTTGAATCAAACGACAGGATATGCTGTACAATAAATCTTTTCATTCCTAACTTGTCGTGTCTGGCTCTGATAGATTAGCACAGTTGCCAATGCTTTTATCTTGGCTAATCTCTGCCACTAAGCATTTATTTAACCATCCTTTCAGTGCTGCCGACCCTACCTATCCAACTATTTGGTCACGTCCTTAGTTTAGAAAAAGTATGAAATATTAATTTAATAAACCATATTTTGAACTATTAATTTAATAAATCATGTTTTAGATACATAAATATGTTTAATTATAAATTCATAATTTATTTTAAATTTTAAGATATAACAGAACTTTTAATAAAAAATGTAAAAATCTCAAAATGTTGGTATTATATTTATCGGCATATGCATGATCTTCCAGCATTAAGATATCATGCTGTCTAACTATATATCTATATATATCCAAAGATATATGGAAATACAAGTTCTTGTTCACATGGTTATTTCCATATCGTTTTGTCAAAGATAAGAATCTGGATAGGAGATTTCTTGGAATTGGATAAGATGTAATAATAGATGATTGGTACACAGTAATAAACGCACGTATATGATTTTGCAAATCACATGATATAATATACTAGACATTAACATAAGATGCACATTATTCATATCACTCTAAAGATTCTCATAAAATTATTTTATATACTTAATCCCAATTATTTAACGTAAGATTTTCTGTTTTACTTTTATTTTCACTCTTAAAATAATACTCCCTCCGATTCATAATAAGTGACGTTTTAGAGGAATGCATACTTATTAAGAAAGTTAATGAAATGTCTGATATACCCTTATTAATTACATGTTAAAGTGTCTTGAAAATATAATCTGTGTAATCTGTGTAATTAAGATGTGAGAGAAATTAAAGGTTAATTTTGGAAGTAAAATTATAAACATGTATATAAAGTCAAGAATGACACTTATTTTGAATAATTAAAATGTATCTAAAACGACACTTATTATGAATCAGATGGAGTATTATTTTAAAATAAAATATGATTAAAATAGAATAACAGGAAAATACAAATAGATGTTAAAAAGTAGTCTAAATAGAAAATCTAACAAAGTTTTTATTAAAATTTTTACTTTTTTTTTGAATGAATCATACAAATTATCGATTCAAATTGCTAAAAACTCTAAAATTTATTGATCTTTTTTTAATTAGATTAATGAAAAATGTTCACGGGTCAACAAAACGCTAGGGCAAGCTATTGATCATTGTCTAATTTTTGGAGCCGGCGATTAAAGTCCAACGGATTTTGACGGCGGGGTCCTCCATTGACTGGTTCAGTCAAATCTACTTAGAGGTTTGACCAAGATGTCACGGAACACGAGATATAGATACGTTGGAGCTTGTGCTTTCATTTTTGATGTGAAGATCGCACCAAAGTGGATTTTCAGAATCTCAGCGTTGTTATGAATACAGTTATGAGGATCGATTAATAGCGTTGTCAATCAAACCTCTATCTATGATGTTTGATCTTTGATCTTTGAAGTTCTTGAAAAAATGACGCTCTGCATCTGTTTCCTTAATTGCTAATTTTCGACGGGTAGAACTTTTACGTAATTTTTTTAAATCTTAAATCAGGTATTTATCGGTGGACTCAATAACTAATCTCTTTGTTAGTTTGTACGCACTTCATAAAATGAGATAGCTGACCCAAAAATTTAAGACTGCTCTATACCTAAAGTCAAGGATCAAACTCATAACCTTTAATTAGGGATGGATGAGTTTCTATCACTCAACCACACCACTTGAATTCTTTACGTAATATTTTAGTTAACTTAATTTGAAACTGTTCATGTACTTGTTTAAAGGGACAAAAAAAAGGGACCTAGGTTTAGGCTCATTTGATTCTTATGACTTGTAGATCTATTAACTATCAGGTTCCTTAATTTGAATCAATTCATTATATATTATATGGGCACTTTTGATTATTCTAACAATTTCCCACTCGACTTATGTAAAGATTCGGTGATTCAACAATAAAATTTTAAGTGCACATCATTCTTACTTGAATTAAGATGATCGGATCATACTGATCATAAATGATATAACATAATTCTTTTCATGTATTATAAGTAAATTAACTCATATTTTAAGTAAGTAATACTGTAATTGTTACCGCACAAAAACAATACTTGTGTATATTATAATATGGATAACAAGTATATGAGTAAAAAATGACCGCAATTGAATTCATAATTGTCAACACAATTGGAGCAAAACAATCATATATGTCAGAATATTATGTCAACAAAGACTTCTTTATAATACTCATCCGTTTAACATAACCAACAAATATTTTAGACGATAAGTTTTTAGTTAACGGATCCGCTATCATCAGATGAGTGCTAATATACTCTGCTCCCAATTGAATGCATTTATCAGGATCGATTAATAGCACTGTAAATCAAACTTGAATCTATGATATTTGAAGTTCTTGAAAAAATGATTCATTCCCTCTGTTCTTGTTTCCTTAATTGCTAATTTTTTGATAGTTAAAAACTTTCTATAATATTTCGGTTAATTTAATCTGAAACTGTTTGTGCAATAATTTAAAGGGAGGGGGAAAGGGCTTAGGTTTAGGCCATTTGATTCTTATGACTTATAAACCCATTAACCATCATTGTGAGTTAATTAGAATCAATCCATTACATATTTAACGGGCACCTTTTATTTATTTTTTGGTTAAACCATCCGGTATCCGACACCACATGAGCAATTGATTAGTTCAGATTTGAGCCGGGTAGGACCCTTTTAGACGACAAAGCTCTCCCTCACGAGTATTTTAAAACGACTCTATTTTTAAGACTCGAACTCAAAATTTTGGTTAAAGATAAAGGAGTCCGTGCCGCTCTACCACAGCCCTCGCGGTACGGGGCATCTTTTATTAATCTAACATATTAAGGAATGAAACTACGTATATATAAACAAGAAAGTAAAGATTTGATTTTGAGAGAGACTGAGAGGACACCCTAGATCGACTGAGACAGGTGGGCATTACTATTTTCTATTACTATACTCCGTTGCATTTCTTGACTTTAGATGGTGATGTAATAGTATTTAAGGAAAGCTTTGCTCAAGAGCCAAGAGAGCAGCTCCTCTTCGTTGAATAAAAGTTCCGTTGTTAATTTGTGCTAAGGATTTGAGCTTTCTACTCTGTTGGCTATGTCTAGAAATAGTGTAGCTTCGATCCGGTGGCGTTCGGAGATGATTGATGACATAAGCCTCTCGCTGTCCGGTGATCATTATGACGTTCATGTTTTGGCAGTTGATGATAGCCTTGTTGATCGCAAGGTCATCGAACGGTTGCTAAAGATCTCATCTTGTAAAGGTTTGTGTCTTAATTGTGGGAAATTTTGGATAACGGATTGTGTCTATTTAACTGGGATTCTGATAGAATTTGGTTGTTTGGAGTTTTCAGTGACTGCAGTGGACAGTGGAATCAGAGCTCTTGAATTCCTTGGATTGGATGGAGAGAAAAGGACGTCAGGAGATGGCCTAGACGTAAGTGTTCATTGAATGATTCTTTAGAAACTTAAGCTCCTTTCTGAGTGAAGCCTTTACTGATTTGATGATTTATGGGTTTTACAGGGCCTAAAGGTTGATCTGATCATTACTGACTATTGTATGCCTGGAATGACCGGTTACGAGTTGCTCAAGAAGATCAAGGTTCAAAATTTTGTCATCCCTCAATATTCAAATCTAAACGAACTCATGAATGTAAAAAAAAGTACGTGATGCTAATAGTATTCTCTGCACTCTTGCAGCAATCATCTACTTTCAGAGAAATACCAGTAGTGATCATGTCATCAGAGAACGTCATGGCTCGAATAGACAGGTAGGAGATCAATTTCCCAGAACTTCTCTCTCTCATAACATGAATTGCGACGCACAGTGTCTGAAACTAATTTCTGGGTCATTTGGCTTTGTATTGTTCAGATGTTTGGAGGGGGGAGCAGAGGATTTTATAGTGAAACCCGTGAAACTATCAGACGTGAAAAGAATAAGAGATTACATGGCCACCAGAGATATTAGAGCGAGAAAAGACGAGAAAGGCAGCAACTTTAACAAGAGGGGGAAGTCACACCATAGTTGTGAATTGTATGATCTTCCTCTGTCACCAGAGTCCAAGTCATCCTAGCCGTTGGCAACACCGTCCATATTGTCATCACCAGTGTCGTGTTCTACGTTGGCGATAGATAGATTCTCTGACCATGAGGCTTAGAATGATTAGTTCCCAATAGATCATTACAGGACCATTTGTTTTTACGAAAGCCCACATTGTAATATACGCAATTCACCGGTTCATCAAACGGTTTTTGTTGGCTCCATTTTTGTCTATTTGTGATTTATTGACGTTGTATATGATTGGAAGGACAGTACTGCCCAAGGAAATTGTTGGACTAACTATACCAAGAAACTGTGAACTTCCAGGAATTGGTCCAATGGGAAGTCAGTAGTATGTCAAAGAGAATATTGTTAATCCAATTTTCAAGCAACCCAGATGTACATGGGCTCCCAGATGCTGTTGCGGAATAAGCAATTCTGTTTTGTATCAGACATATGTAAATCATATTATCTTTGTAATCTGTTCTGAGCTTTAAGCAGCCTGGCCAGAAGTGTAATCAAATGGATGAGCACGACCACTTTTGTTTATATGTGCTTCCCTTTTCTCCTCCCCTAGTTGAAGCCTCCCTTTCTGTTGTTTAGCTGTCTGGTCTTCTATAGGAACTAGTAGTTGTCTGTATAGGCATAATTTATGCTAAATTAGCTCTTTCTTTTTAGTTATATAACTGTATATATAAGCACGACTTCTTAATAAAAAGAGACAAGTTTTCTCTTTTCCAAAACCTTTCGTTGCTTCTGAAATATTTTCATGATATCAAAGCTATGAGTGGAAAGTGGAAACACAAGTGGTGATGCCTACCAAATTGAAAATATCTCCATACTTTCTCTCCACGAATGATATAATCTAGCAAACATTATCACACAAGTTCAACTGAAAGGAGATAATTACGATGAATGGGCAAGAGCGATAAGAATGGTGCTGCGAGCTAAGAAAAAATATGGATTTACTGACAGTTCAATAATGCAACCATCGAACGACTTATTAGAGATGAAAGATTGGTGAACTGTTAACTGGATGATGGTATCATGGATGTTGAATACAATAGAGCCGACTTTGCGATAACCATCACATATGAGGAGGTCATAAAAGACCAATGGGATGACATAAAGGAACGATTTTCTACGGGGAATGGACCATGCATTCATCAACTTAAAACAGAGCTATGGAGTGCAAACAAGGCGGCATGACAATAGTGAATTATAATGAATTTTTTTTTTGTATAAGAGGGAAAAAGACACCGATTACACAACGTGTCGTGGGAAACCGAGCCCGGACATATCCTCGAGGAGGATTACATGACACCCAATAGGAGGAAGGGCAAAATAAGTAACACCAAGCTCAAAATGCGTAGCATATCTCGCGAGCCAATCCGCACAGCGGTTGCTCTCACGGTAGATGTGGCGATGCACGACCGTCCAGTTCCGGGTAAATAGCTCATGAATCCCTTGAACAATGGGGTTACGAATCAAGGATCGGCTGGCCAAGGAGGATAGGAGTTGGAGGGCCACAACTGAGTCAACTTCCAGTTCAATCTGACGAAACCCGAGGTTCCACGCGAGTGTGAGTCCGGTAAACACCCCCCAGAGTTTCGCCGATACAGAAGAGCACCTGCCAATATTTTGGATAAAGTCGCCAAGCCAACTGCCGGAGCTGTCGCAGAGGAGACCGCCCGCTGAAGCCCAGGGGGAAGAGCTGGAACAAGCACCATTCGTGCTCAACTTGACCCACCCGGAAGGAGGTGTGCACCATCCGATGAGGGCCTCATGACGGTGGGGATGCCCGGTGATCAAGCTGTGTTGCCTAGCGTGCGACTGGTGGATCTGACCTGCAAAAGACAAAATAACGGAAAGGGGTGAGGAAGGCCAAAGAAACTGAGTATCAAAAAGGGCCCCATTACGCCAGGTCCATAAAAACCAACAGGTCGTGCTAAAAATAGTCGACCAGCCCTGACCGAACACTCGGTTGTGGGCGTGGAGATTGGTGTCGAGCCATTGGGGGAGAGGCAAAGTAAAAAAGTCGGCACAGAGAATAGACGGCGAAAAAGATCGCCACACTTGCTGGGCTCTGGCATAGTCACGGACCGCATGAAGTGAGGATTCGTCAATACCGTAGTGAGAACAAGAGCCCTCCAAAGTAAGGTGTCTACGAACCCAATGCTGGTTAGTCAGAAGTAGGTCCTGCGCAAGAAGCCAGAGAAAGGAACGAATTAGTTGTGGGCCAGGCCAGTGCCAGATGGCCTTCCAAGGACCACCCATCCCTGTGTCCTCTGGAGGCATAAGCATGGAGTAGGCAGAAGCCACGGTAAAATGACCAGTATCGGACGGATCCCAGGCAGTCTTATCCGATCCCAAGAAAGGCCTCGGGAGAAACGTGCCGGCGATACGACAACAAACATCCAACGGGAGGGATCCGTGCAAGGCGGCCCAATGCCAATTGCCGTCGGAATCCACCAACTGACTAACACTGAGGTGACTATCCGAGGCAGAGGGAAGTGTGGTAGCCTGGTGAATGAGAGGGCCTACTCCCGCGACCCAAGTACGGAGGCCATCGCCAAGCACCCATTTCATACCTTTAATCACGATGGGCCAGGTAGCCTTTATACCCCGCCAAACTATAGAGCCCCCCATGGTGGCGATGGTGGGGGGCAGATCGTAGACGTCAAAGCTGTATTTCGCAGAGAGAACTCTAACCCAAAGAGAAGAAGGCTTAGCGATCAAGGTCCAGCCTAATTTGGCTAAAAAGGTGCCGTTGGTTTCCCTAATTCTCTGGAGGCCTAACCCTCCCAATGCTTTGGGTTTACAAACGTCCTCCCATTTGAATAAAGGAATCTTGCGGACCCTATTGGACGAGCCCCACAAAAATTTCCGCGTGAGTTTTTCAAGATCGTCGCAAAGACGGCGAGGCAGCCGGACCGTTTGCATCGTATAACTGGGAATGGCTGTGATGACGGATTGGGCCACGCTGAGGCGACCTGCAAATGACAGGAGGTTGGCAGACCAGCTCGGAATTTGTTGACGAACCTTGTCCAGAATGTATTGGTAAGTGCGCCTGGTCACACGTTCGTGCAGAAGGGGCACCCCGAGATACCTGCCGAGATTGTAAGTCTGAGAGAATCCCAACGCATGGCTGAATCCCCGAGACATCGTGCGAGGAATATTCTTCGAGAAATAGCACCGGGCTTTTGACTGGTTAATACGCTACCCAGAGGCTGCACAGAAGGAATCCAAGGTATGCCGAATGACCTCCACTTAAGCTATAGTGGCGGTTGAAAAAAGGATGAGGTCGTCAGTGAAGAATAAATGGGATAGAGCCGGCCCACTTGTGCTTAATTTGATAGGTTGCCAATGGCCATGAGCTACAGCGTGCGTAATAGTGTGTCCTAAACATTCCATGCACAAGACGAAAATGTAGGGCGAGAGTGGGTCCCCTTGTCGAATACCTCGTGAGGGACGGAAGGGCTCGCCGAGCTCCCCATCCCATCGTACTTAGAGGGATGCCCATCACACTTAGAGGGATGCCCATCCCATCGCCATGATGCCCGAATGCCCAGTTTTCCGACACATAGTATGGATGACTTTTTCGGCTATAATGATATTGTCCGTGATCAAGCGCCCAGGGACAAAGCTACATTGGGTAGGAGCTACCAGGTCATGGAGGAAGGGTTTGAGCCTATTGACAATGATTTTGGTGAGCGCTTTATAGATCACCGAACATAGCGCAATTGGCTGAAACCGTTTTATGGACGTGGGGGACGGCAACTTAGGAAGAAGGAAAATGATGGTGCGATTTAACTCCGCCTTCCAAGCTTCATGACGAAAGATATGCTGAAGGAAAACAGTCAAAGTAGAGCCCACAGTAGGCCACTAAGATTGATAGAAAAGCGCAGGAAGACCATCAATTCCAGGGGTCTTGTTAGGCGCCATGCTGAAGAAGGCCGTCTTGATTTCCTCCGATTCGAGGGGACTGGTTAGATTAGTAAGGGCAGTCGAAGGGAGATATGGAAACTGACCACAAAGCGGCAGAGTAGTAGGAGGCGTGTTATCCGCCGTGTAAAGAGACACGAGGAACTGTTGAGCGTGACGCCGGATAGTCGAAGGATCAGACAGAACATTCCCGTTACCATCCAGAAGGGAGGTAAAACGTGCCTTCTGTTGTTTGGCCATGGTAATGGAATGATAGTACCGGGTGTTGCGGTCACCCTGACTAAGCCATTGACTGCGGGAACGTTGGTGCCAGTAAATCTCCTTTTGCAGAAGGACCTGTTCCAAATCCGTGCGTAGATGGAACTCAAGGTCGCGAAGAGAACTAGAATCGGAAATTTCGAGTTGATTTTGAATTCCAGTAAGACGAGCCATGAGACATTTTTTCCTATGGAATATGTTGCCAAAATTTGAGTGGTTCCACTGTTGGAGTCTAGTCGTAAAGGTTTTTAAAGTGCGGCTGAAATCCGAACTAGTAGGGGACCAGTTGTCGGCGACGAAATGCGAAAACTCAGAATGAGTTAACCAAGCGGACTGAAAGTGAAAGTAATGAGGTTTCGGAAGGGGGGCCCTTGAGAAGTAATAGTCACAAGGAGGGGGCCGATGGTTAGATTTGAGGAAAGGTAAGTGAGTGGCAGTAGTGTGGGGAAAAACGGAGTGCCAAGTGGTCGAACATAAAGCTCGGTCAAGTCTGGCGAGTATTTGTCCCCTCTGCCAGGTGAACCTTGATCCTGAGAAGCCTAAGTCGTGAAGTTGACAGTCGGTCAAGCAATCACGAAAATGGAGGTCTACAACAGGAAGAGTACGAGACCCGCCACGTTTGTCCGAGTGCTCTAGCTTAGCATTGAAGTCGCCCCCCAAAAGCCAAGGGTTAGTGGTAAATTAGGCAATTTTGGTCAGGTAATGCCAAAGGAAGTGTTGATGGGCACGTTGAGGGCTAGCGTAGATGGCTGTGAAGTCGAAGGAGTAAGGAGCCCATTCAACATGGACATGAACAAATTGCCGGTGAGCAAGAAGAATGCGAACAAAAATCATAGCGGTCCACAGAAGCCAAATGCCTCTAGAAAAACCTTCAGCTTCAACGCGAAAGGAGTGCTCAAATCCCATACTTTTAATAACCGTCAGTGCTCGGTGGCCGCTAATTCTTGGTTCCACCAGAACCACGAGGAGGGGTTTATGGACCCGAAGATAGTGTTTTAAAATGGGCTGGAAAGTCCGACTTCCAGCCCCTTGGCAATTCCATATAAAAATCGACATAAACAAAGGAGAGAATTTGGAGTAAACACTATTAAGCATCAGTGTTTACTAGGGGTTCCGCCAAAACTAGAGACGGGTCAGCCTGCTCAACGGGGGGAGTCTCCGCCATCTAGGTATCTGGGACATACATTTGCGCATCCTTGTCCATCATGACCTTATCGGGATCCGGTGGACGGGCTGAGGGTAGGAGGTTTTCGTTAGGCGCGGGTGGGGTTAGGAGGGGAAAAATCTCAGGTCCCGTAACATCCTCCATGCAACCATTACCGGCACCCACAAGCATATCTCAAGTAACCGATTGGTCTTGGATCAGTATGTCTGTATGCGAAGGGATGGATATGGCGAAGTGTGTAGGAGGGGGCCGTGAGGTGGAGACTGGGGTCGTGGCCTGGGCTGTGGTGTTCGGTTGGAGCAGGCCACGGGTACTGAAGGCGTTGGGCTGGAAGGCGGAGGCCTGGGGAGTTGTTGCTTGCGGACGGGCCTGTTTGGCCCAGGAGCTGGAGCTCCAGCAACACCACGGGCCCGAGTAAGAGGGCGCTGAGTGGTGTGGAGTTGGTTGGGGGTCGGGGAGACTACGACAGACGTCTCTGTGGTTCCAGTGACAAAATCAAGCCGCTCTGAAATTTGCAACGGTCCTCGGTTCACCTCATTCAGTGGTTCGTACCTCGATCCCCTCGTGGGTTCGTTTTGGGTGTGGCCTCGCCGATCAATGCCGGTAGTTTGGGCGCAGGAAGGAGGTTTGCGCGATCGTCTCTTAACCTGGATCCACGGACCATACAACGGTTGAGGCTGGGCATTCTCTTAGGGATTAGGTCTGGGTTCGTTGAGGTCCGACGGCCGTGGATCAGCACTTGTTGAACTGGTCTGGGCGGTGGGTTTTTGGGTCTGGCAAACAGCGGTAACATGGCCAATGTTGGGACTCGATCTCGAAACTGGAACCCCAACCGAAAAACGGAAGACAAAAAAATGCGAAGGTCGAACCCGGAAGTGGGCCGAACCAAAAACGGAAGAATCAAAATCAAAATCGAAGCAAACAAAGTCCGAAATGGAAATCCTAGACTTGGCCAGGTCTAAACTAATCCGAAACTGGTATAATTTTTTTTTTCAATCTTATTATTCATTCATTTTCTCTTTAATCACTCTCATACAACTCAAAACAACACAATTTCCCATTTGGGAACTTAACCATTCCAATCTCACTATCTTTTATCATATATTTTCCATAATCTCAAAATTTCTAAGATTGGTCTTAATCATACCTATTTTAATCGCATCTTTAAAACTCTTATTCTAACTTGCCATAAACCGATTTTATCGAAAATCGGGCAGCATAACGGTTGTATTTTGAACAGCCCAAAAATCTGCAAAGGTTCAAAATACACTTCTAAAATTCCCAATCAACTCAGAAACATCGG
>JAOSBP010000001.1:3513789-3533729 GCA_027563825.1 Erythroxylum mucronatum | reverse complement strand
GATAGCCTTCCTGATTTTGTCCTTATTTGAAAAGGATTATTCCAAGGAAAATCTAGTAGATTGCGTGAACATTGTGGGCTAGGCATATTGTCTCTATGGCTGACGTGTAGGGCATCCTTATTGGTGTGTGTGTATTTGTTTTGTTGGGATTGTCGTATGAAAGATTAGTGTTTTGCTAGACCTGAGGCTGCGTCATTGGTTTTCTTGATCTTTTGATGGAGTTGTTTTTGTGAGGTGATTTTTATTGCAGCCGTACAGGACCATCAGCTTGAGCTTCACCAAGTAGACCAATGATGATATGTAGTTGATGTCGTTTGCTGGATGATTTACGCTGATTGATGTTAGCAGCATATAGAAGACTTTGTCATATATCAGTATACATTCTATTGGTGCTGCCACTTGGTTTCTTGGTGACGATTTTCAGAACTGGAATTGTTGAGTTCGTGTTTTTATTTGTCTTTGTTTTTGAAGTAGAAGTAGTTTGAAAAATCCTCTGACGAGGTTAACACGAGTTGGTCGTGTTATTGGGCGTAAAGATCTTTCACGGGTAGTTAGGCTGTGGGTCAGTTACATAGATTGGGTCTTACGGGGTAGATCAATCTTGTGTAGTTTTTGTGAACTACAAGGAAAGACATTAATCTGGGTGAGGGCCCTGCAGACGTAGGCAAAGTGTGCCGAATTGCATTACCAAACGTTGGCGTCTTTGGTATTTTGCAGTTGTGATTATTGATTTACTTGTGCAGAAAAATTAATTTTGGATAGTCTGCGAATTTATTGACGATTTAATTATTTCAAGTCTTAATTAATTAATCTCTACTAGCTAAAGATGAAGTTTTCATGCTCCATCTTGTAATTTTAGCTTGTATCTTGTCCCCCAAAGGCTTAAAGCTTCCGCAACTCAATTTAGTGTTAGTAATTGGTATACCAAGGTAAGTAAATGGTAAAGATATATCTCTGAACCTAGTTATGTTTTCTATACTATATGTTTCTAATCCTTAGCACTTTTACAGATATGAAAGGAGCATTTATCAATGATAACATGGAGTCCAAAAAGTTTGGTAAAAATTTTGATGGCCTTTATTACAGTTAAATGAGAAGTTTTATCCATTCTACTAAGGATAATTAGATCATCAACAAAGATGAGGTTGATGTTTCCCAATTGTAGTCACTTGGAATGATATTTGAAATGTTTGGTTCTCTCCACAATCCTTTTCAAAAGTTTGTTGATACCTCTACAACAATGGCGAATAAATAAGGTGAAGAAGGATCACCTTATCTAATGCCTTTGGAGCTATTAAAGAAGCTTGAGGGCTCTCTATTGATGGGGATGCTAAAAGATGGTATGGTAACATAGAGTTATCCATTCAATGAAACATTTTGGAAAATCTAATATTTTCATGATATTACAAAGAAAGTTCCAGTCAAAATTATCTTAAACTTTCTTTAAATCAATTTTCAAGATACAATTTTTACCCCCTTTTTTCTTGGAATATCCCTTCATAAATTCTTGCATAAGCAGAATATTATCTTCCATCTCTCTGCCTAGTATGTAAGCCCCTTGAGTACTATCCACATGATTGATTAAGATCTCCTTCACTCTTTTTGCCAAAATTTTTGAAACAATTTTGTCGATTGAGTTATAACAAGCTATAGGCCCAAAGTCTCCAAAGTGTTTTTGTTTCACCACCTTTAGGAATGAGTGTTATGAAACTTCCATTGAACTCCTTAAACATCCTTTTTTTTTAAAGAATTCCATAACAACATTTTATACCATATCTTTGATGAGAAGCCAGGTTTTGGTGGAAAAAGAACATATTGAATCCATCAGGCCCAGGTACTTTGTAAGATTCAAGCTTTTGACAATTTGCTCATTTTCTTGTCTGGTTATAGGTTTGGAAAGTATCTCAGCTTCTTGTGGTGTTATACTTCCACACATGATACTTTTTAGCACTTCAACTGAGGATAGTGCATTGGTGGGGGCATTCATATAACTAGAGAAATACTTATAAGTCTTCTGTTTTAGCATGTCTGGATTGTATATGATTTAAATGTTAACCATTAATATGGAGATTCTATTTGTAACTTTTTTGAAGATAAGAGATCTATTAAAGAAAGATTAACTTTTAGTCCCTCCTTTTAGCCACTTAACTCTAGGTCTTTGTCACATCAATGAGTGATCATAGGAAAGAGCCTTTGAGAGATTATACATTGTCTGGTTTTCCTTGTCTAAGAACATACTACAATGTGACTTTTTATACAATCCATGGGATTCAGATCAAAGCTCTTTTAGCTATAGAAATAAGATGATGTATATTCCAACATTTTCTCTATGTAATAGCTTAAGATTTTGTTTGATCATATGCATTTTTTAAAATATATTTATACTGCTTAGAGCTCTATACCTCAGCAGTGACTCCTTTCCATACAACATCCTCAAAAATTGAAACATACGTAAGAAAATTATTAAATCTGAGTGGATATCTGAGTCTTATAAATTCTATTGTAGTAATTGTAGGAGATTGGTCTGATAGGTAAGTCTTGTGAAACAAGTTGAAGCTATTTGGGAATTGCTGAAACCATTCAAGGTTAGCTAGACTTCTGTTCAATTTTTTCTTGATGAGATCATTTCCTTGTTTAGTGTTGATTCACATGAAAAATCCCACCTAAGGCTACATCAGATTAGCAAGGTCCTTACTCCTGACAATGAGTCTTATTTACATATACCCCTTCTACTTCATCTGATGAAATAATGACATTAAAGTCTCCAATGAGCAATCAGGGTTTCTGAGTATGTCTAGATATCCTTCTGATCACATTCTAGAGTTGACTTCTTTGGTAACCACTATTGTGAGCATAAATAAAGAAAATTTAATAGGCAATCTTCGCAGATTTACAAATATCATCAGCATGAATCAATTGATCTGTGATGCATGATGGAAAAAATTCAACCGAGTTCCTGTTATAGAACACCAAAATTATGGCACAAAGAAGTTTATCAAAATTTGTTATCTCTAACCACTCATTACTTAGCAATTTCAAAATGTCACAACCAACTTTGATTCTAGATTCCAAAATAGCCAGGAGATCAGGTATATTTTTAATGATAAAGTCTCTAATAAGTAACTTCTTTGCAAAAGTATTAGCTCCTTTGATATTCCAAGTTGCAATCTTCATGTTTTGTAGTTTGAGTAGGTGGTTTCTTTTTCCTACTTGATTTCACCCTTTGTACTGTTTCAAATTCTTTTTCAAATATGTTATTCTCATTATCTTAGTTCTTAGTTTTTTGTTTCGTCTTCTCTAGTTTTTGAGTGTTCATATTTTCTTCTTCTATTCTTCCCTTCTGTGTTATTTGGTGTTTCTATTGGTTCATTCACAGTTGAAAATCCTTCTCCCTCTTTCCCTTTAATAATGTAGCATGCATTATTTCTGCTACCCGTTCTATTTCATTGTTGTGAAGACCTTCTGTTCTACTAATTTCCTCCAATTCATTGTACAATCTAGTCTTAAACAACTTGTCAGTAGGAATCCATCTCATTTTAGCTCCATCTCATTTTAGCTCCTTCATTTTCAGGTTTCCATGCATAAGTGACTTTCAAACTATCTTCCATAGTTTCAAGTTCATTCAACCTTACAATGGGAGCTAACTAGAACACATAATCTTGTAAAATTAATTCTAGACACCTCAGCTTTTGCTTGATCCGTACAAATAGGTTTGCCAATATAGCTTTAAGATAGCTTAATCCAATTGTTGACTAGGCTTCAAGGATCAAATATAAACTTGGGTGTTATCTTATTTCCCCTTATTTGTGTGTTTTCCCTTTAATTTTCTGCCTACCCTCTCTTCAGACAGATATTTTATGGTGGATACTATTAACATCCACATCAATACCCAACCGTTAAATTTAGAAAGTTGAGGTCAACCTCAATAAGAAGTTTTGTGCTTATCCAACTTGACAGTTCGTCCAAGAATTGCAGATTATTATGCTTCCGAGCAGTACACATGGCACCAAACAAGAAGCCGTAGCCCCACAACAGTCCAGCAGACAGCCAAGGTCCACGCAATTTTCTCATTGTTTTACTATACAAATGCGTCCCATGAGGTAATTAGAGGACGAAGTAATCGACAGGTAGCCAAAAAGAACAGTAGGACAGACCTCTCGCTGTCGGGATTTTTTTTTTTCTGTTTATCTAATCGTCTATTTCCATGCAGCCATCGAATCCTGATTGCGACCCTTCAAGGCTGGTTGCTGTTATCGCTCGGTGGTCACATGATTGAAGTGGTCCTTGCTTTCCTCCATTTCTATCTCTATCCACTGTTATATGTGGAACCTGCAAATTCGACAAACTGTCTCGCGAATCCTTTATTCTCTTCATAGATACAAAAGACTTTCTACAGTCCAAGCGTCTTCGAGCCCTCCTGCATGTACATAATCCATGTGCATAGCCATAAACTGAGTCAAATAAATTGATCAAGATCATCACTTTATAGAAGAAGATACTCCTGGGACCAAGACTATCAAGTATGGCTACAAACTGAAGATGATACTTAAAAGAGCGAGTGAACTAAAAATAACTTTTAATTTATTCATATACGTATCTTTCTTGAATGGCTGGCTGGAAACGTTGCTTAAAAGATACTCAGATACATAAACTAGATTCTAGTGCACTACTTGTAAATCAGTATGCAGTTAAAATATGGAATCTGATACAATGATTAATAGTACTTATACAATGATTAATCTGTTCATCATGGACTATACACAAACGGAACTGGCATGACCTTTTGATGTGCATGTAAAACAGAAACAGCTCAAGATATGGCATACCTTTGTCCAAAGATGTTAGAGTATCCATATTGCCTAGACATGAAAATATTAAAGGGTTTATAAGTGGTAAAGGTCAACTATCCAAACAACTAGTTCTAATTATTTGAACAATAGTTGACCTAAGCCCAATTCTTGATAGTGGACTCTACACTCTGCCCATATTAAAAATTCATTATGGTATCATAGCAGGTTTTGGTTCGGATTATTAATTTTTCGGTTGTCCGTCTGGATGTCCAGTCCCAGCGGCCCGGTCCGGTTACCACTGCGTATATTTCAAGTGACAACTGGATGTCCAGCTAGAAGTGGTAAGGGTCAACTATCCAAATAATGGACTCTACACTCTGCCCATATTAAAAATTCATTAAAAGAGCTTTTAGATACTTTATGTACCCGATAAGAACTTGGCAACGGAGTGGCATTGATATTCGGGCTCTGTCTTAGCTTTCTAGTTTCTAGCTCTTTGTCCTCCTGTAACAAGCATGATGAAAACGGTGAAGTGATTTCAATTTCATTGGTGATTGTTTGACTTTATCCTCCAAATGCTTTAGCAACAGTTACGTTCTATGAAATCTGACTACTTGACTTTAGGCACTAAACACCCTAATGCTAGAAACCTTGGTATGTCTAGTGCACCTTTAATTTTTCTCTAAGGCGAGTACTCCTTGCCTATCTCACATTTGATTTTTCTTCCGACTTCTTAGAAAACTGAAATATATCCCAAATAAATCCAACTTGAATAACTAGCAGAAACAGGATTTTATGATTCAGAAGTACTAAAGGAGGGGATCGACTGGTACCTTTTTGCTTCTCACAGACCTTTCACCAGTTCTCAGACCCAAAGATGGGGCTCCTTTAGCAGTTTTTCTATCCATAATTCCTGCTTTGGGGGGCCTATCACAAAACATGAGTTGCATCGTTGAATTTCCACAAAAGGTATAATAGAAAGAAGAATTTTTTAAGAGCTACGAATCAGTGTGGCTCATAGGCGAAGGTACAAAGCAATTTTGCAAACTTTCTTCAATATGGCAGTCAAATAACTAACAACAATCTTGAAGTAACTATCCAATACAAATAAGATGGTGCCAAAAAGAGAAAAGTAACATTACATGGCAATATTTCTTCAAAGCTTGCCTTCACAAGATTCACTAATATAAAGCATAAACACATCAATGTGAAGGCCGATCTTATGTATTTCTAATGCAATGTATGTATGCCTAATGCAAATGATAAACACATTCCCCAGCATAAGATGCAAGGATAAGGAACATTACCCTCCATTTCCTTTTCGCGGGTTAAGAGAAGTGGAAACTTTAGTTTCTGCCCCTTTTGTAAGCATCTGTCGGGAAGAAAAGAAAGTTTACATGCAGCACACGGGCAATGACCAACTGGCCTTTATTAAAGTAGTAGAAATTTGGAATGCCTCCATTATGTAAAACTTAACAAGAACCAAACCTGCTTTGCACCAAGAGATCTATCTTCGGAAGAAGATTGGAACTGAGTGAAGCTATTTTGGAATGTCTTAAATGCTCGTTTGACAATGTCCTTGTCCCCCATTTTTTCCATAATAAGAGACTTTCTAGTAGCCGTATGGGGACTTTGGTTAGAACCAGGACAATCCAAACTAAGGGACATGTGCAAAGATTTAGGAGCCGTACTCTTACTTTCTCCAGCAGAAGGAACTCTACTCTTTGATATCGATGAATTGATTGATTTCTTCGTTGAAGTCCTTGATGTAGACATTGCACTAGACGTGAACACTGGCTTTGAGGGTTTGGGGGTGAAAGTTTGTGGCGGTCTAGTCACAAGTAATGGTGGTTTCTTCTTCACTGTCGCCATATCTCTACCTTTACTTGTTGGAGTACTCTAAATGAACAAAAAAAGGATGATTTAGAAGACCCCAACCAAAAAGAGTTTCAAGGGATAAGAGAAGGAACATATAAAGAACTATTTACCTTCTGAGATTCCTTTCGACGATCCAACCTCACTGTTTTCCCTTTATTTGTTGTGATGCTTTCCATCTGTTTCTCTGAGCTCTTATGCAGTTCCTTCCTGTCTGGAGATTCCAGCTGTTGATTTTCCGGTTCTTTTAGATTAGGAGCTTCTTCTGGCTTTTCCACCTCGGGCATATCCAATTTACTGTCCAGTTCTTTAAGTACCTCAGTCGATGAATCATGAGCTTCTGCAAATATTGCATATTCACCACGGGCAATGTCCAAATCACTGCTAGATTCAGTTTCTTTCTCAACAGCCTCCGCAGAAGTTCGGCCATTAAACTTTTCCAACTCAAACTCTGTGCGACATGTTTTGTCTATGAGATCTCCGTTGCTTTGGTCATCTGACCTCAACGAGTCACGACCCATTTGCTTCTCCTGATCCACCAGCTCAGCTTTTCTGGCAGCAATCTTCTTGTAATGAGCTTCGAAGTAAGCCTTTTTCTGCGCCACAGATCCTGGTGTAGCACACTTCTCTACTTCCTCCAAGTACTTATTGGGAGAAAAGGAAGACCATTTTTCCCAAGACAACGAATCACTCTCAAATCTACCGAAAGATACCGACACTTGAAGAGCAGGATTTGAGGTAGCTGCCTCACTCATCTAACACAAAAACCAAAATCCAATCAAGAAACAGGATGACAACTTATGATTACGAAGCAGCCTGGGGATTTTTCAATCATAACATATGTGGGATATCACTCGACAACCCATACAAAACAAAACACATCCTGGAAGATGATAATGGTTGCTTGATAAAATAAATTAATGGGCCAACTATTTTAAGGTCAAGTGACGAATGAGTATACCTTATCTTCTGGAATTGAAACTGCCAATACTGATTCACCTGTTAATCCTCAAGATCAGAGCTGACTTACTCCAGAGCTACCACTGTGACGCAGATTTGTACATATGACGTGTAAGTATCATTTGACTTATAGCCAATTCACTGAATGTAACGAAGAACACCAAGAAGAAGCTGATCACAAATGGAGACAAAAAGACTTTTTAAAGTATGAATAAAAAAGAAAAGGAGTACACGGGATGGAGCATGTGATCGTGTTTAAAGTAACGAGACGAAGCAGCCTTCTTATTTCCTACAATTCTATAAAGACGTGGCCTTTTTTTGATAGTAAGAAGACCCTCGTCTGTTTCAAGATCTTTTGGAAACACTAAATGATAAACCCAATCATCAAGACAAAGGCGTCAAGCCAAAAGTGCAGAGTTAATTCCCGAATGATTTAGCTTTTTGGTTTTAGTGAAAGAATGAAACTTGGAAAAGAGGGTACTTTCCAAGCTTACCGATCAACAGCAATAAAACAAAGTAGTTAAATAGATTGTACAAAGATATTACAATCAATGTTTTGACAAATCTATATCTACCAAAAGCTAAATCAACAGTTACAGAGAAAGACTGAAGAACTGATTAGACAAGCCATGATAGTATTCAGAAACTGACAGTCAAGTTATCCGGACGGTCTAGTACGCTTGTGGACTCCGTATTTAATCTGTTGAACCAAACAATCTGCAAACGTTATCGTCTTGTTTGACATATTTTTACTTAATTTTTATGAAACAATTTATATATGAATTAAGTTATATTTTCTTGAGTCTCTTAAATTTAATTCATACACATGTTTATTTTGATTAATCAATTTTTAATTGGTTGTCTGCTTAATAAAATAGTTATTATTATATAAAACAATAATTTATAATTTATAAATTTAAATGATTAATTTATCAGTTGAAATTAACTATTTATTGTGTATTTTAAAATAAATCATACTAATAACTTTGATAATTTTAAGTTAGATACATATGATATTCATTAATAATATATTCAATATTTTAACAATATTTTTTGCTCAAAGTGCCAATGAAATGGAATATGCAATCCATAATTTTATAAAATATATATACTAACTTTCGAATTATATACATTAGGTAAATTTTTTCGCGAGAATAATGAGTTTGATTCAAGTCATAATTTAAGGACATAAACTCCTAAAAGTAAATAAACTTTAATATTTGAGAACTATTTAAAAGATTATTTATAAAAAATTGGGTTAATGAAAAAAAATCCCAAATTTTGCTAATTTTTTAATTATAGCTTGAACTTTAAAAAGTAGCAATAAAATGTCCAAATTTTTAATTTTGTTCAATTCTAGCTCGACGTTAGTGCCTCAATTATCTTTGTTGACGTGACAGTGTCACATGTCTAAGGACCCTCATTAATCAAACATGTCAACGGATTTAGCAAAGGTGAGTTAGATTATTGAAACAACATAGTTTCATAATGATACTAAACGCCATCGTTTTAAGAAGCGACTAGTGACCGTATTCGTCATCTTTTTTGACAAGAGGGGTATATCGAAACCCGACCTTTACTAACAGGAAATGGCCTCCAAACATGGTGCACCTTTAACAATCTACTCTTTATTTCCGATCCAAAAACCTCATCAACCCATCTTCTCCAACTTTGATGTTGATTGGGTTCAACTTGACGACCGTGCCTTCCACCAATACCATCCTGCCTGTATGTGGCTCCTCTTCTTTTTCTTGATTGCTCATACCGCTTTTTGAAGGAAATTACGCAATGGTTTAATGTTTTGTGGTAATTGTAGAGGGAATAATCGATTTTTCTTGGTTGGGTGTGTGAAGTCTAACTCCTCAGTGGGTGTTTGTGGATATTGTGAGTAGGTAAGTTGCTGTCATTACCCATATCTCACGCAATTTCTAGCAATTGGCCGATCCAATGAATTAGTGGGTTTGTAAAAAAATGTTTATTAATTGAATTTGAATTTATACTTGAATTTATGGGTTAGTTGCTCTCATTGCTCATATCCTCCCTTTACGTTTTTCATGAAATTTCTCGTAAAATAAAGAGAACCGAACAACCTAGGTTTGTCAAAAAAATGGTTATTAATTGAATTTGAATTTATGCTTGAATTGGTAGGTGAGTTTGTTGTCAATGCCCATATCTTCCCTTCACGTTTTCCCATAAATTTCTCGTAAAACAAACAGAACCAAACAACCTATATTGATTCAAACCATAAACGTTGATATCTAAGTGACAAAAGTTAACCAAACCTGCAATATAAACTCTACTAGCGTTAACCAAACCTGCAATATAAACTCTACTGGCACCAGTGGTTCAGAAGTCAATGGTTGCTACAGGGAGACAGGAATACTCAATATTATCATACTATCACGAGGAATCGACATCACCAAGTGCACATTTCTTCCTTGAGAGACGTGAATGGTCGGGTTATCACCAATCCTTCGATCCTAAAAAATCTAGCACAGCACCATCTTGAGACTTTATATCAGGAGGCTCCTTAGTGCCCCATTACCTGGCCTCTACAGGGTCAATCCTCGCCCCTGCCACAACACATTCACGAGGACCTGAGCAATCC
Source organism: Erythroxylum mucronatum (assembly GCA_027563825.1). Classification (NCBI taxonomy): domain Eukaryota; kingdom Viridiplantae; phylum Streptophyta; class Magnoliopsida; order Malpighiales; family Erythroxylaceae; genus Erythroxylum; species Erythroxylum mucronatum. The sequence continues at coordinate 3,523,496 of JAOSBP010000001.1, read as the reverse complement.
TCTCCAATCTGAGAAAGTTAAGCGCATTTTCTTCAACATAGCCCTAAACAAGGCTCCCCGGTTCGATGGTTTCACTGCCCTCTTCTACCAATCCCAGTGGGATACTGTTGGCCTTGCGTTGACTCTTTTTATTCAACGAATCTTTGGACATGAGATTTGGGAATCAGATCTCAATTGCACTATCATGGTTCTCATCCCTACGTCGATTTCACAATTTCTCCCTATTGCTTTATGTTCGATGCTGTACAAAGCCTTCACTAAGATCCTTGTTAATCGACTCAAACCTTACTTTGAACTCCTGGTCGCTCCGACACAATGCAGTTTTTTCCCGGGCCGTCTTATTTTAGATAATATCATTATCACCCAAGAAGTCATCCATACTATGAAACGAAAAACTAGGCACAAAGGGATGATGGCTTTGAAGGTGGATTTGGAAAAAGCGTACGATAGGCTGTCCTGGGCATTTATCCACGATACTCTCATAGACATCGGGCTCCCTGCCTCTTTGATCAGTCTCATCATGAAGTGTGTGACCAGTGTCTCCCTCCAAGTTAATTGGAATGGGAAACTCAGTGATGCCTTTAGGCCCTCCCGAGGAATTTGATAGGGGTATCCTATTTCTCCGTATATCTTTGTGTTGTGTATGGAACGCCTAAATCAATCTATCTCGCAAGCAGTGTCCCAGGGTCACTAGCAGCCAATTCAACTTAGCAGACATGGTCCTCCACTCATTAATCTTTTCTTTGCCGATGACCTTATTATGTTCGCGGAAGCCTCTCTTGAGTAAGTGACGGTCATTGGTAACGTCTTATAGGATTTCTGCGCTGCATCTACAGACTATCAGCCATGATAAATCCCACTGCTTCTACTCCAAAAATATTCCTCCGACTACGTCTCGCAGCTTGCATAGATCTGTTGGCTTTAAACAAACTTTAGATCTTGGTAGATATCTCAGTGTACCCCTCCTACACGAAAGAGTTGGTCGTCAAACATATCAACACATTATTGATAAGGTGCAACAACGTCTATCTGGTTGGACGACCCACCTTTTGTTGATGGCCAGCTGTATTACCTTGGCTAAATCTGTCATCGAGGCTCTGCCTAGCTATACTATGCAGACGGTAAGGTTGCCCCATCGGATATGTGACGACATCGAAAAACTAATGAGGCAATTCGTTTGGGGTTCAACTGAGGGGTAACAAAGGATTCACCTAGTCAATTGGGAGAAAGTACGTTAGCCTAAAGAGCTAGGGGGTTGGGCTTGCGTAAGATTCGTGAAACCAATGACGCTTTTCTCGCAAGATTAAGATGGATTATGCTTGACAAACCTAACTCCTTATGGGTCAAAGTCTTATCCGCTAAATACAATGTCGACGTCCACCTTCTCCCTTCCAATTTGGATACCGCAGGTAGGTCGATGATCTGGCGGAGCATCAAGTCCACCTGGTATCTCGTTCGGCAAGGCTTGAAATGGATGATCGGCGATAGCTGTCGAACTTGGTTTTGGTTAGGCAATTGGATTTCGGAACTAGGGCTCCTCATCTCCCATGCTACACACCCCATCCCGAAGTCCTTCAGCAATCTCCATGTTAGACACTTTGTGGACGTCGACGGAAATTGGAATTAGGGTGTCATTCACGATTATCTCCCCCCGCCAATATGCCGGTTGATAGCTGGTACTTTTCCACCGAAGCCCATTCTCGGGCCAGATAAGCTAATATGGGGATGCTCGGACACAGGTTAATTCACATTGGCTTCTACGTACTCCATGAGCATGGGTCAAGCTGACGCCTCAGCCCATGGTGTTTGGACGACCATCTGGCAATGGAAGGGCCCCCAACACATCCATTCTTTCCTTTGAATTTTAGGCCATGACAGGCTGCTCACGAACCAGCATAGGGTTCGTCGCCATTGCACTACAAATGGAGAATGCTATCACTGTAGACTTGAGGAAACCTCACTGCATGCCGTGCGAGACTGTGTCAAAGACAGACAAGTGTGGACTATCTTCCCTCCTCCTATGGTTTCAGCTGACTTTTTCACTCAGATGAATCGGGACTGGCTCTTCCAAAATCTCAACTGCCACGATCAAGTCTTTGGCCATGATTGGTCGATGCTTTTTGGAGTTTCCTGTTGGTTCCTTTGGCAATGGAGGAACAAATTCATTTTTTATGCCCACTTTACTTGGCCTTCCTCACCTATTTATCTTATTTTTGTCTTATGCAGGTCTCATTCGCGACTCAGCTAGGAGCCCTCGGGACATAGTTCCTACCGGCTACCGGCCTCGATCAGAGCAAGTCCTCTGTTGGGAGAAACCGCCCACTGGCTGGATCAAGCTTAATATTGATGGAGCTTGTCAACGATCTTCATTAATAACCACCACAGGAGGAGTTCTACGGGATAATGCAGGCCACTGGCTTGGAGGGTTCTTCCAAAATATTGGCTGGTGCTCTTCGATGCATGTGGAACTCTGGGGAGTGTTCACTAGGGTCACCTTGGCGTGGAATTTGGGCCATCGTCGAATTGAGCTTGAGGTAGATTCAAAAGCAGTGTTCGATATTCTATCCTCTGCCGACCGAAGATCTCAAACTCTCAATCCTATCTTTCGGAGTATAAATGAGATGTTCACGTGAAACTGGGCTGTTGCTCATTGCCATATTTACCGAGAGAGCAACAGATGCACCGACTGGCTAGCCAAGTATGCTGGCAATTTTGCACTTGGTGTCCATCACTTTACTACAACACCCGTTGGATGCCACATTATCCTGTTAGAGGATCTGTCGGGAATTTGTTTCCCCCGACTTAGCGTGTAATTCGTTTCGTTTATTTCCCTTAAAAAAACATTCAAAAAGCAATTATTGCCAAGATTTTACAACCCAGAAACAAACAACAATTTTTCCAAGTGACTATCTTTTTCAGCCAACTAAGGTAAACCATTGAGACTCCCGAAATTCTGGTCTCTCAAAGTTAGAATCAAGTCGGTGATACATAGTAGTTCAACGACCGGTGATATCTAATAATTCGATGATCGGTAAATGAAATCCAAAAGAGAGCTACAACTCATGCCGGACATTATGGACTATAAAGCACAAAGCTTTATCTCCTTCGATTTTCATTCTCAAACAGCAAGCTTTAGGCGACGTGAAGAGACATGATTTAATCTTCTTGAAACTACATCGTTTTAGTATCATTATGAAACAACCTCGTTGTAATAATCTAACTCATTTCTATTAATTATGTTGACGTGTCTGATTAATGAGGGTTCCTAGACACATGACACTGTCACGTCAGCAAAAATAACGAAGACACTAACATGGAGCTAAAACTGAAAAGCATTGAAAATTTAGACATTTTATTGTTACTTTTTAAAGTTTAGGCTATTATTGAAAATTTGACGAAAGTTTAGATTTTTTTTTGTAATTAACCTTTAAAATTTTCAAACTTTACTCAATTTTGTAATAAAAACCTAGACTTTAGATTTTGCCACTAAAATACTTCGACTTTTAATTTGTAACAAAAATAACATAACGTTAAGTTCTATTTTTAACTTGAACAACGTAACAAGATATATCAAATTAGTTTTTTTACGAGATTGCCACATATTGTAGTTATGTAACGTATGAAATTAATTATTAATAAATTAAAATATGTCAAATTTAAAAAATAGCCCTAAAATTAATCTACTCTAAGATCAAAAGATCCCAAAAATTACTTTAGATTCAATAGCGCCTGTTTTTTGGCCCTTTCAAAAATGATCGGCGTCACTAAATCTAAAAGACATTGCTGAGATTGGAGCATTCATTTCCACACTTGGAAAAACACCAAAACCATTCCATAAATAGCATATATTACAGCTTTAGTGGAACGGTAAGAAGACCCATGGCTTCTTCCAGTATTTTCATATCGATCACTTTCTTGCGTCTCTGCAACCAACCAAAGTATAGTAACATTGGGTAAAATCATGTCTGGAGGAAGCCTGTTCTCGTTTATGTGCCACGCTACAATCTTTTGGTTCCCGTTGCAATGAACAAGATTGCAGAAATCTGATTGAGCTTATATTTGACTATGGGGGTTGCAAGCTTATTGTCATTCACGTAGTTTCAAGCAAGATTTTTATCAGCTAATTAACGTTATCATTTATCAACCTCTTTACAGATGGGTTTGATCAAAGAACTGTGTCTCCTTCTTGCCTACTCTCAAAGGGTGTAACGTCAAGAGTCTGACTATTGAATTAAGGCATGACTAGAGAGTGAGCTGCCAGTTGTTCCATGATAATCATAAAATTACATGTTCAAATCATTAAAACAATCTCTTTGTAAAATTACAGTATACAGTAGGCCAAATTCGTATAAGATAAAGCTTACCATAGTGTTCCAACCCATCGTAGAAGATTTGCAAATCATAATAGTCCGACTATCATACATCACCATAGATGAACATCATCTAACTTGTCATAAGAGTAATATCATGAACATATTTAAGTCAAACTAAATAGCCTATAGGAATATTGATGGACCACTAAAATTTAAATTGTCATTACTAAAAGGTTTACAATGGAATGACAAATCTAAGTGACCACACGATGTGATTTAAAGAAATGATGGATATGCAGAGAGTGACTTGTGTGTTTAAATGTCGTGCCTTCTTATCCATTTTAATAAGATAGCGAGAGAAGAGTACCAAAACCTTCTTGTATGCATAATAGCGAGTTTTTAGGAAAATGAAGAACTATATTTTTTTTTTTGTCTTAGACTAGGGTATTTACTGGCGGACCCAGTGACTAATTCCCTCGCTATTTTAAGACCCACTTTGTATAATAAATGTAGACCTAGCGACTCAGTAGCTATATTTAAATTCATTTAAAATTCAGATGGGATCTTTCGAGGATTTACATGACACTGAGAAATTCATAAACTTAAGACGTACTATAGAGGAACTTTTATGTAGGAAAATTTGGAGTAATTCGTTAGTAAGGACAAAGGTGTTTGTCAAAAAGATCTTAAACACATAGGCATGGTTGACCAACTAACTGACAAAGGTAACACACCCAAAACTAAAAAAAGTGAAAATGGAAGGGATATGCGGATGTTCAATATGATTGTTGGTAGAGACAATAGTTGGAATATGTTTGAATTTAAGAGTGAATTGCGACATAATCATATCAACGCCATAAAAAAACATTAGTGGTAAAAGACAAAATACAGAGAGACTTGTAATATTTGATAAAGAGGAATATTTAAGTCTGTATAACCTATATAAAGACTCGATGGTCATTAATGTGAACAATTTTAAAGTAAAGCGAATTTTAGTTGATAATGGTAGCTCTATGGTTATTCTCTTTTATGATGCTTTTAAAGTATTGAGGCTTAGACTATAGTAACTTACACTAGCTTCCTTTGGCCTGTTTGACAATCAACATATTATATTAGTTGTTAGTTGATTTTATTAGTGATTAGCTGATAGTAAATTATTACAGCTGATTTGACCAGCAGATAATATCAGCTGCTTATTTAAAGAAGTTTGCTAAAATTAGCTATTTAGTATTGGTTGTTTATGTGTAAAATAACTTATAGGAGTATTACTTAAAAAAATGATTTATAGGGATATGGGTATTATATCTTAGTATTTCTTTGAATATTCTCAGTTTATATATATCAAGTTCAATGGGAGCAAATTTATTATCCTGGTGCTTTATGTAGATGATATTCTACTAGCAAGCAGCGATATGGGTTTATTGCACGAAACTAAGAAATTTCTATCAAAGAATTTTGAAATGAAAGATCTTGGTGCTGCATCTTTTGTCTTGGGTATACAGATCTATCGGGATTGTAAAGAAGGTATACTTGGTTTATCTTAAAAGTCCTATATTGATAAGGTGCTAAGTCGAAATGGCATGCAGAATTGTGCACTGGGAGACACTCCTGTTTCAAAGAGTGATAAGTTTATTTTGCTCCAATGTCCTAAATTGGACACACAGAAAGATGAGATGAATAAAATCCCTTATGCTTCGGTTGTAGGGAGTCTCATGTATACACAAGTATGTATGCGTCCGGATATAGCGTTCATAACAGAGATGTTGGGCAGATATTTGAGTAACCCGGGAATGGATCATTGGAAAGCGGCAAAACAAGTTATGAGGTATTTACAGAGAACAAATGATTGTATGCTCACATACAAACGGTCAGAGCAATTGGAAATCGTTGGATACACCGACTCTGATCACGCTGGACGCTTAGATAGTAGAAGATCCACCTCAGGTTATGTTTTCATGATAGGTGGAGGAGCTGTTTCATGGAAAAGTGAAAAGCAGAAACTTGTAGCTTCTTCTACCATGGAGGTAGAATATATAGCCTGCTATGAAGCATCACGTCATGGAATATGGTTGTGAAACTTTATGACTGGGCTACAAACGGTTAATGATATAAAATGACCACTAAAGATTTATTGTGATAATGAAGCCGCTGTGTTGTATTCAAATAACAACCAAAGTTCATCGAAATCAAAGCATATCGACATCAAATATTTGGCTGTGAAAGAAAGGGTTTAGAAGTGTCTATAGAACATATTGGTACAAACTCCAATATCGCAGACCCACTCACCAAAGGGTTGCCACCTTCAGTGGCCAATATGGGTGTAGTAGGTCTGTTAGACATGTCACTTTAATGGGAGTTAATCTTTTACTTCTATGTAGGTTCTTTGACATATAAATTTTATGTTTTAAGGTTTAAGTTTATAAGATCTAAAGTTATCTTTCTGTACAGACTTTGGTTTATGAAATCTAATGAATTTCATGTTTATCTAAAAATTTTGAACATATGAAATTGCTTTTTGTTGCTGTATAGCATAAGGTTAGAAAGTGTTTTGAGACTTTTTGAGTCACAAATTTTGGACCGGTTGGAAATAGACATGATTATGATCACATCACATGTAATTTCCATGCTACGCATCCATATTTGATCTATGTCATTGATTATGCTAGTATTGTGATAATTGTTCGGTTTAGTCACAAAATTAGATGACAAAAGCCGCTTTGATCCTACACTAGTAAAATTGATGGACCAAATTGTTTTGGTATATTTCTAAAATGAGATAGCAAGTTTACGGGCACTAAGATTTCCTCTATGTACATCATCCGAAAGCACACGTAGCCTAAGTGGGAGATTGTTGGAATTTTATGGGTCACATGTGTAAATATATATACATAGAGTTCTATCTCGGTTATAAGCCTAATAAAATGTGTTCTAATTTGGTAAATTAATTGGGCCACATAAATATTAATTAAGTAATAGTATTGGTCTGATGTGTAGAAGCCCATTACGAGTCATTATAGTTAATGGACCCATAATGGACCGTAAGTCAAAACTTACTATAAAAAGGTTGTTGTCCTTAAGTCAGATACATTCTTGACATTCCTCTAAAAAAGATTCTGTCAGTTTTCTGTGTTCCATAAGGAGAATCCATTCGATTCTTAATCTTAACTTGGAAGAGCACAAATCCATCAAGTTTTGTTGTTTACGTTTCCGCTGTGCAATAGATCAAGATCAATGTTCTTATTTGTGTGTGTGTGTGTGTCTATATATATATATATATATATATCAGTGTTTATTCGATCTGCATGTGATGCTGGATTGTTAACGAGTGTTTAGAAATTTGATTATAACAATCATAAGGTCAAATATTAACATTTACTTGTCATCTAGCTTCACCAAACACACTATCTCTCTAATTAAGATATAAATGAGAAGTAAAAATTGAATGATTTAAAGTTAAAGAAAGAGAACTCGAGCTTTTGAAAGAGCCAAAACGTTGAATAAGTCTCGCTTAAAACTTAAAGCATAAAGAAAGACGGTGAAAGAATGAGCATATTGAAATAGGAAAACTCGCTTTAAGTGAAAGGAAAGATTCAAAGTTGAAGTGGTTTATTAAATGGATATATACACTCATTCTAGTAGTTTACTTTATAATATTAGATAATAAAAAAGTTATTCTAAAATGAGTCAAACTACAAACAATGTTCACGTCTTTATTCTAAAATTTTAATACTTTTGATCCACTTAAGACATAAAGCAGGTTAGTCCATAAACATATCTAAGTTCAAATATAAAGTAAAAAGTAAACTAAAAATAGGTAAATTTAGTTACATACGATACTGAAATTAAAATTATATTATTTTTACTCACTGACCCAATAAACCAATAGGGGAAAGAATAACCTAGCACAGGCGGCTTGACCTGGTAGGTAAAAGTAAAACAAAAGGGCACCCATCTTTTAAGTAAAGAAATGTTCCAGTCACTTTTCTCGTTTCCAGATAGATCCAATCGTCATTTCTAGATCTAACATCCGGATTTGTGATCCCGTGATCATAGAATAATTCCGCCAGAAAAACAAGGGTTAAGGTTCTTTGTTCTCACATTTGTATAAATTTTATATAAATATATAAATAAAATTTAATAAGAAGTGATTAATTGGAGCGATAAACAAAAACACACACACTTGCTTCCATAGCACCCAACACTTGGAATCAACAAAGTTTTGTAATTCATAATCAATTTTCGATAGTTACGTGAGAAAAGTAACGCCAGGGCTTTTCCTACACTCGGAACCATGGTTTTAAAAATCGAACCTGACCGGCCGGTTCGATCAGTTTGACTGGTGACCGGTTAGTTATCCGGTCTGGTTCACCCTTAAAAATTAGTTCTTAATTGAACCAGTAAGAATTGGTCAAAATCGGTCAATTAATCGGTCGCACCGGTCCGGTCCGACCACTGGTTCAATCATTTTTTTTATTTTTTATTTTTTATTTTTTGGTATATTTTTTATATTTTTAATTATTATTAATATTATATATAATTTAATATAATTATTACATAATTATGATGTCACATTGGTTCAACCGAGACAATAAAACTTTCGGTTCGATGACCAATTTGGGTTTCAAAAAACTATAACTATCAACTCCTTTCAGCGTCAAATGTCAGGAGTGTCATTGATTTAACGAGTTTCTTGTGAGTCTTCTCCATGCTTCAGCTAGCTAAGGTTTACACCAATTACATAAGTTGCAACATAAGTGATCATCGATTAAGTGGGACCCCGAAGCAGTTGAAAGTTGAAACATAATGCAGCGTACAGCTGTTAGAATTCAGACCCAACTAAGTGACCTTTATTCATTTCTCAGGGCTGTCAGCTAAGAAAAGACAGGAACTTGGAAACATGTGAACAACTGGTATGTTATTGTTTCATATCATCCCTTCCCTTTTACCAACAGTAAGTTCACTTTTTACATACAAAAAAATGAATCCTCCAAAATTGTTCCCGAGTATCGGAACCTGAATTACATCGAACTGAAATCATCCTCATATGTAAAAGTACCCACATAGATTCTAACAACACAAGTTCAGAGTAAAAGAAAATAGAAGAATTCGATGAAACCAGAAGAAGAAAAAATGCAAAACAAAGAATTCTACCAGAAACCAGAGCCATCTAAATCTGTACAAATCGTCTATCAATCGAAAGAATAACCGTGTGTGAACCAACAGCGTACAATAAGAACCCACCAACTGACAATCACAAGTAACTCGAATGCGGCTCCAAAGAAGGCTTTGAAGACCCCAAAACTCCAACACTCTGAACCTTTACTCTAGTATTATCAAACCCTCTGTAAAGATCATATGGTTCCCATAATCGATCGAGTGGACAAGGCTTACCAG
>JAOSBP010000001.1:3497271-3513589 GCA_027563825.1 Erythroxylum mucronatum | reverse complement strand
CTTTGCACCTCCATCCAATTTTCAATCCTTTTGCGGTAATTTCCTTCTCGCCACTTCACCAAGTCCATCACCATCACTCCGGTGTTGAAATAACACGGGTTCCGGGTCGCAAAGACCCGATACAGAGCCGGGTCCGACCAGAACCCGTCGGTGAAATACGTAGTGAAATTCGCGTGACAGTATTCGGGAGCCCCGATCACGCGAGACCCAGATAGCCTCTTGTCCCATAGCTTGTGTATATCGTCGACGACGACGACATCCGAGTCCAGGTAAATGACCCGGTCAACACAAGAATCCAAGATATCACCAAGATAGTTTCTTGCATAGTTTAACGGGTTCTCCAACGCTTGTCTGACCGACGAAGATATCAGGTTGATCACTTTGTCCTCTCTGAAAATGTAGGCCTTGAAGTTTAGCGAAGGAAACGTGGAGCGAACCAGTTGCGAGAGGACCCGAGGACTAGTCGGGTCGAACTCCGCCGTGACGAAATGGAAAAAGACGTTTTCGGGGCAGGAACTGTGCTTGAGAACGGAATGGACGGCTGCGATTGAACCACGTAGGTAGTCCGAATCAAGAGTCATTGCTATCTGAACCAGAGATGGGTCACATGAGGAGACGAAGTGTTTGCTAGACGAAGCCATACAGCCTACGCCGTTACGGTACTCCGGCGCCTCATTGAACGAAAACGTAAACCGGCGGTTACCGTTAACGTTCTTACCCCGAACTGAACGAATCCCGACACAGAACGGAGGAAAAATGACCGATAGTACCACTACGAACAGAATGGCGGCGTACCCCAACTGGTTACACCCCACCCCCATTTTTTCTTTTTCCTTTCTTCTTGTTCTTGAGAGCGAAAGATCGATGAGTGGTTACTACATAGTGCATATATAAGCACTCTCTCTGTGGGAATTATTCTTCATCTATCTATCTATCTATCCATCTCTCTTCTTGTTCAGTTCATTCCCCGTTTCTCCTTACAATCAAAGTTTTAAAAAAGTGTATAGAAAAAAATGTCAAAACGAGGGATCTTTAGATCTTCTGCAGTTTTGCTTCCAACGGGTTGGTGGGTGCAACTGACGCGCGAGGATCTAGCGTGGCTTATGGTTGTAGGTGGGGGCTGTGATCAAAACGTAATTTAGAGAATCTCGACTTTTTGTTGTTTTTTACTGTCTTTATGATGGAATGGAACAATTAAATTAATTATTAAAAATTTGGTTTCTATTTTATGTTAGAACTTTCAATCATATTCTCATTTGAAATCTAATAGAATCTAGTTTAGAACTTTAGATACACAATTTGGAATGATATTCAAGTTAAATATCAGTAAGATATTAGTAACGTTATTTATCTAAAATATTTTGGTGAATACCAGAAATTAAAAGAGTATATAAAGTATATATGTACATCAATTTAATACGTGCCTTATAGTTATTGGTAACACATGCCATGAATTAAATATTCAGTAGGGAATAGAACATACACATGAGCTGATCATACGAGTTATTCATGCAATTGAGAATTTGGATGGCAAACTTTTTTTTTTTTTGGATTCGAGGAAAATTTTGTAGGCAGGTCAAGCAGGCACACCTTTTCGAGGGCTCAACTAATACACCACTTCACAGACGGGCTAAGTGGGCACACCTCATTATTGAGAGTCCAACTAGTTCTCCATAGGTAAAACTCCGGCTGCCCCAAGCTCTTATAAGAGAGGCTAATAATAACATGAAATCGAACCTGAGATCTAATCGAAGCCAAGTCCCGCAATGAACAATCAAGGATGGCAAACTTATTTTAATGTCTCAAGTAAATATAGAAAATGGGACAAGAAAAGAGAGGCATAGTTAAATTTTTGTTTCCGACTTCCAAAGGAAGGAATATGAAACATGAGAGACAAAGTAATCTAGTAATATTCTTGCCTTCTACTAATGCGAAGCCAGCTGTGCAAGGCATGTAGCTGTCAGACGCCACGTTCACATGGACGGCTAAGATCAAGTCTGTTAGTGGGCCCTATATCGGTGCCCGTTGGATTCCTCATGTGCATCCCAGTCATCAATAGTGCCTTAATTGGAGTTTTCGTAATAAAACGCGACAAAGCAGGTAAGCAGCTGGAATATGCTACACCGAATTCACCGGGTGCAGTGCACTATCCCCAAGCTGTCCCTCCCACTCCCTTTATAATTTTAAATTTTAATAATTTTTAAAAATTCAATAGTTGTTTTGTTATTTAAGATATTTATTTCCAGATTTTTATTACATTTTAGTTATATCAAATTGAACAACCAAGTAATAGTATGTTAGTTATTTTCTTGATATTGTCTTTATAACAATTAATTTTAAAGCATATATATAAAATAAATAAATATCGTTCTTACACGTCAAATTTTGAATCTCAAGACACGGTCAAACTCTTGATAATTGTAAACTTCTTTTTTCTCTATTGCTTCTGCCAGAAAATATGGAATATTGTCCTTTTGGCAGTAGCAATTCTAATGTCTCACTTTACCTTAGAAGCAAAAGTCTTCATCGTTACTTGGTCAATGTCTCAAACTTTAATGCATGTGATTTGAAAGACTCAAAAGTGGACGTTTTCTACTATCATTAGTATTGTCAATTGTGACAATAAAAATAAATTATTAAGTTTTATTTAATTAGGTTAAATTAAATGAAACTTAATAATACACAACACTATCATACGTAAGTTTACATCATGGAAGTGGGCGTGAGATATTTGGAGTTTGTTTTCTTTCCTTGTGTCGTGGCCGCGCTTTTGATTGATCACATATTGACTATCAAGCACAAGTTTCGTGTCCAGCACAACAATGATAATAACACTTACTTTTCCGCATTGTTTTACTTTTCCGCATTGTTTGATTCACAACAATGTCTTACAACATAAACATCACGCTACGTTTTAAATCTCACTTTTCAACGATAACATGGTAAGTCATCTTGTTATTCGTAGTGGGAGCTTTATTGCGTATCCCGGATTTACATGAAATGATCAAAAATGAAGGTAATGCGAAATACCTAGATTTTGATTTCATCTCTAATTTTAGTGCCGATTCCGAGCTTCAAATATCTCCGAATCTCCTAGGACCTTTAGTGGAAAGTGATCACCGATTCACGGGGTAGGTCTTTCTACAGTTTCCTCAAATCACGAGCTCTCTTAACAGGTTAGAGAACTTTATGCTCGTGAACCAGCAGAGTAACTGCAGGAGACCTTAACCTTTATATAACTTTCATATTGGACTTCTCCATCACAAGGCTGATATGGACCCGGTCCACACTAATCAAAACTCATTTTTCACTTGAACTTCGACCTATTAATCTAGATTATTTATTGGGTCACTTTATTATCTTTATCTGGATCAAATGACACAGCTTAACCGATAATTTATTTAAAAATCAAAATTATAATTAATGTTAGTCCAACTTTATAAGACATGAACAAAATTGTCCCTGAGGACAAAATTGTCTTACACATCTTAGATATAAGTTGCTCTTAAAAAGTTATTCAAATTTAAAAGCGAAACGAATGTGAAACTACCGACGTCTTCACGGGATCTACTCACCAGGGTGCGTTAAAGTCTTATAATATGTTTTACACGTGATATCAGAGTAGTTACGTGATCAAATGGTTAAAAACAAATATTTTTTTGTTTTTTTTCATGCAACAAGAAGTAAGAAAACATGAACTGTAACGGAAATAATTATTAACAAATGTCAGAACATATTTAAAAGTGTGCAATGCAACTGTATAAGATATATTGATATCCGTATGTATCAAACCCAATAAGTCAGAAGCACGAGCTGACCCCAATTTCCTTATTTTAATTGACTTACCCTTGTAACAATGCAAGAATATATAAGGAATGAAATGATGATTCTTTAAAAATAAAATAGATGAGGAATAAAATAGAATAATAGATAATGAATAAAATGATGATTATTTAAAAATAGAATAGATGAGGAATAGAATAGAATATGTATTATTTAGTCTTTGGTTTATTCTTAAAAATTTCTAATAATAATGTAATGTCAATGTTTTGTTTAAAAACATAAAATTTAACTGATAAAGGAACAACTAACAAAATAATTAAAATATCTATTAGTCCCTACTATCATCATTATCATCATCATTATTATTACTATTATTATTATTATTACTAAATTTATTATTATTAATTTTTTATGATTAATAATTTTTTAATCATCATCATCTTCATCATCATCATTATCATTGTCATCATCATCATCATCACCATATTTTTATATCTAAGTAATTATATGAATTTATTAAGGATATTTTTGTCCAACAATTTCTCATTTTTATTCACAACCTACTTGGAATATAGGGGGAGAATAAGTTTACTTATTCTTCAAACAAACTAAAGGAATAAGTGAACTCTTGAATTATATATTTTATATATTTTCTTCAACCAAATAAAGGAGTCACTTATTACCGAGAATAAATCAGAAATGGAATAGTGATTTCAGTCAATCAAACCCCATAAGTAATTTTAGTGTGCGAGGTTTTGAGTCTGAGGCTTCCATTTTTCCAAGGGCTTCATAGATAGGCACAAAGACGCAATAAGTTTGAATTTATTGATAATAAATTAAATCAAATCTATCATTTAATTTTAAATTGTTAATTTATTGTATAATTTATTTAAATATATAGTTAAAGAGCATTTTATTTGTGTACTTAAAATTATGTTTAATGTATTTTAAAATAATTACATATTTTTATTATTAAAAGACCTTAAATTTAAGTTGATGAATTAAATTTATGTATATATTTGTTTCATTTTTAACAAATTTAAAATTTGTATATAATTGAAATAAAATTTTAATTAAATATATGTATTTATTAATCAATCTATGAAGAAATATATGTATACATAAAAGAAATGTCTAATATTATTTTATCATAATATTTGTATTTATGGTCATTGAAATTTATTTTCACCCGAAATTAAATCATCCTTAAAAACTATTGTTACCTGAAACCTAGTATTACACAATAATTAACATAATAGCTAACGAGTATTATAAGCTAACTGAATGCTACATGTTGTCAAACGAAATCTTCTTACATGTAGGCATTAAAAGTACCGGATGTTTATTAATTAACGCATAAACCAAAAAGAAAAACGGCAGAACCTTTCTAGAGACCTACAAAAACACTACAGAACTAGTTACAAGGTCACTGTACTTGCATAAGAACGATATGACTTCAAAATTTCAACAGCCCCAAATGGGCAAAATAAGTATTTGCTGAAGCAACTTCTTAGATTCTGTCCTTTGGACAAGGGAACGCTAACAAAGTTGGACAGTTCTTGCCGTTTAGTATGTGTACTGTTTATTATAATTCCAAACTTGGGCATCTGGACTAGTTTACAAAGCTGGGTTATCTTGGAAGCAAGCTTTTGCAAAGTTGAGGGGATCCAATGATCTTGTTGAAAATCAACGATGCTTGGTCTTGCCTACTAGTTTATGGTAGCTCAATGGTAAGAGGCGTGGATCGCAATCCACTAAATCTTTGAGGTCCAGGGGTCAACTCTTCGCAAAGCCAAAAAGGACAATACCTTCAGGATGGATCGCATTCCACACCGGTTTATATACAATTTAGGAGGAGATTTGCTCTACTCAATGAATTTGTTGGAATGAGATTATGAGAACCAATAAACATAAAACATCCCATAAATAATCACTAAACCCTATTTTTATGAGTTCGAAGATCTCGTTTACCAGCTGAAACCAAATGAAAATGTCTTTTTCCTTCTTTTCAATGTAAATAACTTGCTTTCGTTTTTCCAATTGCCAAAATGGTCAACTTTTAGTACTCGCACTCTAGATCTACTCAGTAGGAAGACAACTGGAGATCTTGATCCAAAATTAAGAAATAAAGTAGTGAACTAATACTCTAATTCTACTCACTTAACTCCCACCTCTTCACCGCAGATATATTAAATCAATCTCCTCTAACAAAGTTCAAATTACCTAATTTCGAAGTCACAGATTGCGTGATACGGAACAAAGAAATGATGGATTTACAGGGAGCTTCACACGCAATAAAGTGTAAGGGTTTTTCCTTTACCCCAATAAGGGCTACTTGGGATTGGTATTAGAGTACTACTCAAAGGGAATCCTTGTCCAAATTTGTGTAGCTAAAGTTGTATTTTGAGACTCATTTCACTAGTGACAAATGAAGATCTAGGGGCTCTACCACTTCGTTTGATGTAACATATATAGATAATGAGAGTTTGAGATATCATATATACTTGGGCATCGTTTGATGATCAATAATGAAGAGGTGAGAATTAAAAGTTAGCATTAGGTTTCCTAATTTTTGCTTGCTTAGCTATCAAGAATGAATAAAATAAGGAATGGAAAAATTGAATTTGATTTTAAATAATCTTAGGGGGTGCTTGGTTAGTTGGTACAGGAAGAAATGAATGAAAAAAGATGAGTAATAATACATTATGATTGAATGAACAATGTTTTTATATTTTCTTTTGGGGCAATACTTCATACCCCTAATATTTCATTCCCCACTATATTCATTATAATTTCTATTATGATTCCCCCGAGTAAATCAAACACACCTTTAGATTTTATTCTTAACAGAAATGAAGGTATAAATTGAAATTAAATATTAAGAATTGAGATGCATATTTTATTTTATTTCGTTGATGCTATATTAAGTAAAACAAATTCTTTATATTTCTTTAATTTTATTCTCATCAGAAAATATCATTCACAATTATTTAAAAATTAATAATTTATTACTTGTTAAAAATAACTTTGATAATCATTTATAGAATACAAAATATTTTGATTAATTATAATAAAATGAATCATATAATTCCTAACTATGAGTAAAAAAATTATTGTCATTTTTAATATTTGATACTAAATACTATCATAACTATTACGTTGTTTAATATCATTCCCAGTAATTGTATACTAAACACGTATAATCATGAATTTTATTGATATTTTTATTCCCCTTGTCCATTATTATTTCTATTTTATTATGATTCTTTCATTACTAGTTATCAAACAAGGCCTTAAACGTTTACCATGAAGGCTATCTCGATCCTAAACTTGAATTCTTCAATTATAGTGATCACCTTTGAAAAGGGTCTGCAACGACATTAACTAATGTGGAAGTCGAATAAGGTACATACCTTTAAGGAAATGCAACAAAGAGGCATAATTCTTTAAAAAATCAGAGAAATATCTCACAAAGTAAACAGAAGTACATCATACTAGCAAAACAAAAGAGGAGGGGCATGGTAATGGGTCCATTAAGGCTACGAGGAGTAGATGTTGCTTTGCCCATTTGAATAATTTCTCACAATCCAGATCTTCTGTCTAATATTATTCTGTTTTATTCTGTCTCATAGAATCTCAGCCATTTATTTTGCGAGACCTATGCGGGATCCATGCAGGACCTATATAAATAAATGGCTGAGATTTATTGGACACAATAAAACATCATAACATTGGACAGAGGATCTGGACTTAGCTTCTCAACCATATTTTGAATTGTACGAGGCAAGAATATTTTAGTTCAGTTGAGACCATTACTAAGCAATCCTTGGTCAAACAAAAATGGATAAATTCTACCACTTCCATAGAGACTATAAATACAAGATCAAATAGTGTTGATGATAAATTTTTTAACATGTAGCGGAAATCTCAAGACCTCTCTTTAGGATTTTAGTGCGTAGTGAGAACATTAAGATCACTTCAATTTAGAAAATAAGAAAAGTAGAGAGTAAAACCAATAATCAAAGACACACCAAATTTATGTGAAAATCTCTTAGTGTAAGGGAAAAACTACAGGAAACAACGAAGTAGTCAAAAATTCACTATGGTAAAAGAGAGTATAAGAATCCTTAAAAGGCTCATAGGCATAACGAAGATGTAAAGAATTTTACAATCTCTCAGTACAACCATCCCTCATAAAATAATGTAGAATGATAATTCCAAAAGCCTTAAAAAGGTGAGATTAACTACAATAGTGTGTATATATATATAGTATTAATATAAACCTAATCGCACAACCCTAATAATAAATATAGTCACTACTCAAATATCAGCAGACCATATTAAATATTGTAACATGCTAACCAAAATTAAGGGCAAAGGAGGATTTTAAACCCATATTCTAAACAAATCTATGAAAAGTAGTAGATAGGCAGATTAGAAGGGAAAAATTAAATATTTTATTACCTCGATTCATAAGATTGGAAAGGGAAAATGATGCAAACGTAAGGGCAGAGAGCAACCTCGATCTCACAATCATATAGGCAAACATACAAAATCATCACTAAAGATAAGAGTAATCAATGTAATCATTAAAGGTGTCTCCACAATGAGTAAGTCTTATGTTAAGAAAAGAGTGTGGAGATTGGTTGACCAAATAACAAGAAGCAGAGATTGAATTAGCCCAAAAATCACATCGATGCCATAAGCCAACATTGGAGAGCATACAATAAGCTCTCTCTAGAAGAGTGTTGTTCATCCATTCTATAACAACATTTTGTTGAGGTTTCCCAAATAGTGTCTTATGTTTGGCTATACCATGATCTGAGCAGAATTGAGTGACGCCACCATTAGAAAACTCTAACCCATTTTCCATTCTAAGCTTCTTAACATTTTCCCTGTTGATTCTTAATAATATTTCCTACCTTTTAAACATAGAGAGGGCTTCATTTTTTTGCCTCAAGAAATAAACCCAAACTTTAGGAGGAAAAATTATCAATAATATGCATGAAACATCTTTTTCCTCCGAATGAAGGAACTTTAGAAGGTCCCATACATCATAATATAAACATTCAAGAATGTCTTTAGTATGATGAGTTGCAGTAAAGAAACTAACTCTTTTTTTTTTCAAAAATATAATATTCACAAAACTCCAACTTACTGATGTCTTGATTTACAAAAAAACATTTTTTGCTCAGAAGTATCACGCCTTGCTTGCTCATGTGGCCCAAGCACATGTGCCATAATTTAGTGACGTTAGAATTAGGCATAAGAGAAGAAATAAGTGCAAAACGTGTCACAGTTAAACCTTGCAAGACTTAAAGGCTACCAGAATAGTTAGCTTTCAAAACAACAAAACATTTAGAACTCCACATTCACCTATGTACTTGTACCTAAGAGATTCAAAAGTACCTAAAAAATTAAGTTCCATTTCAAGGCAGGAACATAATGAACATTGGACAAAGTTCTGACAACACTATCATAAGTCTTGATCTAAATACTATCAATGCCACTTACATTGCACTGGGCATTATTGCCATTCAAGACAATACCACTATCAACAAGTTCAAAATGACAAACTAGCCCTTATGAGAATACAAATGAAAAGTGAATCCAAAATTAAGAATCCATTCGATTTTACTCCTCTTATCAGTGGTAGTAACAGAAAACATAACATCATCTTCATAATTAGTCTCAACAATATTAGCTTAAGTGGATTTTAAGGTTATTTCTTTTTCTCCTTATTCTCTTGCTTATTTTTCAACTTGTAATATTTATAAATTTTATGTCCAATCTTCCTATAATAATGGCAGGTTTCGATGGATTTACATCCTCTAGATTTGGACCTAGATTTCTTTAAATTACTATTATTACCCTCTTCTTATGATCTTGCTCTTACAGCCAAAGCATCAGCTTTATCCTTGGAATGAAGTTCAAGATCAAAATTTTCCTTGACAACAAGTTTTATATATATATGAAGTTTTGTCAAGTATAGAAGAGAAGAAAAATATAAAAGAGATATGAGATCATCTCATAAATCTGGACAAAGTGAAATCACTCTACAATAAAATTTTCCTTAAGAAGAAACCTTATACTCTTCAGATGTCATAATATAATTCAGTTATCGAGCACATTAATAATTGATCACTCTATTCTTTCAACTCACCTTGTTATGTTATAGAATAAAGTTGCATGAACATGCTCAACTTTTATTTTAAAGTCTACCTGATTCATATGATTAAGTCATCATCAACTTAACCAATAATCTTCTTACAAAATACTTGGACTTTGATGACATTGTAGTTATGTTTCTGAAGGAAGAACTTTGACACACGAGAAGGGAAGATAAGCAATTTGGTTCATAATAACTTGAAACTTTAACAGTGACAAGAGGGAGATCAACGGAATGTGGCTCAAGTGAGAAACAAAATCACAGTAGATCAAAATCAAAAAGTAAGAAGAATTTAAAATATTGTAACTGAAAGGTTACTTGTAAAAGATTATTATAATCTAAATAAGGAAAACTCTAGTTCTCAAGGCAATTTCATGAGTACTTCAATGATGGAAATTGCTCTGCATTGTGAAGTAGCAATAATAATTGAAACTACAAAGTCACTACTTGATGTATAATATTTTGACTCAAGAGCTACCTTATATATGACTTCTAAAAGAGAATTGTTTCATCAGTGTAATCTTATCTCATGAGGATTTGGGTACAATAGTGATGATTTCCTATAAGGTTGTTGGTATTAGAACCTTAAAGCTAAAAATATATGATGGTACAATTCGTACTCTTCGAGAAGTACAAAATATGGAGGGTTAAATAAGAAATTGATATCTCTAGTACAACTACAAAATCTTGGGTGCAAAATAGAAATTGTCAACAAATTTTGAAGATAATCGAGGTGCACTTATAATTATGAAGGGAGAAAAGATAGGTGCAAACTTGTGCAAGTTCAAGGGAGAGATATTTTTAAAAGCAAAACCGTCAATCACTTTAAATAATCTAAGTGAAAAATATTAAATATTATGGTATTAAAAACTTGGACATATATCTAAACAAAAATAAAAGATTCTTATTAAGAAAAAGCTACTCCTTGGGCTTACAGAGGTATTACTACCCTTTTGTTAGCACTATGTTATAAGTAAGCAATGTTGTGTAAAATTTAACACATCAAATGCAAAAGTAAGGTTGTTCTTGAATTAGTTCACTATGATATGTGGGACATATCAGTTCTATACTTGGGAGGACCAAAGTAATTGTATCTCTTTCATTGGTGATTATTCTAGGATGTGTTGTGTGTATCCTATCAAGAAGAAATCAAATATGTTCCTATTCTTCAAAGTTTTCAAAGCACTTGTTAAACTTGTTTTAGTAAAAAGAGAAAGTTCTTAAGGATATATAACAAAAGAAAATATATTGGAAATGAATTTGATGCATTATGTAAAAAAGATGGCATCAAAAGATAGTTCACTGCGACATTATACTCCTCAACAAACAGAGTGACAGAGAGGGTGAATAAAACTCTATTAGAAAGAACAAGAGCAATGTTGAGAGCAACAGACCTAAATAAGACTTTTTAGGGTAAAAGCTACCAATATCGCTTGTTACACGATAAATCAATTTTCATCAACTATGATTAAATTTGAAGACATCAATGGAGATGTGAAATGGGAAGCCAATGGATTATTCCAACATCAATATATTTGGAAGTCCTATATATACGATGTGTATTCCTAAAAAATCACGAAGTTGGATCTGAAATCCAAAAATGCTTATTTTTATGATATGCTGATGGAGTAAATTGGTATCGCTTATCGGGTTCCACTACCCACAAGGTCACTATAAACAGGAATGTCACCTTTATAGAAGATAAATTACAAAGGGAAGAAAAAGACATCAATACTTTGCAAAGAAGTTCAAAGACTGTTATATTGGTGGAAAAGGAATTTCAAAATTCTTTTAATAGAGGAGAGAAAGTCATTAACTCTCTAAGAATTACTTAATAATTTAGATTTTAGTGAATAGTAGCAATGTATGATAAAATTGAAGCTCTCATTAAAAAAACCTTGCAAACTTGTACCATTACCATAAGAAAAAAAACAATTGATAATAAATAGGTCTTTAAGATCGAGAGAAATAGTGATAATCAAGTGAAACAATACCGTGCAAGATTGTTAGTAAAAGGGCATACTCAAAAAGAAGGAATTGATTTCAATAAAATATTTTTTCGTTATGGTTTGAACATTTTAGTCAAAGTAGTTTGGACAATATATGATTTGTTTGACTTATATCTAAAGTGGCTAGATGTGAAAAAAAAAAACTTTTCTTCATGGAGATTTTGAAAAATAAAAGAAGGTTTTGAAGAACAAGAAAAAGAGAACTTAATTTGCAGGTTAAAAAAAAACTCTAAACGATTTTAAACAAACGTCGAGGTATTAGTATAAGAGATTTGATTTCTTCGTTATAAGCTTTAGATACAATTGACTTAATGCAACCTTTATACATATTTTAAGAGATTTGGTGATAATTAGTTCATTATCTTGTTATATATAGACGACATGTCAGTTGCAAGCCTCAACAAAGATTGTATTAAAAAATTGAAGACACAGGTAACTAGAGATTTTGAAATGAGTAAACAAGATTTTAACGATGTACATTTAGTAAAAGAAAAATAATAGAAAGAATTGTCTTTCTCATAAAACAACTTAAAGAAGATTTTGTGACACTTCAATATACAAAATTATAAGTCAATATTTATCCCTCTTCTTATTAATTTCAAGTTATTCTCTAATACGAGTCATGACAATGAAAACGAGAGGATGAAGATGTCTCGAATATTCTATTCATTTGTAGTAGTTAAATGTTTTTTTCTTGAGAATCTGTAAATGTATTAGTTAGGCAATTCACAACCTTCCTGTTTTCTAATATGGGATATACTTCTTTCTTTGATTCTTTATTAATTTTAAAGTCTTTTTTATATATTTTGACTTTTCAATGAATTTATTGTTTTTTTTTCTTTTCAAGTCTCTCGCATAATCTAACTAATAAATTATATTTTTCAAATTTTATATTCTTTTTTAATATATTTATATTTTAATTAAAATTTTTGTTTTAAATTATTATTGATAAAAATGAATTACTATTTTTATCCTTGAAAAATATGATCTCACTAATAAATTATATTTGTCAAAATTTAAGTCTTTTATTTATCTCTTTATAATTTAGTTGAAAATTTTTAAATTATTATTGTTAAAAATTAATTATTTTTTATCATGAATTTGTTAATAAATCGAATTATTAATTAATATATATAGGTAATTTTACTTAAGATAATTTAAGAATGTGATAAAAATTAATATTTAAACTATAAAGAAGTACATTTAAAAGACATTAAATTTAGAATAAAATTAGAGTTCTTTCTATCGACTTTCTTTAAACATAATTCAACTTCTATAAATATTTAAATAAATAATAATATAAAAATACAATTTTTATTTTTATTATCATTTTAAGTTTTTTGTTAGATTTAATCTTATTTTAAATTATTAGATTTATTATTAGTTTATTATATAGTAATAAATATTATTAGTGCAT
This sequence comes from Erythroxylum mucronatum, assembly GCA_027563825.1. Classification (NCBI taxonomy): domain Eukaryota; kingdom Viridiplantae; phylum Streptophyta; class Magnoliopsida; order Malpighiales; family Erythroxylaceae; genus Erythroxylum; species Erythroxylum mucronatum. Next base: position 3,500,211 of record JAOSBP010000001.1, on the reverse strand, counting down.
TTTTATTTGAATAAAGTGTTTTATTTTATTTTATATTTTTATTTATTCTTATAATTTTTACTTTTTATTATACATCAAGTTTTAGTAATTTATTACTAATTTAACCTTTAAATCTTAAACTTTAATTTTTTCTTTGAGCTATTCAATATGGTACGATCTTTAAAACATTGGTTATTATCGTGTGGAATGGTCTCATACATTGCACTGGGATAATGAACACGCAAGTTAGAAAATTGCACTGGGATAAGGAACTCGCAAGTTAAAATAGTGGAGAGTGCGAGGACAGGGACGGGCTAGCAGGACTATAGCCTCCTCAAGACTAAAAGTTTTCAGAATATATACACATATATATAGGCGCCAGCCCCTCATATTAAAATTTTTTCAGAATATATACATATATATAGGCCCCAGCCCCCCAAGACTAAAATCTTGAATTCGTCGCTATGCGAAGACATACCTCTCTTATACTGACTACTGATAGTGATTATATTCGCTTTACGAGTAGGGACGGCAAGGTCAGTCCTCGTCAATTTTTTAAAAATAAATTTTTTAAAATTAAAAATATATAATAATTTTTTTAATTAAATTTAGATCTGAGTTGTCTAGTTTTAAGTTTACCCAAAATTTAACTCTTTTAAATATAACAATATTATTTTTTTAGAATAATTAAATTTTGAGACAGTCTAAATCTAAACTTGGCTCATTTACTGCTAAATTGGACTAAAAGTTGTGATCCTTACTTACGAGCACTCCTTTCAAAGTTAGGATATAGCTGCTCTAGCTCCATAAAAGTCGAGCTAAATGAACTGCCGAGACCTTGACAGATTTGGAAGATGAATCAAGTGTGTTAAAGCTTTAGACTAATTCAGACAGCATTGACGATTGTTAAAAATAATGTTCAGGTTTCTGTTGAACCATGTAATAAGGAAGAAACAAGTACCGTTAGTTAATAAGGGTTCGATCCTTGACTTTAGGTATAGAGCAACCTTAAATCCTTAGACCAGCTGTCCCATCTTGTGAGGTGCCTTCAAACCAATGAAGGGATTAGTCACTGGATCCACCACCTAGTGATACCCTGGTCTAAAACCCAAAAAAAAAAAAAAAGCTGATTCAATTCAGCACAAATTCGGCAACAAACGATACTTGAAGGACATAATTTTCATTCCATGGGGCCGATGTCTTAGAAACTGCAATTCTTATTGTTGTGATAAAACTGATGAAGGTAGAACAAGAAACTAATTAACCCTGTATTCCACAAGGCAATGGGAATCATTTAATGACAGACATACAATATTACTATCTCCGTTTCTTTGAAGAAAACTACAAAAAAATCGAATGTAATAATCTGCCCCGTTTGCTTGAAAGGAATCAGATTTCTACACAATCGAAACTTTAAAACCAAATAACGGTCAGGACGAGATACCATCTTCACCAAATTTATTGAATTATTGTTTTCGGATTATTGGATGTCAAAAAATTTCAGCACAAACTTAAAGTCATGGAAGCACAACCCTAACGTCTTTCCTATCGGGTCCAAACGCCTGCAAATGAAAATATCATGAATGACAACCATCAGTAGGAAGATCCCAGGCTTAAATTATGATATAATGTTCAACAAAAAACGTAATTATGTCATTGATGTTCATACGTAGGATGGCTCACAATTTGGAAGATGCGAACAAAACAGATGCATTGAGCAAGAGATGACATTTATTACCTCAACCCCTAGGCCTTTAACATACACATCCGTGTACAGTCCAGAAGGATCTGGCATTGGACTTTCCTGTAAAAATAAACGAAAATTGTACATGGTCAAAAAGGGAGTCCAGACATAAAGATCGATCAACACCAAATAGTTTGCAAGTGATGTGCTTAAAAGTTGATTCAAGAAACAAGAATGCCAATCATTCAGAACTTTTACGAAAGATATTTCCTACCTTCGCTTGAGCAATGGCATCATCTACTTCTTTTCTTATTTCTTTCTCCATGTCCTGAAAAATATGACAACCACAATTTTGTAAACTTATTTCACTTAAATATTCCATCGTCAACCAACTTTCTTCCCCATGTAACAGAAAGTTACTTATCTACTATAGGTTATAGTAACCAAAAAAAGATATGCCTCAAAGCAAAAAGTAGATGTACAGAAACCATCTTTAAGTTCCAGGTTAACTGAGTTACCTTCAGCTCTTTCTCAGTGACTAGATCATGGGCTAACAACAACTTTCTTACTCTCTCAATTGGATCACGCTCCTGAAGATACAGAAAAATAGACATATTCATATGGAAGATCCTAAATAGTGAAAGGTTTGCCTTTTAAGAGCAGAGAGGCATGGGAAAATCCAATAACCTGTCTCACACCACTGATCTCATCTCGTGTGCGATAGGTGCTCCCAGGATCTGACATAGAGTGACCGTGATACCTATAGGTATCCATTTCAAGTATCTGACTCAAGCATCAAAGATTATGATAAGGAAGTCCTCATATAATTCAAGAAGAAACTTTGCATAAAGTGGAAATATGTCCATATATTCAACCAGATACAAGCCAAAAAAATTTCATCAGTGTGATAAACAATAGCACAGAAGGATGTCAAGCACACAAATAACAAAAATAGCCCATGAAAATTTGATCAAGTAATGTATACTTCCATAATCCTACTGAATGCAATAAACAGACGAGCAGTCATCAACTCCTTAACGCATGAAGGAGAAGGTTATCCTTTAGTAGAGGGTAACATAGTTTAGCAAGTTAAGGAGCAGTCATGAAGTTTAGCAAGTTAACGCATGAAGGAGAAGGTTATCCTTTAGTAGAGGGTAACATAGTTTAGCAAGTTAAGGAGCAGTCATGAAGTTTAGCAAGTTAACGCATGAAGGAGAAGGTTATCCTTTAGTAGAGGGTAACATAGTTTAGCAAGTTAAGGAGCAGTCATGAAGTTT
>JAOSBP010000001.1:3478619-3497171 GCA_027563825.1 Erythroxylum mucronatum | reverse complement strand
AATAGAATCAATTATTCCATTCTCTGTGGATCGACCCCATTACCACTGTGCGCAATTTATTTTCGTTTGGTGTTTGGGATTTATTTTTGGTGGATTCGACACCCATCAATTGTTGAATAGGTTACTAGAAAGAGAAATATGATAAAGGATAAGTCATATATATTGTGGCATAAAAAGTTCGGTCACATTTTCAAAGATAAAGTTGAGAGGTTGGTTAAGGATCACAATCTCCCAACTTTAGATTTTGATGATCTGGAAACATGTGTTGACTGTGCAAGGGTAAGTTGACCAAAATAAAGAAAAAGGAGTCAACTCGTGCTTCTGGCTTAATAGACCTCATACATACAGACATATGTGCACCTTATAAAATTACCTTGTGTAATTTAAGATATTTTCTAACTTTTTAATTCAAGATATTTGTTAACATTTTTTATGACTATTCCATCTATGGATATGTGTTCTTGCTTAAAGAAAATTCTGAAGTTCTTGAGAAATTCTTAATCTTTAAGGTTGAAGTTGAGAACCATTTGGAAAGGTCCATTAAGATTGTCAGATCAGACCGTAGAGGTGAATATTATGGCAAACATGAGATTTTAGGACAACAAAAGAGTTTGTTTTCCAAATATGTAGAATTGTATGGAATAGAGGCTCAATTCACTATGCTAGGTAGTCCTAAGCAAAATGGCATGGCTGAAAGACATAATCTCACCTTAAAGCACATGATGAGGTCAATGCAGAGTAAGACTAATTTACTTGATTACCTTTGGGGTGAAACCATAAAACTGCCTTGTTTATGCTTAACAGAGTCCCAAGTAAATCAGTTTCAAAAATGCCTTTTGAAATCTGAAAAGAGTGGAAGCCTAACCTCACTCACATTCTTGTATGAGATTGTCCTACTGAGGTACGTTTATATAGTCCTTATGAAGATAAGTTGCATTATCATTTTATTCGTTGTTATTTTATTGGATATCTTGATTATTCTAGGGGATACATATTTTACTGTAGAGATGGAGGGTCTAGAATAGTAGAACCACAAACAACAAAATTTTTAGGGTATGATGTCTATGATGTGGGTGGTTCTTCTTACCTTTCAAATGATAACAGAGTGGATACTAAATTTATTTCATATCCATCATTCGTACATTCAGAACTGGTGGATCAAGGTCTCAATATTATACTATTATAGGAATTGAGGTTCCTAAGGTATAAGAGCATATTGAACCAGCTCAATTACAAAGATCCAGTAGAGTGAGAAAACCTACTATTTCATTTGACTACGAAGTCTATTTAGGTGAATAAGATTATGATGTTAGATTTGTAGTAAATCCAATTAATTTTATAGTGGCTATTTTTAGACCTCATGTAGATTTATGGTGGGATGCAATGAGAGATGAGATATAATCCGTAAAGCACAATAAGGTATGGAAAGTTGTTGATTTACCTTAAAGTTGCAAACCTATCAGTTGTAAATGAATTTTTAAGACCAAAAAGGACTCTTAAGGTAAATTTAAGCAATTTGAAGTTAATTTGGTTGCCAGAAAGTTCGCTTAATGAGAAGTGATTGACTTTAATATTACCTTTTTCTCTTGTTTCCACTAAGGATACATTTAGAGTGATTATGGCAATAATAGCTCATTATGATATGGGGATGCATCAGATAGATGTTAAATTTACTTTCCTAAATGAAGACTTTTTTTTTGGTAAGACCTGAATGAAGACTTTAATGAAGAGGTCAATATAGAACAACCTGAAGGATTTCAGGATCAAGACAAAGCTGACATGGTTTGTAACCTGAGAAAATCAATATAGAAACAAGCCTCTAGACAGTAGTACCTTAAGTTTGATAAGGTTGTTACCTCATTTGACTTTTTGGAAAATAAAGTTAAAAGATGTTTGTATTACAAGGTTAGGGGGAGAAAGGTTATCTTTCTACTTTTTTATGTAGATGATATCTTGCTCACATCAAATGACTTGACCTTGCTACACAAGGTTAAGCAGTTTTTGGCCAAGTATTTTGACATGAAGGACCTTGGTGAGGCATATTTTATCCTAGATATATAAATTCACCAAGACAGGTCTCAATACTTGTTAGGTCTATCATAGAGAGCATACATTAAACGAGTGTTGCAAAGGTTTAATATGACTGATTGTAAGCCTGTTGCAGCACTAATATCTCATAGGGAAAGATTATCTTTGGCACAATGTCCAAACAATGATGCACAGAGTGAGGTTATGAAAAGTGTCCCATATTCTAGTGTTATTGGTAGTCTAATGTATGTCCAGTGTGCACTTGACCTAAATTGCATTTGTTGTTAGACTACTGGGTAGGTATCTGGATAACCTAGAAATAGATCATTGGAATGTACTCAAACAAATGTTGAGATATCTGAAGGGAACTAAGGATTATATGTTGACATTAATAAAAGTCAATAGTCTAAACCTTATAAGCTATACGGATGCGAATTTTGGTATGTGCCTAGAAGATACGAAGTTCACATCAGGGTACATTTTTATGTTAGCAGTTGATGTCTGTGGAAGAGTGTCAAGAAGACATTAGTGACTTCCTCCACTATGCATGTGATGTTTGAGACATGCTACGAAGTTGCTTCACAATTGGTTTGGCTCAAGAACTTGATTTTTTAGTTATCTATGGTTAATTCAGTAGTTAGATCCATTTGATTATATTATGGTAATCTTTCTTCTGTATTATTCAGTAACAACAATAAGAAACACCACAGAATCTAAGCATTTGGAGGTCAAATATTTGACCATAAAGGAATTGATAGAGAAAGGTGACATTGAAGTGGAACATTTAGGGGCCGTTTGACTCCACTTTTATTTTTCTGTTGTTGTTTTTGGTTTCTATTTCCTGTTTTTAGTTTCTGTTTTTTTCCTAAAAAAATGAAAACTTGTTTGGTTGAGATTTGCAATATAAAAACTGAAAACAAAAACCTGTTTGGTTGAAATTTCTAATAAAAAATTGAAAACAAAATTATGTTTGGTTATTATTATTATTATTATTATTATTATTATTATTATTAAGTCATTCTTATTATTTATTTATTTATTATTATTGTTATTAATAAGTAATTCTTATTATTATTAATTTTTAATAAGTTATTATTATGATTATTAATTTATTATCATTATTGTTATGATTATTAATTATTATTATTATTATTATTATTATTAAGTTATTCTTATTATTCTTATTCTTAATAATAATAATAATAAGTTATTATTTTTTTATTATTTTTAATAAGTTATTCTTATTATTATTATTATTATTTTAAAAATTATTGTTATAAATTTTCTATTTGCTATTTTTAATATTTTTAATTTTATTATACCAAATTAATTATCTTATTATTATTATTATTAATTATTATTATTATAAATTTTGTACTTTTATTATTATTATTATTATTAATCAAGATAGAAAATAGGGATATGTTGTTTTTCTGTTGAAGAAAACATGTTGTCAAAATTCAGAGAAATGATGTTTTCTGATTTCCGTAAAACTCTTATGGTTTTTTAATTTTCAGAAACAAAAAATCACAACAAAGTAAACCAAACACGTTTTACTTATCTGTTTTTCTTTTTACAAAAACGACAACAAAAAATGGAAGAAAAAAATAAAAACAAACAGCCCCTCTCCTTAGTATCTGTTAAAATAATTTCAGAATATTCTCCCTATCAAGACAATTATTAAAGATATTATTTCAGTAACTGTAAATAGTTATTACCAAAGCAGTTATTTCTGCTTTTATTAGAGGCAGTTACCAAAGCAAAAATTGAACCGTGTACTTTTAAAAAGGGGAATAACCCCTATTGTATTGAAATAATGAAAGCAGTCTCTTCACAAAACATTCTTTGTAGTTTATTGACAGTATCTTCTGTAGTCTAGAAAAATATATGGTTAGAGACTCTTTTGATAGCTTCTATAGACAAACCAATCCCAAATTATGACATAAAATTCAAGCACCATCAGATCAAGAACTCTAAAGCGCCCTGGTTGACCTAGTCAATATGCAAATCAACAAATGGAGCATGTCAGAATCTACCAGCTAAAGATGAAAAAGAGGTATTCAAGTTGTGCCATATTCATCAATACTGATGAGTATCCTTATGTATTATGATCAATGAAGGAGAATGACTGGGAGATATTACGTAATTAGCTTACCTTCATAAGACATGATTGATCCTTCATCATATCAGACAGTAATGAAAATAATGACAACGAATCTATAACACTATTTAAACACACACTGAATGAGTTCAAGCTTGAGATTAATCATATGAAACAAAATTAACCATCTAATATGAAACAAAATTAACCATCTAAAAGATCTCAGTTCAAGGACATTAACATATTAGCTAGGCAATGAAAGACCAAACTCAAATAAGATGCAGGAGAAATATAAGTTCAAGGAATACTAGGACTCCATCTATGCAGAGAAGAAAGTAAAGTTCAAGGTCTCAAAGCCAATCTGAGTACCAAGAGGTAAGATCCAAATCACAAAACCAACATGCTCCAAGGGAGAGTTTGGAAACTTGCACAAACATATCAAGCAGAGAACTCAAAACTCACAATGGGTCCGTGTTTTAGAACATGCTCCTTGGCAAATTTGCATGCTTGTTTTACAGCAAGGGCATCCATGCCATCTACCTGTTACAGAGAAAAGAAATGAAGTCCATGCATAGACTTTACATACTAACATAACCGTTTAGTCCCAAGTTCAATGTTGCAAGGAAGGGTACATCATATCGGATGATCTATTGGATCAGAAGGGTACAAGTACAACCAGACGAAAAAATAACTACAAAATGAGAAAAATACCTTTCTTCATGGTTTACTTGCTATCTACTAGAGGGAAAAGAATTGGAAAGATGTCATGTGAGAACTTCAAGATGAAGTAACAGAGACAGAAGTAGCAAATAACTACCATAAGAAGAAATCACATGCTGAGTCTGCCATATTGCTATTAAAAGCAAACGTCAAAGTTTTTTCCAGATTAAGCAAGCAAGGATTAGATTCCCATTGCCAAATCAGGACGTTCATCATAGCCATATTTTCATCTCTTTACATTAAACTATCAGTTATATTTTTCTCACTAATTTAAGATCACGATGACCTTGCAGCTAGTCTCATACCAACCTAACAAATAGATGGCAGAACAAACCATCGCTTAAACCTCTCTGTCAACATGGAAGCTACAAAGCCTTGGAATACCAGAATTAGAGTAAAATCTTGAGAACGTATACCTTCCCGATAACCAAACAACCAACATTGAACAATATGAATGGCCAAAAGGAAAAAACGAAAAAAAGCTCACCTTTAATCCAGGAACATAATCTCCACGCTGATAATAGGACGGATTCTTAGCAGCTCTCCACTCAGCCGTTCCCATCCCATCTGTCCAAACACATTACACTCAAAGACCATTCACACAGACGAACAAGAAACAAAAAGAGCAGACAAAGGATTCAAACTTTCACTCTAATTATTACAGTGATTGTTCTCGCAGACCAAAATGACAGGCAGATCCCAAAGAGCTGAGATATTAAGAGCCTCGAACAACTGCCCCTGATTGGCAGCACCATCACCATACAAAACAAACGTCACCGTTTCCTCCCTATTATACTTCTGAGCGAAAGCAATTCCACATCCCAACGGTATTTGAGCTCCAACAATCCCATGACCTCCATAAAACCTCGACTCCTTCTTGTAAAAATGCATCGACCCACCTTTCCCCTTGGAGCATCCGACTTGTCGTCCCATAAGCTCTCCAAAAACCTCCAATAACGTCCCTCCACGAGCTAAAAACGTACAGTGGTCTCTGTAAGAGGTTATGATACCATCCTTCTTGGTGATAGCCGCTTCCATTCCGACGGCGACTGCCTCTTGGCCGTCGTAGAGATGGCAGAAACCGCGAATGAGCTTGGCCTTGTAGAGAGAATCCGCCGCGATCTCCATACGACGCATTGTCGCCATGTCGCGGAAGAACGAGAGAAGCTCCTGAGGGTTGGTCTCAACGGAACGCGACGGAGGCTCGCATTTGTGGGAAGTGAACGGAACGGAGGTCTCGATGCTAAGCGGATCGGTTGAGGTGGCGGCCAGACGCCGGAGGATCCCGTCGGCGGAGAAGGTTTTGAGGAGTCTGGATCTGGAAGAAGCAGTGAGGTGCGAGAGAGCCATGTTGATCGGAGGCGAGTGAGGCGCGATGGTTGACGGCCTTCTAAAGCCTACGACTTGTCGTTCACTTGGTTAATTGTGAAGGGGTTTGGTGTAGCTACCACTTACTAGTGGTTCACTTGGTTCGTATTATTCTCGTTACTAACCGTTTCGTTACTGCGGTTAGCTTGGGTTCTTTACATTTGGCACTAGTAATCTGGTTGCTTTTTATTTTTTAATTAGAAAAATTCTAATATTTTTCTTTTTAATATTATATTCTTAAACTCTTGTCATCCTCTGCGTCCTCTACAGCTCTTGTACAATCAACTAGCAGAGTAATTCTGCGTAAATGCGTTGTAAAAGTGTCCAGTACATTTAATTGAAATTAAAATAGGAAATAATTTTTTTAATTACGTAAAATTTAAAAGATAGTATAAGCTTTTTAGTTTGTCTCTCATAAAATGTTCTACTCTGGAAGGCTACTTGTTTTAAATTGTTGGCCATCTGTATCATTCGAGCAGTTTCATACATCTCAATAAAGCGAAGAGTATGTGAACTATCATGTGCTTTTTTATTCGTGTATGGTATCTAATAAGTAATTTATCTAGCTCATTTTGACGATCGTATGCCTCTTTTATGACATTTATCAAATATCTTTTACGCTCAAAATAGCAAGAATCCATATTTGCCATTAAAATGAATAAATCAGTGTATAAATGTTAAAATTATTTCGTAACTTTATTGACCACAGTTCTATATTGTTTAATTTGGTTTAAGATATTCCGAAATATGTCATATGAGTCAGGAACAATAGAGAAAAAATAAATATGATCATATCTCAACAGTGGAAGAATGCACCAGAGAATGAGCAGGGAGCCTTAAAAAAGCGGAGTGTAGATATAGTTAGAATAATAAGACGAGAAAAAAAATTCAGGGGACAGTGAATAAAATTGGGAAAAATGTAATAAACAGGAGATAAAGAAACGAATTTTTTGAAGTTATAAATATAAAAAATTGGAAAAAAAAGTAACGGACAAAAGCATGACTCACTAATATGAACGGTCGTTCTTTGTTTGTTGAAATAAAAGACATAACATTAACTGTTTTTATCTTTGTGGAATGAAGGATCTGATGTATTTAGGTTAAACAAGAAGAAGGCAAAAGAAGAGGGTAGTTGAGAGAAGTTGAGTTTTGAGGGAGAAAATGTTTGATTGAAGTTAAAGGAGAAAAGTTTAGAAGTTTCAATATAGAAGGGTTAGCGGACCGTCTGGTAGGAAAGAAATTTCGATGTGACATTAGCAACTTTTGAATAATCGAGGCTAAAATGGATTATTGCACTGCATTAAATGAGGGGCAGATGTAACATCCCGGTACCTAGCGGAAGGGTAAAATAGTAAAATTAAGTGAGCAATGAGAGTTTAGAAAATGCAATTGCATGTTCATGCATTATGTGATATACTTATATTGTGAAAAATGAATTTGTTGCACATGAAATTATTTGTACATGCATCCACTAACTTTCCCGGTACATTTGGTCATACTTGCGAATGGTTTGAGAATTGTAGGTTTTTGATCTTGAAAATTTATTTGGAGAGTGACATTATTGTTTTTGTAATTTTGGAGAATTTTAGGAAATTTTTCTGAAATTTTTCGGGGGTAAATTCTGGACTAAAAAAAATGTCGAGTGGCAGACCGACTGATAACTGGTAGTAAAATTTACTGTCTATGGTATTGAATTTTGGACACATGGTTATAGGAATTTTTGACAAGTGGAATGTATGGGAATTTGGGCTTGAAATTGATTAATTGAGAAGGTTTTGTTAGGAGCTTGACACATGGCAACTTAATAGCCATGTATTTAATTAGCTTAATCCCTAAGTTTCATTCATTAAGCTCTCTTATTCCTCATTCACGACACCCTCTCTTTTAATGTGAATTGAAGCTTTGTTTTGGTGAATTTTCTTCTCTCTTCTTCGTGGATCATGCTTCCTCTTCTTCTTCTTCTTCTTAAACTTTGATCACTTGAGCTTAGCTTTCATCTCTTCCTTGTTCCCTTCACCTTGCTCTTTCTTGCTTGCCATAAACCTACCTCTACCACCCTTGGATGATGATGATCGTTGGTGATGGTAGAAACTAAGGTTTTGTAGTATTCTTGAAGATCTTGAAGAAATCATAGCTAAAAACAAGTAAGTTTTATGTTATGTGGTATGAATATGGAAAAATTGAAGTTAGTATGATGAAAAATTGATGATTGAATTATGCTTGTGAAGGGCTTGTGTATGTGTTTTAACTTGATGCTAATAGTGGTTCATGTTGTGTTTTGAGTGTGTATGTTGAGCCTAATTCATGGAAATGTATAGAGAGAGTTAGAATTTTGAATGATGTGTTGAAGAAGGGATTGGATGAGTATACATGTAAGTATACCCTGTTTTTGATTGTGTTGAATTATGACTCATGAATTGTTTGTGAATGATTGTTTGACTTGAATTGAGTAGTGATTGATGGGAAAAGGAATGGAAGTGGGAAGTGTGATTTAGGCATAAGGTAGCTTAGATGATTTGAATGTTAAGGTTGAATGATTGAAGAAAAATATGGAATTTTGCCATAGTTTGATCTTTGAGTGTGCTGTAATTGTATAGTCACAATTGCTTCTATAGTTGTCTAAATGAGTTGAGGTTTGGTTTAAATGAAATGAGAGGAAATTGACTACAACTCTTATGAAGATGTTGATTGTGAATTTTGTCTTTAAGCATCCCAAATATTGGCATGAAGCTAGAACAATAAGTGCAGCAAAGTTGTGAATGAATGACTATGATTGTGTTTCCTTTGGATGTGTATGAACAAATAAGGGATATGAGTTGGGTATGAATGAGTTAGAGCTAACCTTGAGGTGTATATGTATATATTCATGAACTTGGAAATGATGAATTTTGATTATAAAGTGCATGGTACATAGGAGTAAGTTATGTTAGGGAGAAAGGATATAGAGATGAGGAATGATGTAATGAAGTTGAGAATGATGAATGAATTGAAAGTAGAATTGAGGATTTAATGAAATCTAATTGATGTTTGTGTTGTTATGAAGTAGATTTGTGATAGAAAAAGTGAATTTGATAAGACTATGGGTTTATATGATGATAGGATGGGTGTAGGAAGCTTGGAAGAGGCTTTGGAGAAGGTTTGTGGGTTGTGTGTCCGTTAAATGGACATGGGAGTCCGTTTAACGGACCTTCTCAGGTGTAAAAACACCCTAAGGGCAGTGTGTGTCCGTTAAACGGACTCCCATGTCTAAAGGAAGATGTTTTGGCCCCGTTAGGAAAATAAAATGCAATAGAATCATTGATATTGTAAGGACAAGCTAATTTCCCTGCCGTGATCCATCTAGACAACATAGTATACACAAAGAAATTACTAATAGTCCATATCAAAGCTACTCTCAACAAAAAATTTTACCTAAGAGACACATTATATGTTTATACACGAAATTCCTAAAGATGATACAATTCAGAGACCAATGGTTATAAGAAAACAACAATTTTATGCTTTGGATTCGTAGGACCTGGCATAATCACCATTAAGAACATGTATGCCTCATTCATACACATCCATAAAGGAAAATTATAAGAAGTAATTATGATTGACTATGATGAATATTGTTGGTTGGATTAACCAAAAGGTTGGAATCTTTCTGTCGACAATCCTAACTTAACATTTCAACTTTCAGCTATAAACTCAAAATTGGTGTAATTTAAATGTTTCCATACAAGTGCATTCGATGGATGACTCATTATTCCATCTTCCTGTTCATGTTCATTATGTCATCTCATGTGAGATGTAGTAATATTAGAGGCATATAGTCTTTAAAGTCTTGAAGTTACTGGGAAATAATACATCTGCTTCCATGGTACTAATTTATGCTTCATAGAACACTTTCTAGGTTTGAACTTAGATTGACCACAAAATTTGCACTCTTATAATTTCACATCATCTCCTCAAAACAACATACATCCAAATTTGTAATAATAAATTTTTTCAACTGGCAAACTAAGATCCCTAATAAGTTTCTTCATGTTGTACAAGTTATCAACCATTGTATGATCAGTAGGTAATGATTCGTTATACCAAGCAATAATTTTATCCAAACTTCGATTAGAAATATGCCTTTTAGACTTTATGTTCAATATTCGAGCAATTAAAGATAATTGAGTCATGGTCTCAAGATTTGGCAATAATTCTTAGTAAGTTGATTTTAGCAAGTCAAAAAGAAATGCATGTGAGTTTGGTTCTTCTTCAAGATTTTTTATATTTACTTAAAAGGTATAACCAGCTGCATTATAAATCATTTGGGTGTAAGGATTTTTAGGTGCACCCATATTATTTGTTATAAATCCACTCCCCCTTTAAACTCATCCACATTTATTGACAAGTTTACTAAACATCCTTTTGAGGTGCTACAAATTAATGGCTCCCTATGTTGTCTCCACTTAAAATAATTTGGAACAAACCCTTTTCTTAACAAATGGAGATTTACTTCATCAATAGGAAGAAAACAAATATGTTTGTACTTTTTACATAGACATCTGATTTTTGGACCATCCATATATGTAGGTTGAGAACATGTATAGTGAATAAAAGCCTAAACTCCCTCAACAAACTCAGGATTAATGAGAACATCAGGTGCTAATCGTCTATACATCTAAGATATATCAACATTACTTATTTCTGTATAATTGTTATTTAAAAAAGAGATTTCATAGTTAGTATCCTTAATTTCCCCTAAGTTTACATAACATTTAATCATTACTTTACAGAACATCCCCTAATTTTTTACAGGTCTCTGACCATTTTCCCTCTAAATTGAAACCAACCTATCCCACCATATGAGTTCACAATTATACAAACTGAATGTATGTGAGTATCAGTCAAATAAAACAATATGTTAATCAAGCTCTATAGTACATGGCCTTGTTTACAACTGTGATGAAAGAAAGCTAATTCTCACTGTGACTTCAAGGCTTGTGGAATTTTTCACCAATAAGCCTCATAGGAGCTACATCATGAGTTTTTAGCCTATATACCATCCTAGGGGTTTATTATGGCTCAAATCATCAATAATTATACAAACTCATTCGATATGCAATAAATACTTATGTAATTCATACATCTAGCCCTCAATCATTCTAACAATATTCCAAACAACAACATACAAAACCAAGATAACTATGTTTTCATTAATCACCTACAAGTTGATTTACAAAGTCTGATTTTAAATAACCACTATGGTATATAGCAATGTTACACCATATGAATCGAGAAAGCAAGTTCTTGCTATGAGTCTTAAACTCGTGGAATTTTTCATCGATAAGCCTAATGGGAGCTGCATCATATGTTTCTAGCCTATATACCATCCTAGGGGGTTTATTATGCCTCAAATCATCCATAATCATACAAACTCATTCGACATGTAGTAAATACTTATGTAATTCATACATCTAGCCATCAATCATTCTAACAATATTCTAAACAATAATATACAAAACCAAGACAACTATGTTTGTATTAATCACGTACAAGTTGATTTCCAAAGTTTGATTTAAAAAAACACTATGGCACGTGGCATTGTTACACCATATGAATTGAGAAAGAAAGTTCTTGCTGTAACTTCTAGGCTCATGGAATTTTAAGAAAGTTCTTGCTATGACTCCTAGGCTCGTGGAATTTTTCTCCGATAAGCCTTATGGGAGCTACATCATGGGTTTCCAGCCTATATACCATCCTTATTATGTCTCAAATCATCCATAATTATACAAACTTATTTGACATGTAGTAAATACTTATGTAATTCATACATCTAGCCATAAATCATTCTAACAATATTCCAAACAAAAACATACAAAACTAAGATAACTATATTTGCATCAATCACCTACAAGTTGATTTCCAAAGTTTGATTTTAAACAAGCACTATGGTACGTGACATTGTTACACCATATGAATCAAGAAAGCAAGTTCTCGCTATGACTCCTAAGCTCATGGAATTTTTCACCGATAAGCCTCATAGGAACTGCATCATGGGTTTCTAGCCTCTATACCATCCTAGGGGTTTATTATGCCTCAAATCATCCATAATAGATTTTGTTTCCTATAAATGAGGACTTGACCTAATCACAATGGCTTGTTAAGTCTTTATGTTTCAATTTAAACAATACCCATACATAAATATTTAGACTATTAAACAATTTAAACAACTCATCAATCATTTTTAAAGGTAAAATTGCAAAGAAAAACACAAAATCGATCACATTGTTAACATTACTTAGTTGAATGACTTACCTTAATAGATGGACAATAGCAAACTACAAAAAAGATGAATGATGTTGGACAATTCTCGATGTTCTTTAACACAAAACATGACCTATAAGAAAGACAATTCATGTGTTCATGTATTTTTCATATTCTAAATATGAACAACATAAAAGTAAAGGCAAAAATAACAATAATTCACATTTAAAGACATAAAAAGGCATGCAATACGAGTAGCACGATAAAGACGAACAATGCTAATAGGACGAGGGGACCCTCTTAAATTAAAGAGTCTAATAAAAAGAAGTTATAGGTAGATCAAGTAAAGTTAAGAAAGAAAAGATTAAGGAAGTCTTGAGATCATAAGTATGAAAAGGAGTAGACTATACTCTGGGGTCAAAAGAGTCTCAAAAATATTTAGATGTGTACATATATAAGTGATACTGATATGATGAATAATGAATTGTATACTAACAAATCATGTAAGAGTGGCTATTATTAGCAATCATAACTTAGGTTAATTAAGCATAAGATTAAGACATTAAAGAAGGAGGCTAATTCTTTCAAGGATTCATTATCTAAATTCACTACGGAAGTGAGAAACTAAAAAACATGCTAAGAGCAAAAAAGAATTCCAATAATAAGTATGGGATTAAATATAATTATAGGCATGCATCCAATTATAATACTACATTTATCAAAGAAAAACATTTTCATATTGCATAGTGCATCAATATCTAAGCATACATGTAAATCATACACATATGCTTCACCCATTAGTCTTTACTCTAAAAGCAAGTCTTATACATCATGTATGGTTAAAAATTTAGGCATAGAGCTCAATATTATCACGAAAAGAATAGTTATAAATTCTATGCAAAGACATAAGGTAGCATGCAATCTCATTCACAGTCATCTAGGACTCAACATTATTTTATAAGCAAGAATCATGCTTCCACATATAATAGGCCTTATATTAAACATAATACCATAGCGCACATTTTTGAAGTATATCACATCTGGTTTTTATTTTTAAAATTAAACCTATGAATATAGAAGAAGCACTAATTCATGAAAGTTATATTTTGTTTCCTATAAATGAAACTCTGGCATTTCAATTTAATTTTAAGACCTAATATCTACTATAGGTATTGCATTTTTATTTTCAATCCGCAAACCCTAGGTAAGACTATAATTAATGTACAGTATAAACTAATTCTAATCCTATAGTATAAACATGTCAAATTTGTATCTATCCTTTATTTTGCCATGTCACGAATGATTTGTTTCATTTATTTGCTTTTAGTTTTAAAACTAATCAACTTATACTTAATTCACCATCATCATTATGATTTTTTTTCCTAACATATGTTTTGACCTTTTGTTATTGCTAACAATTAAGATTTGGGAAACCATATATATGCTAGTTCAATTATGTATTTGTTATAAAATTATAAACATTGTATCTACATCCTATCCACATTGTATCTGATTCTATTTAACTTGCCATATTAAAACAAAACAAATTTATCCCTTTAAGCCTTTCATCGAACACTTTATAGGCATAACAAACTCAATCCTAACTATTAACAAAAACATTGGTACCTTGCATTCTTCACCAACAGCAACAAGTTCAGATGTAGAATGAACCACTAACACCTAAAATAGAAGCAGAAAATACAAATGAAATAAACTAAAACCAAAAACAAAACCTTCCTAACAACAACAAGAAGAAAAATTAAAAACCAATTGGAAAGGAGGAATAACTAACCCCGATGGATGACTAATCAGAGAAAGTGACGATGATGGTGGTGTATAACCAGAGAACACCAAAAGATGATGATGGCGAGGTTGGAGGGAAAGGTTTTCTGAAATTTTTCACAAACTAGATGAAACGCGAGAAAGAGGGATTGACCTACGTCAAAATGTGATAAAGAAATGACGTCGTGTATGGTTAAACAGACGACATCATTTTCCTTGAATTAAAATAACAACCCGACGTCGTTGAAGTTTGTTCCATCAGTAAATTACCATCAGACATAAATTTCGTCAGTAAACTCTGTTGGTATTTCTTAACGGGAATCATTGGTAAGATTCGTCGCTAAGTTCCGGCAGCAAAATTTCCGCTTCCTCCTTTACCCACAGAGTTTTTTTCCATCACAAAGCACTTTTTTCAATAACTATACAGACGGAAAGCATATTTCATCGGTACTATAAAATTTTTTCCATCGGTAATTTACAATTTTCTTATAGTGCTCCATTTTTTACGGAGTATAAGGAGTTGTAAGTTGATGTTCAATCCCTGCTTCTTCACAGAATTTGCTGAATTGATCAGAGATATACTCTTTTCCAATATCACATCTCAATATTAACATCTTACAACCACTTTGATTTTCTACCCAAGCTTTAAATTTCCAGAACACACTAGCCACTTCAGATTTGAATATGAGAAAATATATCCAACATATCCTGGTTAGATCATCTATAATGGCAATATAACACTTACTACCTTTAAGTGATGGACCTCCAAGGTTAGTGTGCACAAGCTAAAGTTTTGTGAGGCTCTCTAAGCCTTCTATGGAAAGGGTGGTTTGTTTGTTTACCAAACTGACAAGTTTTACAATTTGATACGCTCTCTTTCAGTGAACTCGAGCCTTGCACCAATTCCTTTGTCTTTATTAAAATGACTACAAAATGATGATAATCACCCAAATTTTGTGCCAAAGGTCAGTGGTTCTCATAGAGGCCTAGTATGCAGCTTGCCTGCTCTCTATAAGATCAAGTGAGAAGCTCTTGCCCTTCATTTTAACTGAAGCACCTCTAGTCCCTCTGCATCTTTTATCACACAAATAATGTCTTCAAAAATCAATTTGTAACCTTTCTCAAGGAATTGATCAATACTTAGCAAAATTAAATCAATTTTAGGAACATATAGTACATCAGCAATGACCTTAATTCTAGAAAGAGTTTCGATTGCAACAAAACCTTTACCTTTCACTAGGATATACTCTCCATTATCAACTCTTACCTTAGAGCCAAATGTTTTGTTAAGGTCTTTGAAGAACTCAACATTGTTGGTCATGTAGTTTGTACAACCACTTTCCACTAGCCAAGTTTCACCGTGGTTGTTACTTGCATAGCAAGAAGCTACAAATAGCTATACTCCCTCCTCTTGATTCATAGCTTGAGTTCCATTCACCTGTTGTTTCCCTTTATTTTTGCAAATTCTATCCATGTGACCTATTTAATTGCACTAGTTACACTTTGCATCAGGTCTACTCTAGCACTTAAAATGGAGGTGATTGGTTCTGCCACAATGCTTGCAAGGAGGATAATTTCCTCCTTTGTATGCTTCTCTCTTACCTGCACCACTACCATTTAATGTGGTAGCTTCATTATTATTAGCATCAGTACCTGAAATTCCTTTTCTTTTCTTCCACTTCTTCCTTATGCCTCTGCTAAAATCTTGAATCTGCACCATAGCTTGCATGGCACATTCTAATGTTACATTTTCTCTAAGTTGTCTTCTTTGCTCTTGATCTTCCAAAGCATTGAGAAGCTCTGCCAATGTGATAGCTGTGAGGTTTTTAACTTCCTCTAATGCAGAAATCTTGGCTTCAAACCTTTCTAGTAAGGTTACTAAAAGCTTCTCAATTACTTTGCTATTAGGTATCCTTTCACCAAGAAGTCTGAGTTTGTTGACTATCTCCAAGAGGCTATCGAATATTCTTTGGCAATCTCAGAATCTTTCATTTTCTGTAGCTCAAATTCTCTCCTAAGATTCAAGATTCGCATGCTCTTTGTTCGAGCATTTCCTTAGCACTCATGCTTGAGATATTTCCAAAACTCAAATGTTGTATCCAAGTTCATAATTCTGATGAACAAGGTCTCAGACACAACTAAATGTATGCAAGTTTAAGCTTTAAACTTTTTTAGGTTCTCTCCTTGTCATTCTTTATCTGCTACACTGTAGGATTTTCAGGTGGTTGCTAAATGTTGAACTCCTCTTCCACTGCTTCCCAGAGATCCCATGCATGTAGATAAGCAGTCATCTTCACAGCCCACGATTGATAATTGTCACTAGTGAATATTGGAGGTAGAGCAGGTGCAAAGTTGGTTGAGGTCATTTTGTTTCACTCGAGAGATATGAATTGGAAAAGATTTGTGTCTAGTTTGAACACTTACACTCACTCTAAAAGGTTGGTGTTTGGTTTATACTCACACACTCACACAATTCACTCTCGGCTTGCAACATAAATCCCTTAAGAAGTTTGCTCTGATACCAAATGTTAGGTTTGTTAATTGAAATTAATCGGTAAACATATTAAAGAGACTAGAAGAATTTATATATCAGTGTTTTATTGAATTCAACTTTTTAAATACATGACTAATAGTAACAAAAAATCAAAATAATAGGAAAACATGGACCATAAACAACCAAAAAAATAACTACCAACTCCAGTAACATTAACAACAAACTTGCAATAACTTTTCTACCAAACTCTGACTCATGATCATAAAAACTAGGCTTTTCTGTTGAAAGACCAATTTAACAACAAAACAAATTGCAATCACGTTCAGTTCTCCTAAAACTTGTAGCGTTAAGGCAATATTAACAAGCTCCTCTGCAATACAAAAGCCTTATATCAGAAGTGACATCAAACCCACGACCCAAAGCCAGGATTGAGTTACAAAGGGTGGTGGTCAAAGCATCTGATTCTGAGAAGGTGGAGCACAAGTTCATCTTCTCCTTGTACTTTCTTTTGCATTCATTACAATGAAGAAATTTGTCTTTATATCAATGAAAGTAATCCCACTTTTTTCATTGAATGTATCTTCTTTTTTGTTGTATCACTGAGCTCAGTGGTGTTTTTGGCTTGTGATTTTAGATTTGTTCCTCTTACTCTAACAACGTGCTTGTTCTACTAGTTCTGGTTGATTATCCTGCTCCTGTTTGTTAGGTACAAGCATAATATCGGCGTTGACATACACACAGAGATATATATTACAATATAATGCTGATAAATTAATCACTAAAAGAACTTACTATTACTAAATCATAGACAAAGATCTATATAAATAAAGTCTAACTATAAAGAATTTTAATATTCCTTCCATTTTAAATAAAATAAAGTCAAACTATATTAACTCCTTTACCGTTTGTCCCCAGATATTGCGCTCTTATGGAGGGCACCAAATCAAAACAATCTTCATTTACGATACTAAAACTTCTTGTTCACTTAACATGTCACTGAACCTGAGACTACAAAAATACTTTACAAGCATTTCAAATATGCAGCTCCATCATAGAGTTTGAATAAAACAAGTTCAATATTATTACAGCTACTAGAAAATGGTAGTCTACTGACATATAAAGCCAAATAGGCTCTTGGGATTGATAAAAATAGCATGGCATGCATGCACGCATATTGGAGCATAGGAAGCTACTGAAATTCAGCTTTTATCTGGACTTTAAGATAGATGAAGATTCACTAATGTCCAAATTGATGGATTCAGGCCTGACTGGGTATAGATCGTAGCCAGATATAGTAGAAGAGTCCGTCCCTATTTTATCTGATGCCAAAGTTGAAGGTTGGCTTCCACTGGAGCTTTTGTCCTGCATTTGTTGATAATACCCTCTTAAAGACTTCATTCTCAAGTCCTCGGCATAAATGCTAGGATCTGAAGTGACCTCCTGTATTATGCTTCCACCTTCTAGCAGACTAACAACTTCTGACATTGTGGGCCTTAGCATAGGAGATGCATTGGAGCATAAAAGGGCAACTTTCAGCATCCTTTCAGCTTCTTTCTTGTTGAATTCAGACTCTAGGTTCGGATCCACTATTTCCATCAAGTTTCCTTTCTGTTGCAACACAAAAGCCTGCAGTTCCATAGTGAGAAATCATTGAGTATGGAAGACAGAGGAACTTAAACGCATCCAAAGTTGGTAGCCTTACCCAATCAAGTAGACAAACGCATTCATTTTTAGGCCTGTAACTAGTGTTGCTCCTTCCAGTCACAATTTCTAATGCTACTACTCCAAAACTGTAAACGTCTGCTTTCTCTGTTAAATA
>JAOSBP010000001.1:3453466-3471723 GCA_027563825.1 Erythroxylum mucronatum | reverse complement strand
GTTTGCAAATTACTAGATTTAATTTAATTGGTGAACAATTTGGTCCTTGAGGGAGACGACTTTAGAATATTTACTGTGGTGATACTAGGACGAATCTGTGCGCTTGCAGAAATAATCGATCACATCCTTTTATGCCACATCATGTATGACTTATCTTTTATCAGAGGTCTCTTTATAGTAACATGCTCAGCAATATATGAAGAAACATATATCTCATGAGGAGCAAGACACATTCTCTATAATCCATATGACAAGAAAGTATTACCAATATGTTTTACATTGAAAGATAATTTTACAACGGATGCATCAATGGCAAAACTATAACCTTCTTTATCCAAAACTAATACAGATGGTATATAAAATGTTTCATGTAAAATAAGTACAAACCTTGTATCAAGGTTCAAACATACATCTCGTACAACATTACAAAAACTTCTTCCTTGTTGTCAACCATCAGTTTTTCCTCCTCTTATTTGGCTTTCTCCTTCGTATAAACCCTTGCATTATACAGGCAACATGATTAGAAACTCCACTATCTAGCCACAAAAAACTTGATGTAGCTAGTTCTTAGTGGTTATAACAAGATTACATTCATAGATCATACAGGCCAAGGAGTTACCTGACAGTTCCTGTTTTTATTTCCAGGACTTATATTTTTAGCAATCGGACTTTTTGTGTCCCTTCTTCTAACAGAAGAAGCATCTTATACTTTTAATATCTAGAGGAACTTTGGCAATGTTGGACTGATCTATATTCACATGAGGAGAAAATTTAGATTTCTTACCCTTAAACCTCTGAGGCTTTACGTTATCTTTTCTTTTGGTTATTAGGAGGGTCATATGAGCAATGTTCTTTAGCTTCTCCTCTTTAACAATGCATCAAGAAATCAAAGTATTGATGTCCCAAGCCTCATTTTGTGAATTGTACATTGTAACCAAAATACCAAACTCTGAGGGAAGTGTATTAAGAGCTTGGGTAGAATGCACACATCAGGAATGATGATGTTCAACGCCTTTAACTTACACTGGAAGTGGACCATCTTGATAATGTACTCCCTCACTCCCTCTTCTCCAATATACCTAATAGAGAATAATTCTTTCACCATGGTACTTATCACTGCATTGGAAGATACCTTGCACCTATGGGAGACATTGTTCATAAAATCCTTGGCTATATTTGTTTCCGCAAGTCCACTTAGCAGATAATCTGGAATTGATCACTTGATGGTCAAATAACACATCATGTTTAACCTCTCCCAGGCTACAAATGCAGCTTTAGTATCATATGAACTGTATGATGTGGGTGTAGGTGCTTATCACCCCACAAATGAAATCTCTACACATGATCCTCCTACGTAATCACACCCCCTACCTACTCGTTTGGTCTATTATAGAAGAAAAGATCAACTTGATATGAGTTCGTTACATGTGTCTTCTTCATCATCAAATCCCATACCACATGATCCAGAACTTTCAATTACTCTTTGTAAAGGTAAACATCAATATACTTATAATACTTCCTCTTTTGTTTCTTATAATCATTTATCTTACTCTTCTTATTCCTTTGTCGTCTCACTTGATTCTGTGACTCTCCCAAAAACTATTCATGAAGCTTTGTCTCATTCGAGTCGGTGTAATGCTATGATAAAGGAGATGAATGCTTTGGATGCTAATAGTGTGTGAGATTTAGGGAACTTACCTATTGGAAAGAAGGTCATTAAATATAAATGGGTGTTTTTTGTTAAAATCAACTTCGATCGATTTATTTATTAACATAAAGCACGATTTATAGTAAAAGGCTATGCTTAGACCCATGGTGTGGATTATTTTGATAATTTCTTTTATGTTGTTAAAATGATCTCTGTTCATCTATTTATTTCTTTGGCAGTTGTTTATGATTAAACTCTATATCAATTAGACATCAAGAATGCTTTCTTACATGACAACCTCCTAAAGGAAGTTTATATGGAGCAAACACCTGAATTTGTTGCTTAGAGGGAGAACAAGAAAGTTTATCATCTTCAAAATTCCATATACGATTTAAAACAAAGTCTTAGGACTTGATTTGGAAATTTTAGTTAGGCAACAAAATTTTTTGGCATAATAAGAGTAATTATGATTACTTGGTGTTTTATAAACATTCTACATCCGATATCATTCTCCTTATTATGTTTATAAATGATATTGTTAGTACTGGAAGTGATAATATGGGCATTTCATTATTGAAATCCTTCTTTCACAGTCAATTGCATGCTAAAAATTTAGTGGCTTTGAAATATCTTTCAGGGGTAGAAGTGACAAGAAGCAAAAAAGACATTTTCTTATCATAAAGGAAGTATTTACTTGATTTGCTAACTAGACTGGAAAGGTGGAGGCTAAGCCATGTAGTGGTCCAATGATCCCTAATCTACAACTCACCGAAGATGGAGAATTGTTTGAAGATCCTGAGAAATGTAGGAGATTGGTTGGAAAATCAAATTATCTCATCGTTATTCACATTGATATTGCATATTCTATTAGTGTTGTAAGTCAATTTATGTCTTCTCCTATCATCCATCATTGGGCTGCTCGAGAACAAATATTATGTTACTTGAAGGAGCTCCTAGACTAGGGATTCTATATACAAATCGTGGACATACTCATATTGAGTGCTTCTCCAATGTCGATAGGACAGGCTCTAAAATTGACTGAAGATCAACTAATGGTTATTGTGTCTTCGTTAGAGGAAACTAAGTCTCATGGACAAGTAAGAACCAACATGTCGTGTCCAGATGTAGTACAGAGTCTGAATATAGATTTATGACTCATCCAGCGACCAGGATTTTAGTCTTGAGGGGGCTGACACCTATATATATGTATATATTCTGAAAAAATTTTATTCTGGGGGGCTGGTTCAGAAAACTTTTTAGTCTTGGGGGGCTATAGCCCCGGCCACCCCCCCGGACTCATCTATCGTGTAAGATATTACAAATATATCAGCTTTTAATGGAAATTAGTTTTGAAACCTCACAACAAAGTTAGCACGATATATTACTTCTAATCCTATGTTCCATGAACGATTCAGATAGATTCACTTTTTTCGTGAAAAAGTACAAAAAAATTTGATCTCTATAGTATATGTCAAAACTGGAGAACAATTTAGGGATATTTTCATAAAGTCTCTAATAAGGAGTTCAAGTAATTTGTATTTGTAATAAGTTAGGCAGGATTAATATCTATGCTTCAACTTAAAAGGGAATGTTACAAATCAAATAGAACAAAAAAATCTATTTAAATATGATTATATTAATAATATTATATTTGATTATAAGAGAGAATTTGTAAATTAATTACTCATAAACCACTATGAATATGTGTGAGATACAAAACTCTCTTTTTTTATAATGTGTGAGATACAAAACCATCTTTTTCTTTTAACAAGAAAAATAAAAAAAATTCAAATTAACCCAATTTGTTTACTGAATTTAGAATTAAGGTTGTAATATTTGGTAGTAGTGATTTATGTATTAGAATTTCAATCATATTTAAATTAATTACAATTAAATAAAATTACATAAATTACTTTATATTTATTAATATTAATTACTATTAAATGAATACGATCAAAATTTAAAAATTAATTAAAATAAATCAGATAAATTACTTTATATTTATTAATATTAATTACTATTAAATGAATACGATAAAAATTTAAAAACTAATTAAAATAAATCACATTGCGCCAGACACAATAAAACTCACGCTCTCAATAAAAAAAAGGTACACATTATATCAATAATAATTTTAACATAACAAATAAATATTTCACCCTTTCTAAATTTTTATCCACTCAAAAATTAATTTAAATGTTTTTCAAATATTAAGATTTATTATAAATGCTTTAAAATATTAAATTTTAATTTATATTTTGATAACATGCACTTTTTACCCCAAAAAAAACTATATACCTCGCCCTCCTGTCAAATTTTGTATATTTTGTAAATTTTGTAAACTATTGCCTGATTTTGTAAATGAGTGGAAAATGCAAAATGATTATTAAGATATTGATTAATTGAATTAACAAGTTTGTATTACATCAGATGTCATGTCACCTCACCTCTATTTACATGACAAATAAATAATAGCTGCACTGTATTACTGTCAGGGGAGTCTCTTCCTCTTACCCTTGTTGGGGAGAACTATAAAAGGTTAACATACAAAATCATTTCAACTCACCTTCTACATTGAGATGCCTGCACTGCAATGCAAGACCTTACAGGCATCTCAATGTAGCTTGCCCTTTCCTGCTTTCTTGTAAATAACTCAATATTAGAATAATGGAACCCGAGAGTAGGCCTAAGCTATATGCAACAAAGATATAGCGATTAGGATTTTGGGGGTGTTGAGGCTAGGAAGAAATTATATACCAATGCCAAGGAATACCAAATACTCCCTGTCGAGTGTAGAGGCACATTATTGACTAGACAGCCATCTTTGAAACCGCTGTACTCTTTTAGAAGCTCTTGGCAGGTCGTGGCATGAGCTACTCTTTGGTAAATCTTTCCTTTTCTTCAGAAAGAGGAAGTCTTCTGTATCTAAAACGTAGGATACCTGTCATGTTCAAATCATGAATCAATTAACAATAGCTTGAAATAGAGCATTAGATGTGCTTCAATCGACAACAAAAGCATCTTCCAGTTTATAGAGATGACAAATTTGATACCTTGGATGAATTACAAGCTATCTTGCATTCCAAACCATTAAAAACTTGAAAATTTTCCATGGCTTGATATTCATCGCCACTCAAATGTCTGCATTTGTTCCTGCAAACAACATGATTTATTAGCCATAGCTACTTTTAACATAATAGCATATATTTGTCATTGAGTCTGCACCTTTTCATGAAAACCCTTGACCTCTCTTTTCTGTCAAGGACAACAGAGAGGAAGTCATTGTACAGATAAGCCGCAAAATAGGGATCCATTGAAACAGCAGCAACTTCAGGCTTGTCATGCCCAAAGTCCATTAGCTGAATGGATAAGCGGGTAGGCGCAGAAGACTGCAACAGAGATGATATTATTGTGTTTGCAGCACAAGTAACAGCGACCAAGCTAAATTCAGAGAAAATTTCCTTGGGAAAAATAAATGGAAACAAAGTACGAGAAACATACACATTCTATACGATATATATTCTCATCATGAAGAAGAACACGAGCATTTTCATGATAAACAATATCGATAAATCTTCCTGGTTTTCTTGAGTTTTCATAAGCATATAGTTGAAGCAGTTTATTGTCCATCTCATCAGCTGCCACTGTTTGGAGCTGAGAAAATTTCCCAAAATAACTTAACAGTAAGATTAGAGAAAATGGTACGCCTGCAGAACGCAGAATGATTAAAATGCTAAATTAACTCTTGAATGCTTTACCTGTTTGACAAGTTTAAATATCAGCTTGTCCAATGTGAAGAGAACATATGACTGCGTACCGATAAGAGCCCGACAATCATCCTCAAATTTCATATTATCAGAAGAACCATCAAGTAAACTGTAAAGTGCACTCATGAACCTGTAAAGACCACTAAAAGTTAATATAGACTATATTGATCATGTCTATATTATAAAAGCAAAGTTTCCAATGATAGATCACCTAGCATAACGATCAGTAGGACCTGTATCATTTGAAGATCTCCATTTCCCTTCAGTACATGATGAGTTAATCCTGGCTGATTGTATTCTCTCATACAATGTCTAAGCAAATTTGACAAAGAAAAAAATATCGAGTTAATGAAAATAACCACAACCGAAAGTGATGCACATACTTCATGTTTAAAATAGAACATGATATAGGAAATCTTACTTGATGAAGCCTAAAAAGGACATAGAAAGAATCATTTCCATAGAAAACTCGTGATCCCTTATCTATTTCATGTAATGCCGAAGGGACATGCTTCGCTAGAGGCTTAACATTTAGCAGAAAGCGTTCAGAAAATGGTAAGACTGCCCCTTCTCCTTCTACATCATGGGCATCTGCCATTCCCTCCGCCTCACCTTCACTCTCAGCTTTATTATCATGCTCATCATGGTCTCCATCTTCCTCGTGCTCTTCCCTAGAGCAATCTTCTCCATCACCAGACTTGCTTCCGGAAACATCACCGTTCTCAGAGGCATTCTCACTCTCCTCTGATGACCTTTGAGCACTTTCATCACCTTCATCATCAGCATCATTTTCTCCTCCCGCCTCAGCACATGTTTCTTCTTCTGCATGTGATGTTTGATATTGCCTAGTAATTATATTATCCTTTGTTTTATGCACTGCCTCCAATTCAGTTTCTCCATGAACTGCAAAATTGTCCTCAAAATCTCCATTAGGAGATAATTCACCTTCTTCTCTTTCAATCTTAAATTGTGGAGCAGAATCATCATTATATCTGTTAATCTTCAAACCATCTTGTGTCACTCCATTAGCGCATATAACTGGTCTTGAAGGATCACCAACCTGCAAGATCAATTTTGTCATGTTCCATCTGTACTTAGTAAGATTGAATCCAAAACCTAACACTTTCTGTCCTGAGAAGTTGAGTCTTGTCTGATAAAAGGGAGTATTTCTTTGCAATTGCAGTTTCACTATTGATTCAAGATACTAGCAAAACAACTACCTTAAGAACAAATACAATTCACAAACATTTCAGTCTAAAACTTTAGGATATGTGTCATCATGGTCCGCTGGCTTCTTTAGTTTATGTGTTATCAAGATCCGCTGGCTTCTTTAGTTTTTTGAATTTTAAGGAAAAATAAGTTACAGCTAAGTAACATAAATGACAGTGCTATACCTCTACTGAAGGCAGGCTTTCATTAATTGATCCTAATCCAAACCCCCCATCGACAGAGCCATTACACGGTCTTGAAGGAGTTGCACCAAGCCCTTCCAACCAAAAAGTTGAACCTCAGGACTATAGCCATAGGCTTTTTGAGATCAAATTAAAACCACAAATTGAAATAACAGCTGGATGACAGGGAACTAGATTAGAGAAAAATGAAACATGTGATTTTATGTCGAAAGCACTCATCAAACCTGATTCCATGTTTGTTCTTCCATTACTTAGCTCTGCACCAGAGACAAGTGATACATTTGAATTGACTAACCGCTCACTGGAAGTAGATAGCTTACCGACACCTGACATTTCATCAGCCACAGCTACATTACTCTGTACCTTATCCTGTTGCAGTGTCCTGTAGAAAGTCTCACTCTTACGAACTCCTCGATCTGTATGAGAACCATTTTCTTTAACACCATGATCACCATTTATCAACCAAGCTTTGGAAGAACGTGATTGCTCAGGTAGGATACTTTCATCTTTACTTCTACAAGGATTAGTATGTTTGGAGTTTAAAATTGTAGCATTGTCGGCACTAGGGCTTCCTTCACTCTCTCCACTTTTAGAGGAGTGATTCTTAGCCTTCAGAACATCTTCAGTGTCCTCAGCACCCTGAGGCCGAGGAGGAGCACCAAGCATGGGCTCCAAAAATGTAGTCCAAATCTTCATCACTTTATTTAACTGTTCAGTTGAACACACTTCTCCACATGAATATTTAATGAGCTGATATATATTCTCGTGAGTGTCACCATCTGGGTAATCAAATTCCAAATTTGGTATAATGGGTCGTCTATTTCCAGCAGCAAAAGCAAGAAGTGCATCATCTTCCTTGCGCTTCTTTTCACTTATCTCCTTGATCTCTGCTAACAAAGCTGTAATACACAAAGCATTGCAAGCAATCTGAGAAAACAAAATATAGTACAATAAAAAATCCAGTTGCACAAGCCAACCATGTCTAGAATGCATATCTGCATCAGTCCGTTCCTTTTTTGAGGTAAAAAAATGAGCAAGGATGAAAGTACACACAAAAACTAGCTTTTACTAAACATAATACAGTTAAGGTATTTCTGATTTAATACAAAGGATGATATGTTACACATTATGACCTTCATGCAAACAAATTAACCAGGCATCAATTACCCTTGTGCTTTCCAAAATATAAATGCCATAGTAGAGTCTCATACAGGTATTTATGAAACCAAATGCAAGAATCAACTTACCTTTAATGCCCAGACTCTTACTATCTTGTTGTTTGAAATAAAAACTACGATGGTCCAGTGACTTGTGATAGTTTTTAGAATAAATTTCGGCCCAAACTTTGTTGAAATCAGCACGACACCTAGCCCATTCTTCTTGTTTCTGCTTCAAGCGAGTTAAGATAACTGGTAAAGCAAGCGAAGTATTTTTCCTCAATACATCTATCACATCAAGCCCATGATCACCATATAAACGTTCAATACACCTCAGATTCAGAGCTACAGAGACGAAGAAGAATCTGATCAGAAGCTAACAAAAATGGACATACTACTAATACCAAGACATCATTCCTCTTCTAACCTGTTAAGTGTTCCTCAATACAAATGGGGCCATCTGTTTCTATAGTATTGTTGTTTATCTTTTCTAATAATTCTTCCACACGCTTTGTTGCTACATTTGCCGATTCTAACAACATGTCCAGCTCAAACCTGACAACCAAAAGACCTTAAATCTTGTCAAAGACGGTACTAAATGATTGAAAAATTAACACGGAGGCAATTTTTGTAAAGAAATGGTACATATTGTAACAAATTCATCATGTAATCTTTCTAAAAGAGTATCTTACGGCAGGCAGCAAACCAAAGGAAGAAAATCTCTAACATTTAAAGTTAAAACATCAAGTATAGCATGAACATATGAGCAAAAACGAAGAACCAAAATAAAGTATGAAAATCGAAGGCAAGCTTCAACCTGTCATCTTCACATCGGAACAAGCTTTCTTCATACTGGTTTTTACGCATGTGCTTAAACGAGTAATCTTCACTTCCTGATGTGACAGACACCCAATAATCATTCAGTACTTCAACACCAAGTTCTGTTCTTTGACTTGCTAACTGTATGGGATACTGTCATGAAACAATCATAACAGTCACATGCATCCAGATATTAGTAAAGGGATCAGTTTAGGGATTGTATCAACATTAATGGACAAGTAAAGAGTTACATACATTCTTTGGCAGAAGCCTATAACTAGGTGTACAACGCTCACAATTGGATAAGTCAAGTTCATTAATGGGCTTTGACAGATACTTGTCCTTGCTGGGAAACAAAGTCATTTTATGACTTCCTGTATCTTTATTGTCAAGGGGCCTTTCACGAGTTTCGTGGTCTCTATCTTTAGTTACTTCAGTCCTTTCACGATCCCAATCTCTATCCCTTTCGTTCACTGGTCTGAGTAAATTACCTGCTTGCAAAAGGAAACTGGAATAAGAACTTGGCCATCAATAACCAGGATGCAATATTTCAAATTCAAAAACACTCTTCTAGGTGGTTCAACAATTTGAAACATGAGTTAAGAACCATTTGAACCACATCAAACTCCGTGCAAGTTTGAACGTCAGAATCTTGGTTCAGGTGATATCTCTGTAAGTAAATTCATGTGCTTGTGTGTATGAACGTGCGAGCATGTAATGACATATATTTATACCATGAGTGTCCTACTTTGCAGGACATACATATACAACCAAATGTAATATCCTTCAAATACCTTATCAAAGCCCGAAAATGAGAAATCAAACAAATTTGGTCATTATGAAAAAGACAAAGCAAACTAGCTTGTTTCAGAAACCAGAAGATTAACTTGCCAGTTCTATTTTTTCGTTTATTCCATAAAGTGGTGAATGTCAAATCTCATATTAGATAGAAGAGAAGAGGTGATAGTGTATATAATCCTATAAGAAATGACTACTAATCAACTCCTATATATCTACTTTTGGACATGTACTTCTATCACGCTCGAAATGAAGTTGTTCGTCAACATGCATTTAGGCTGTTTCAAATACCTCCAGAGCAAACCTCCACTAATACAATTTTCAATTGTGGACAAATCAAGCGGAAGTTAGTGGGCATATAACACCCAGGAATGACAAAGGTAAGAGATAGTATCGACAATAAGGCCATGTACAAGGAGCAGCTCCTGGTAGCCTTTTAGTCGAATCGTATAAGAATTAATCAGGTCTACAACAAAAAAAGAGAAGATTTTGGATATGAATTTGGATGCCTTGATGAGGACAGAAGGATTTGAGGAGGAAATATTGTGACATCTCACAAATGGGTAAGAGTCAAACCTCATATCATAAAGAAAAGAATAGGTGAAGGGTATATAAGCCTATAAGAAATTACGACTAATCAATTCTCAACTAGCTAATTTTGGGCATGTGGTTCTATTAAGCCCAAAACTGAGTTGTTATTGAGCCAGTTTGACCTTGAGCTATTCATTAGCCTTGTTCTGTTAGAAGGGTAACAAGCTTCCATGTCTCATTGTTTGCTTAATCTTTCATCTCTTTAATAAGCCTTCGAACCTTTATAGTAAACATTATAGACTTAACTACCTTAACTTTTTTTTTTCCTCATGAACAACAATCTGTGCACTAGTGTTTATACTTTAATGCAATATCCAATTGGAGTCTAGGAAGGTGTGAAAGTCATCATACCATTGTCAATCCTCAAAATTTTGACCTTGGCATCAAGTTGAGTACCTATCATTTTATGAAGAGTTAACTACATTCGACCCTCCTGCGGTTTGAAAATCTTCAATTCAATACTTATATTTTTAAACATTATCACTTACTCCATGTGAAATTGTTTAGCTCTCACACAACCTATTATGTCATATTCCATTAGTTTCCATCCATTCATATCTCTAGAATGACGTCGTAGTGAAACTTAAGAATCCAATACTACGACGTTTTGGGTAAAGAATAGATAAATAAACAGAATATGACAGACAAGGTTGTATGATAACTAAATAATACTATAAGGGTAACTAAATATGAGGATTGAAATGAAAAAAGACTAAACTATAAGAGACCTTGTGTATTGGACCATTTTTATGGAATAGTTAAAGACATAAAAACACTTAATTCTCAGTTTTCATCATGTAAACCCAAGTTAACCTAGTACCACACTGAAGTAACAAAACATATAAAATCTAATGACGAGAGGTTTGAGTAGGCCCAACACATCTCAATGTATAGTGCTAAAAGGAATAACAATCTTATTATTGATCAAAGGATATATACTTCTTATATTTTTAGCAAATTCACAAGCATCACAAATAAATGCTCAAACTTGTAATGTTAAAAAAATTAGGACAGATCCTTGTAACGCAAAAAAATATACGTCCTAATTGCTTGCATTCTTAAAGACTCCCAAAAAAGGTTTTTGTTATGTCAAGGTGTAGAGTATCTCCACCACCTTGTCTAATTACCAATTGTTTTCCCTAATTTTAGATCCTGAATGACATAATGAGTAGGGAAATTTTGTATATTAAAGCCAAGTGCTCTAATTCATGGATAGAAAATTAACATGAAAATTTGAA
Source organism: Erythroxylum mucronatum (assembly GCA_027563825.1). Classification (NCBI taxonomy): domain Eukaryota; kingdom Viridiplantae; phylum Streptophyta; class Magnoliopsida; order Malpighiales; family Erythroxylaceae; genus Erythroxylum; species Erythroxylum mucronatum. Next base: position 3,460,293 of record JAOSBP010000001.1, on the reverse strand, counting down.
CATATAGAGCAAAAGATAGGTCCATAGAAGGTATACACTTAATAGAACCTATACCCAATACAAGGGTTATAGATCCATCGGCGATACAAATACTATCTAATTCAAATATGGAGAATAGATCAAAAAATTTATGATGGAAACCTATCATATCTCTATTTGCTCCAGAATCTACAACCTAGGAATTATTATAATTATCAATAGTGGCCAGATTTGCTTCAATAAAATCAGAGGAATGATCTTCCTCCAGTTCTAAATGGCCTGGATTGGGCTGTGGTTGGAACTTGAGTGGCTTTCTTTAAGTTAAAATATGGGGACTCTAAGACCTACAGAACAATGTTGGAAGTGGTCTCCAACATAGATTCTTTGACGCTTAAATCAAATACAGGCTTGTAAGTCCATTGATAATGAATGCATGATCTGAGTACCTTGCTTTGAATTTGAGCTCATCCCTTCATACCACAAACAAGGAACTAGGAAGACCATACACTCTGTGTAACCTAAGAGTGCCAGCTAAGATGATTTGAGGCTTTGGAGCTCTTATGCTTTATGGGCGTGAAGTATGTTTTTGTGTATATCAGGATGCAATTTTGGTTGTAAAGAATCAAGCTAAGGAAAAGGTGCCTAAAGGTTTGTACCTCTTCATTAGAAAAAATCATAATTTTCTTGTTTGGTGCTTCAACAACTTCAAAGAAATATGTTTATGTAACAATCTAAGTCTAAACTAGCTAAATAACAATCCCGTTTCGAGCTTTTATCGAACCACTTGCTTGGAAAGAGTTAGTTCGAAGTTGATTAGTAGTCAGACACGATTACTATAAACAATGGTCATACAATAATAGATCTAATCGAAATTTAAGAAAAAGAAAACAAACAAAATCACTTACTTTTACTCACAACATCGGCAAGTAAACCCTCTGCATAACAAATGCTGATTAGATAATGTTGATGATGCTAGATTAATTAGAGAAAAAAACTCAACCACATAGACAGAAAATTACCATTTTTCTCACAGCGTGCGAAAAATTCATTGAAGCCATCAATAAGATCTGGATACCTTCCAAGTAAATCACCAACCTGAGAAAATACAACACCCAATAGTGGTTCAATCCCATCAACTAACTTTCTGAAATTTCATCAGAAGGAAGAGAATCTAACAAGCATTTCAAATTTTGTGCTGAAAGAAGTGGAATTAATTTGTTTCCATGAAATAAAGAAGGAATTTCTAGATTACGCACCAGAAGTAGAGAAATTATTGTCACTCATTGTTACTTAAATAAAGGATCCTACCAAGAATGAAACTCTAACATTCCATGTCTAATTACCACAAGACCATTAAAGGTAAAAGGGTTGTTTTCCTAAAAAAACTCCTAGATACTAAAACCCAAAACTCTTGTCCGCATACATTACATTAACTCCCAATATCAACAAATGTGTTAACAAGTATAGTATTTCCTTTTGTTAATTTATTTGTTTGCGTGAATAGTAAACACAATCACCATACCAAAGACAGCAACTCTGATCGTTTGATAATTTCCTCAGTATAGAGATGAAGACACCTTAAAAATTCTTGGTAATCTTCAAGCTTATGCAATTTCTCTTTCACTTTCTCACAGAAAGCAAGCTCTTGGCTTACTGCACCTGCCATACCATGAACCCAGCATCAATTTGAGGAAATATATGCACTCAAGACTCTAAATAACTATATGGGGAAAAACATGAAACAAGTCTCACAGCCATCACAACAGGCAGGACCGTCCCTAATACTTTAATTCACTGAGATGGTGAACAGCATTGATCAATTCCATTTATTTCTGTAATGTAAAGTAAGGACAACACAAACTCACTTTTCAAAGAATTTTTATCATCATAAAGAGATGATGCAGGGTGCATTCCAAAATTTTCATCTCCATCCCTGCCGTGATAATCAGCAGTGTGAGCAGACTTCTGTTTGTGAGAAAGTCGTTGCATGTCGAAGCCTCGATTGTCATCATGCTCATAATCTCTATCACTATGCTCTCTCCAATCATCTCTTCTATCCCTTTCCTTCTCACCATGTCTCCTCTGCTCTTTTTCTGACCTCTTTATAACTCTATCATGATCTGAATCGGGACGATCAACACTATAGTCACGATCGGCAGGGGACATTGTAGTTCTTTCCTTCTGACAATTAATGAGGAAATACTACATAAGCTTGTTGATCAATATGAAATTAGAAGCAGCTGAAAAGAAAGGAAAAACCTTGTCAACATGCATCTGACGCATTGTGGGCATGGGGGAGCTCCTATCACGGTAAATAAAATTCCTACCAGATGGAGCATAATGAGTTGAGGCTGTGGCTGAAGAATCAGGAAGAAAATGTGTGAACTCTTTTAGAAGATCGTCATGGCCTTGGAAAAGTGCAGAAACCTGCAACAGGGAGCAAGTCAACTTCAAGCGCAGCTGTCCAAGAAGTAAATGTCTACAGATACTAAGAAACAGAAGCCAGAAGTAACTAATCAGAGCAGTAGGTTGTGAGAAGATTCCATGTAAATACCTCCTGGTAAACCTCAGTGATAGACTTATTTTCCTTTCTGTACATGTTCAAAATGTCTAAAAATGATTTATAAACGTGATCATCACCTTGAAACCTAGTCTGGAAAAGACAATTCAAACGTCAAATCATGGAAAATGAAATTGAAGTAAATCTATAACTCAGGTACAAAATAGTGGTTCAACCTTAATTTTGTTCACAAAATTAATTGCTTCTTCAAATTCAACAGGCTTTTTCTGCGGAGGCTCTTCATCCTCTGGAGGGAGAGTGATCTCATATCCCTTTGGTAAGAAGGTATTGAAACCCAGAATTAGGCTGCGATGCCCTTTAAACAAGTCTTTCACCCTTGCTATGACACCAGCAGTGTCAATTCTGTGACCAAGATAACAGAGGTAAGTTTCATCAAAAAGTGTTTTGCTACGCGAATTCACATATAAAATGAAAACAGTTACCACTGTGATCAAATTTGGATACAAACCTTTGGGCTTTGAAATCCTTCATGACTTCCAGAAAGTCATCATATTTCTCCCTTTTGTCTTGAAATATGTCTTTCACGGCCTTAAGATATGACAAGGCATCATTTGTTGTAAGTTTCTGCGCACTTGTTCCTCCCCCTCCTCCCCCCGTCATTTGTGCTTGCCCCAAACTTCATTACAAACAAAGAACATTACAAGATAAATTTTCCAAAAAAAACATAATTTAAAAAAAAAAGAGCAAAAACAAGTTAAGGACAAACGTCGTCAACTAATACCCAGCTCAAGTGAAGCCTTGTCCTTTGTAGTATCCTTTTACATGCATCTATTTTAACATAGATTAATTTCAAAAAAAAGATCAGTACCATTGTTGGTACTAAAGGTTTCTTAAATGTCCTTCAAAAACAAATCAAATTCTATTGAGCATGACAACCGTGCATATTCGATCTTCCCTTACAGGTCAAACATGGCAGAGGTATCTCAAAATTTGACAGATACATTAAACAAAATAATAAAAACCACTAATTAAATTATCAGAAGCACTTGAACGGTTAACAGATAGTAAGAACGGTGACTAGAAGATCCTGACGTGAGTTAATGCACGTTAACTTCAATAATCAAACAAACATTAAGACGATAAGTTAGATGACCAGTGAATCGGGTAAAAGGCCGAATTGAGAATCATGAGAGAAGATATGAAGAAATTTGAATATCTTACCTTTCTCCTTTAGAAGAAAGCACAGGCCTTTTAACTTGAGAGGCCATATACACATCGTCTCTTGACCTCTTCATATTCATAACGAAAACCAAAACGACCTACAACACAGAAACAGAAAAAAAGGAAAAAAAAACGTAGACACTTTCTCTCCCTCTCTCTATAACTTCAACGGTGAAAATATCATGCTTCACGAACTCCAAATTTAAGCCCCAAGATAAGAACCTGAAATCAATAATACCGCCCCATTTAAACATAAGCAAGAAACACACCAAGCAGATCTACAAGATACAAACTTCAAAACCTAGAAACCAAGAATTCAAACCCAAAAACTTATCCAACTCTAAGCAGACAGATCAACCAGGAAACAGGAAAAATTCCCACAAAAATCTTTTTTCAACTTTTCTAACCAAGTAAATTGCATTACTTGAAACAGAAGCAAAGCTTGAGAATTTTCATCAATCAGGTTAGAAAAAGAAAAACAAAGCAGATAAAATCGAAATTTTACGGACAGAAAAACAGGTAGAGATCATTTTGTACAGGATGAATTACCAAACGAAAATTCAAGCAAAAAAGAAAAAAGACATAAAACTTTCCAAATGGAGATGTAGAATCATGAGAACTTGTAAACAACCTTGTTATGGTGATAAATGGAGCAGTCTTTCAATGGAGTTTGTAGTCTAATAGAAACAGAGGGATAATAGAGGAGGATGATACAATTTTATTAATATGCGGTCGTCTTGTTCTTGATGGTAAGAAGAACGAGATTAAAACACCAACTCAAAGTCACAAACACTAAAATGAAGAGTGGAAAAAGCAATTAAGACGGCTGTTAGGCGGTCATCTTCTGGATTTGTTACCGGCTATAGGCAGTGAATTTCGTTCCTTTTGCTTACAAAATTAGGTCCCTTTCTTTCTACTGGATGAGGAGGATCTTATTAAGAAGGGCTTAGAGATGGGATAAATTAGTGGAGATGATGCACAATTTAATTTTACATGGAACTTCTTAGTCTGAATCTGAAATAGATTTATGTTCTGTATAAGCTTCTTGGTGATTTTAGGGATTGGAGATGTTTGGGAAATTTGTTGGGTTTGCACTGGAGATTGAAGTGCTAATTTTCCAAAAGATGATTATTTTGATTTTGCTTACAATCTAAATTTCAAACAGCTGAGATGAGAGAATGAATTAGCTAAGAACAAAAAGTTTTAATTATCTAAAAGTATAGGTTAGTTGATTATGTTGGATAGTTGAAGAACAAAATTTGAGCTGGGGTGACAATAGTCTGGCCCAACTCTTGTTTGTTGGAGCCCGGACCTAGCCCCAATCTATATTCGATTTATTGTCTCCGGCCTGAGTCCAACCAGACTTTGCTCGACTAAAACCTTTTTTAACTATAAGTATAAAATAATGTCGTTTTGTTTAAAAAAGGTGAAACATCGGGCGGAAATAGCCTGACCATTAGTCCAATTTAAGATATCGTTTTGTTTTAAAGGGTTGAACATCGAGCCTAAGTAGCCCGAGCATGAGCCCAATTTGAGCAATATCCAACGTTGAGCAGCTAAGTCTTGGGTTGGGTCACTAAGTTGGAACCTAAGCCCAAAGGCCATTCTTGGGAAAGTATTACTTGAATTATGTTACATACGTTAAGGAAATGGAGATCTGAAGCCTCAAACGTGTATGAGTTCTGGGGCTGTTACCGATAGCTTTTTGGACCTCTAGCTCTGCCTACATACATACATGCCCATCAACTCTTTTTAACTGTATATGCCCCCTATCTTTCCTCTTTTGTAGTTTCTCTTTTAACGGTTAACAAAGATGTCATTGCTAGTTTATAAGCAATGACTTGATTATAGATTTTATTATATAATCAATTAAAATATTATTTATCTTATTTAATTAACTAACATATAAGATAAAGTTCAAGAAATAAATATTATACGATTAAAATTATAATGAAATTATAATTATAAGAATTATACTACATTTATGTATTATATTTATATTGTTCATAACTTCTTTCTTTTGAAATAAATAATTGATTTGATTAACTAAAAGTATAAAGATAACCGAGGGTCTGTCTATTTCAACTTTTATTTTTTGTTTTTCTATTTTTATTTTTAAATTTAGTAAAAGAAGATGTTTGCTTGAGCTTTCGGCTTTTGTTTTTGATTTAGTTTTTTCAATTTTCATAACTTATAAAAACCATTTAAAAAGTGGTTTATGTTTTATGTTTCAATTTTTTCATAATTTGTTTACTATCAGTTAAATATATATTCTTTAATTATTTAATTTTAATTATTAATAAGAATTATAAATAATTTAACTTAATTTAATAATTAATTTAATTTAAAATTTGTAATTAAATTAAAATTAAATTAATTTAAATTTAAAATAAATTCTAAATATATAAATTTCAAATCAAAATTATTAAAAATAAATAAAAATTTAATCATTAAATTTTTTATTTTGATATGATGTAATAATTTTACTAATAATATATCAATAAATATTATATAAGATATTAAAATAATTTTTATTAATTAAAAATAATTTTCTTTAGGTTTTATCTAATATATAATTACAATCAATAATAAAAATATAAATACGTTAATTTTAATAACCAAATAAAATTAAAAATTACAACAGAAGAACATAAGTGAAATCAAACGGATATTAAACAAATATATGAGTACTTATTATAGAATAAGTTTAGAAAATTGACCTAATTATAGAGACCCTAAATGGAATGTTAGTTGTATCTCCATGAATTTTCTCATTAAGATAGTTGTGTAATTGGTCTTTAAACTTGATGTTTCTAGGGCATCTTACATAAGGATTATGTTTTGAGATTAACTTATGACATATTCTAATCAGAGTAGCTCAGGCGATAGTAATTGGATATATTATGAATTATAGAAGATAACAATCAATTTCACAATGATATCATTTGAAGCTCATATGAGATGTTATACTACAGAAAGAGTCGACCACCTTTACTTCGGGTGAATAAGGCCTAAAAATAGTTTAAGGCCAGAAGTGATAGGAGACGTTTATGATAAGTGAAATTGATGTGTATTAGAAATTAAGTAACTCAAGAAAAACGAATGA
>JAOSBP010000001.1:3410496-3424810 GCA_027563825.1 Erythroxylum mucronatum | reverse complement strand
AGTTTTGTTTGGCAGAGTGTCTTGTTCTCTAAACAGGTGTTGAAGCAAGGGGTCACATGGATGGTTGGTGATGGTCGTAGTATTTATGTGAATCGGGACCCTTGGATTCCCCGTGCGGGTAACTTTTATGTGGAGGATGGTTCTCTTTTTATCCCTAATGCTTTGCGGATTTATGATCTTTTTATTGCGGGCGCAAGGAAGTGGGATATTTCCAAGCTTATGGATTTGTTCTCTGCCAATGATATGAGAAGAATCTTGAGCATTCCTTTGAGTCTTCAGCCCATCAAGACAAGTTAGTGTGGCATTTTGATCGGAAAGGTTTCTATACAGTTAAATCTGCTTATCATATAGCTTACCGTTTCTTCCAACATGGTGGTAGTATGGGGGGTGGTGGTGTGTTTTGGAAGCACTTATGGTAGCTTGATGTTCCGGCCAAAGTTCGGAATTTTATGTGGCATTTGGGCCGCAACGTCCTCCCTACTAGGGATAACTTGACAAAGCGTGGGATTAATGTTCTCTTGCCATGTTTGTTTTGCCCTGCTGAGGAAACTGTGGACCATATTTTTGTTACGTGTTGTGTTGCCTAAGATGTTTGGAGATTAGCCGGCTTTCCTTTCACTAATGTGAATTTGTCTTTTCAGGATCTATTCTTGCACATCTTCTCTTCCTTCGGAAAGCGGAAGGCCAAATTGGGTGCTATGGTGGCATGGAAACTTTGAGCAGCCCGCAATGCTCTCCTCTGGTCCAATACCAAGCCACATCCGTTACATATTACCCAGTCCGCCCGGCTTATGCTGGAGGAGTTCCAACATGCTTCCTCCACATTGCAGGCAGCAGCGGCACGAGTCCAGGCTGGTGTGACTCCCATTCGCTTGACCCAAGTATACCACCACGCTTCTTAGCTTGCATATGTTGATGGTACTATCTTCGAAGCTTTAGATCTGGTGGGTTTTGGTTTGGCTATAGAAGATGCAGAAGATAACTTTTCTTTAGCCATTTCTGGCTATGAGGAAGGTGGTAATCAAGCGGCAGTGGCAGAGGCCCTTGCTTTGCGGCAGTGTTTACTTTACGCTTTCGATTCTTTACTTGATCCTGGTTGTGTCTTTACCGATTGTCAGTCCTTATATTTCGCTATTAATTCATCGTGTGAGGATAATTCTGCTTTTGGTTTGCTAGTGTCCGATTGTAAGGCCATTTTTGTTTCTAGGCCGGATATTCAGGTTTTTTGGATTAGGCGTCAAGCGAATCGGCGTGCCCACCTGCTCGCGCGTAATTCTATTCGCCATGACAGGTTTCGTCTATTGGTTGATATATCTGATGTATTGTTTGAGATTTATTCTCGTCGCTTTTAATCTTATTACCTTTCTTTTTTTAAAAAAAAGTAGTATAATTAAGTAACACGATCCCATAGTTGTGATTTGTTAAATTTATGTAATACAGTAGTTAAGCAAAACCAAGTAAAACTTGGAAAGTAGAGCATCTTCCACGCTTCTCCCCAGGCCCAATAATGTCCTAAACAATCATCTTCAATTCATGAATTTCCATGCTCTCTGTCACGTGATGGACTGTGCTTGGATCCCTTTAACCCATACATGTCTCTTTGTCACATGCTCTACATTTAGCTCCCCTTTTTCCTTGTAAAACTTTTGTATATAATAATGGTTCACCAAACCCTTTTCTTGCTAATCAATTATCTTCGCTCCAACATCACCAACGAAATGCTCTTTCCAATGACATTTTGCCATTAAGTCTCTTCAGTCATGCCTCACTTCTGTACTAGATATCATTAACTACAAAACCCTGAAATTTTAATCTCTTTGGCCGGTTGGATTGGATGGGTATGCTTAGCTAGTACATCTGTACATGTAATTCTTTGGAGAACAGTTCTTGCGTCAACTTTTCACTTCAACTATCTCATTGGATTTGCTCTTCTGGCATCCAAGCTATTGTCCTTATTGAAGCAAAGTGTTAGAAAGAGGGAGGCATGTCTATTGTCTATCATTAGAGCTCCGTGGGTCAGCTTAAAATTATTATTTAAGCAAAAACAACCTCAACAGTTTGCAGAAAGAATTGGTTTGCTTCAAAATCAAAGGTGATGATCCATCATAAGCAGCCTCTATCTCTCTATTTTCGACTTCCAATTCAAGTCAACTGGGTCCTTCTTCCATTTTGGCGTCCAATGAGGTGGTGCTATTTTGTTTGGCATGTCTGAAGCCGGCAAGTCTCAGAACCTCCACGTGTGCATGTGCTGAAAATTTAAGAAACTCCATTGTTATGTGAAACCTTACCATTGTATAGCTCGTGATTGGCACAGTAGATTGCATCTGAGTTAGATGCAAACACGTTGCTTGGTCTGATATTTTTATCCATTTTTCAGCTAACCCAAAATCTCTGAAAAAGCTGCACCATCTCATCCGATTTAGCCCCTGATTGAAGCCATTAAAATACAAGCTCACTCTCATCAATTCTGGTTTACTTTACCAAACATACTGCCATACAACTTCACCAAGTACCGTAGAACACTTTGGCCCACTTACGTCTTCAGTTATAAGCGTTTTAATACCGAGTCTTGCATACACCTAGCTACAGGCTCACTTGCCTCAGCCAAATAACCGAACCATCTGTTCATCTGATCAATGTCCAAAAGCTGAGACTCAACCCAAACACCACCGTAGAAACAACACAACGCAATGTCTGTCCACAAACGACACTCATTCTCTCCACCTACGACAGCCACCACCTCCAATGACCTTAAACACCGAATCATTTGTTGCCTGAACAAGCTCTCCGACCGTGACACACTCCCGCTGGCCACCGCAGAGCTGGAATCCATCGCTAAGAACCTGAGTCACGACACCTTCTCTCCCTTCCTTAATTGCATACACAACACAGACTCTTCTTGCAGATCCCCTGTTCGCAAACAATGCGTGAACTTGTTGACTCTTCTCTCGCATTCGCATGGGAACATGTTATCTTCTCATTTAACCAAGATGGTCTCCACCGTCACCCGCCGTCTCCGGGACCCTGACTCCGCCGTCCGATCAGCCTGCGTCGAGGCAACCTCCGCTATGTCTTCACAGATCACAGACCCTCCTTTTTCCACACTATGGAAACCCCTTTTCGAAATGGTGACACTTGAGCAGGATTACAACGTTCAGATCGGAGCTGCGATGTGTTTTGCGGCGGCAATAGAGGCGTCGCCGGAGCCGGAGGCTGAACAGTTGCGAAAGGTGTTGCCTAAACTGGGAAAGTTGGTGAAATTTGAGGGCTTTAAGGCAAAGGGAGCGTTGTTGAGTGTGATTGGAAGTGTTATTGGGGTTGGTGGAGCTTCGACTAAGAGTGTTATTGATTGGCTAGTACCGTGCTTGGTGGAGTTTTTGAGCAGTGAAGATTGGTCGGCAAGAAAGGCAGCGGCGGAGGCCTTAGGGAAGGTTTCGGTGGCCGAGAAGGAATTGGCAGCCGAGCATAAAGTAGCGTGCTTGAGTTCTTTGGAAAGTAGAAGGTTTGATAAGGTAGAAACTATGTAAATCTATCTTCAGTTCTCGTGTTTTTGAAGAAAATGAGGAAAACTGAAAACTAAAGAGCTCAAACTTTTATCTTTTTGTTGTTCGATTCAATTTTTCTTGATCAGTTAAAGTATTAACTTTGTTTGCTCTGATGTGGGTTTGGTGTAACAGGTGAAAATGGTGCGGGAGACTATGAATCGTACTTTGGACTTGTGGAAGGAGCTTCCTGACATTTGTGAAGAGGCTTCAGTTTCATCTCTATCTGGATCTTCTTCAATGGGTAAGAAGCATTTTTTTCTAGTTCTTCTCTTGACTTTAATCCGAGTTGGTATATTGTTTTTAATCTAATGGGTTTGATCAAGGAGTTTGTTCTGTTCAAGCACCATTCTTTTTCACCTTTCTAAATATTTTGTGATTTAGCCTCCCAATTTGGTGAGGATATGTTATCGTCCGTTGGAATCTTCAATATTTCCAGTTGAAAATGGAACCATAACATCAGCAGGGGACCCATTTCATATCTTCTAATCATCTTTGGATTTAATTGTCTCAGAACCAGAGAATCCTATTGGTGGATGCCCTCCTTTAGCCTCCAAAAGTTCTAATGATGTCAGATTCAGACGTCCTCAACCAAAGAAATCAATCCCAGAAAGCAGGTCCCCTCCCGCTTCGGCTTCTCTTGCGAACACCGCCAAAAATCAAATTCCTGTCATAAGTGATGACAAGAATTCAAAAACAGCATTGTCTCGTAAGCTGGACCGCAAGAAAATTTCTCCCTGCATAATTGGTACTGCTGTCTCACGAGAAACGGCTTGTGGAGATGATTTCACAAAGCAGGAATCTGGAGAAGATGGGAATAAGGGGAATTCTATGCCAGAAACAAAACGTGTCCTTTTCAGCACCTCGCCGAATGATAAACACCAAAAATTCAGTGGCTTGAGATCTGGGTCAAGGGTGGTTCCTTATGATGATGATGATGACTATACTTGTAGCAAAGATATCGAAGTCAGCAATCCTGTTGACGACTTTCATGAGAGCAGCAGAGATATGGAAAATATTTCTTTGATTCGTGAACAACTAATTCAAATTGAAAATCAGCAGTCAGATCTCCTGAGCGTCCTCCAGGTATAGGATTGAAGGTTAACTTTTTCCCCGTGATATGTTCTCATTGTTTCTTGGGTTTGTAAGCGACTGGATTAGGCACTATATGGTCATCCTCGCCTTGTTTCTTCTGCTTTACTAAGTTCTGAAGGATATTTGCCTTGTTCTACTATAATTAAAAGCAAGCTCTATGGGTTGTTTATTGAAATATCTCTATCCTTTTTCAGTCACGCTCTAGACAGTTTTATGTCCCCCTTCTGGACAAACAATAGTCCATCTTCGATTTTCTTAAATCAGCTTGTTGTTGTCTTCCCGCATTGAGGATAGCATCCTCATCTGGTTTACTTAAAAATGTTACTAGTTAAATTTTGGTACTTTTTGTTGAATGTAGAGATTCATGGGGCACTCACAGAATGGAATAGATTCTCTGGAGAAACGTATTCGTGGTCTGGAAATGGCATTAGATGAAATTTCATACGACTTGGCAATATCTAATGGAAGGATTCCTAATCCTGACAGCACAGACAATAGCTGTTGCAAACTGCCTGGTGCAGTATTTTTGAGTTCTAAGCTCTGGAGGAGAACAGAAGATCGATATGCTACTTCAAGACCCTTTTCTTTTTGCAGCATACAGCGGCCGCATGATGCAAAGAACATTCCTGCAAGGGATACCGACACTAGTACATACAGTCCTGCTAGCCAAAAGTTTCAGCATAACAATAGTATTAGACGTCTTGTGAACTCATCTACTGATGATAGTTGTGCCGCAAAGGGGAATTCAAGCCTCTGCTCTAGTCAAATGTCGGAGTATATAAACCGAGCTAGTGTACAAAGTCACAGTGCCATTGTACTTACTGAAGCCTCATTAGCTACTTCCACAGCACCAATGAACATTTGCAGCTGGTAATTGCTTCTGCTTGTTAAACTATCCTTTTTGTTTATCTGCTGAATTACAGTTTTTGTACGCACTTGCATATTTGTTTTCATCTAGTTTGAGCTATGTAATGGGATAGTATTAAGCAATTGCACATAAATTTTGCAGCTTCATTAATAACAATTTAACTCAATGAAATGAACAAAGTTAAATGGGCATTACTTTCAAGTCTAGTAAATTTTATTTTGATACGGATGATATGCAAACAATCCTAGTGGCCTTGTTTTTAACTCTAGTCTGCACCCTTATGACTGCAGGGTGAAAGGTTTCACCCTTGCAATAGGTTAAGCGACTGGAAATCACTCACAAAAGTTCGAGATTTGCATATCAGGATTTTCTTAATTTTAGTGTCTTTCTGTCAAATTCCTTAACTATTCACACTAGCTTGCATTTTGAGGCTTAGTCCGAAAGTATGATTTGTGCTTGCTTACATATGAGTAAGACTATGAATCATCAAGTCATCATTACTTTTAATACATGAGTTTAGTTCTCCATTTGCATTGCATCCCTCACGAAAATGTTGTCTGTCTTGCTTTCTGCACTAACTTTTATATGATTGTTCTCATTTGTGTCATCAGACTGCAAGCTTTAAGCTGTTAAAGGAGTCTATGTATATGGCAGTCTTGGCTGGGTGACATTACCATCATTATCAAAGATGAAGATATACTGATGATTAAGATTGCAAGTTCTGGGTTACTGCAGCCAGACTTTCCAACTCATCTATCCTTCACTTGGTGGCAGAACTAGTCTTTGCAGATAGAACTCTTATTTGGCTCTTCAATCATGGCTGATACAGATATATAGTTCCTACATGGCTACACATAGTCCTGCATCTTCGGTTATATCGCTGAACCACGTAATTGTACGAGTTGAAACTTATAAAGTGCGATAGGATCAGGTTGTATTCATAGTTTAAAACCAGGGCATGCCATGGGGATTTCTGAGCATGCAAATTAACTCCTTTTACACATTACAGAAATGGGGCCGAGGAGTATAGAAGCAGGGCTTGTAGACCCTTTAAGCTAAACTCAAAACCTGGCTGTCTATGGGCACTGTCATAGAGAAAACTAAACCTTTAAATATCCAATAATTATATATATATTTTTAGCTTGTTAAAGGATCTTTAATTTAGAAAATGGGTAAATAAATTCTAAATGGGCTAGGCTGAGTTTAGGCCCATCTAAACCTGAGTCTAACCTGAAAATCTGTTTGGGCCTGGATTTGCCCAAGCTCGACAAGAAAAATATGCTTGAGCTTGGTCTTGAGGGCTCGGGCCAAATCAAACTTAAACAACTTCGAATTGGATCGGACCTGATTAAATATATAATTTATCATTAAAAATTAAAAAAACGTTGTTTTAAAAATAATGAACGTTAATTATTGTTGGTGGAGAAGTCCCCAAGCCAGCATTAATTCCTGAAATATTACAACTAAAGTGCTATCTCTTGTTAGAGCAATTCCCGAGTCCAGATCTTCTGTCCAATATTATGATGTATTATTGTGTTCAATAAATCTCAGCCATTTATTTATGTGGGTACTACATAAATTACGCGTGGATTCCGCAAAATAAATGGTTGAGATTCTATAAGATAGAATAAGACAAAGTAATAAAATAAATAGTTGAGATTCTATAAAATAAAATAAGACAAAGTAATATTGGACAGAGATTTTAGATTCACAATTACCATCTTAAACCAATGAATTAATTGAATAACGTTTTTCCCATTTGAAGATTGCTATTAATATTTAATAAATTGAATGGTGAAAGTGAAGACCAATGAAACAAGAAACACGCACGGTGTCTGTTCTTGTCAATGAGATTTCTATTATTCCGAGATCCCCTTTTCGCATTTAAGGAAAGCTTTAAACTTCTGTCTGCGCCACGTTTACACCTCCTACCCCTTCATATCTTTATAGTCTCAGTTACTGAAAGCTTCCTGGAATAAAGCTTTCTGTTGTTAGAAGATGGAGTCTGAACCACGTTGGAAGAGAAAACGAGCGTTTAAACCCAATGAAGAGGTGGGTTTTGTGATGTCTTTAGTGGGTTTATGTTTCTTGATCTTTCTCTTTGTTTCCTCTAGTCGATCTCTGTTCCAAGATGGGTCGTTCCGGCCAGTGCTTAAAGTTTCAACTATATCGCTCTCGCCGAGTAGGCTAACAAAGCGGTCTGTTCAAGTAAAATCCTCACCGTTGATTGTGGAAGATAGGATCTTGTTCGGTGATCACTTGCTGTTGATTGTGTCAAGCAAGATTAACCCAAGCGAGAACTTGGACTGTGTGTACTATAGATTGTTAAATGCTTCTGCTGGGCAGCTTGATCAAGTTGTTGTTAGACCAGCTATATCTGTTGATGAGTACCATGAGGTGAAGTCCATTGTGATGTGTCCGCTTCCGGAGAGGAGTTATTCTGCTGCCTTGGACTTGCAGCGGGCCGGGGAGGCCACGGATGATGAATTGCTTTCAGGTGTTAATCAGAGTACGGCGGTGGTTCCTTCGTGGGATAAGGTGGTTTATGAGGCAATTTTGGATTGGAACACGGCGGTTTTGTTCGTTAAGGGGTTGAAGCTACCACCTCGCAAAGAATCAGATGCAACCCAGTTCAGGTGTCATTTTGGCTCTAGTAATTTTGATGAAGACGAAGGAACTGTGCTCACAACCGAAGCAATTACAGCAGCTCAAGAAGTGGTAAGGTGTTTGTTACCGCGTAGCATGCGAAACAACACAGAGAAGGCTAAGGGACTTCTTGTTACAGTGAGTCGAGTTGTTGCTGGAGAAGATTCTGGAGCTCGCCCTCTGCCTTCTGTGGCTAGAATATACAGTACTACAAAGAACAATGACCAGAAAATTACAAAACACAAGTACGAGCTCTGTGCTTGTACCATGCTGTGGAACCAAGCTGCTTTTATGAGGGAATGGATTACGTACCATGGCTGGCTTGGAATTCAACGCTGGTTCATCTACGACAACAATAGCGATGATGGGCTCCAGGAGGTAATCGACGAGCTTAATTTGCAAAAACATAATATTAGCAGGCATTCTTGGCCTTGGATTAAAACACAGGAGGCTGGCTTTTCGCATTGCGGTTTGAGGGCAAGGAATGAATGCAAGTGGCTGGCATTTTTCGACGTGGATGAGTTTTTCTATTTCCCTCAGCACAAAGCAGAAGATAAATCAGGTCAAAATTCACTGAGAAGCCTTGTGGCAAACTACACCAATTCACCAACTTATGCAGAGATACGAACAGTCTGCCACAGTTTTGGACCGTCTGGGTTGAACTCAGCCCCGTTGCAGGGTGTTACTGTAGGATATACTTGCCGGCTTAAATCTCCTGAGCGCTACAAATCTATTGTGAGGCCGGACCTCCTCGGTATAAGCCTTCTCAACGAGGTGCATCACTTTAGACTGAGAGAAGGATACAAGCATCTGAATTTGCCTAAAACCACAGTCGTACTGAACCATTACAAATATCAGGTTTGGTACACATATAAAGCCAAATTCTTTAGAAGAGCCTCTACTTATGTTGAGGATTGGCAAGAGGGCCAAAATAAGGGTTCAAAGGGCAAAGCACAAGGTTTTGGGACTGTGACCAATGAACCAGCTGATTGGGAGAAAAAGTTCTGTCAAGTTTGGGACACTGGCCTCAAGGACTTCGTTCAGGCCAATTTTGCTGATCCTGCATCAGGATTTCTTCCTTGGGAGAGATCTGTTACGTCTTTGGAGGTCCTTACTAGCTAACTGAATATGTGAAACAGACTAAGCACAAAAGTAATTATTCATTCTGATGTATTCTTTCTATTTTTGTTAAAGAGTAAATTACGGACTTCTTAAGCATTTGAAAAGTTCAAAACATGAAATAATTTCTACTTCCAGTTTGGTTTCAATGCTTCTTCGCTTGCTTATCCATTTTATCATCTGATAGAAGCTAAAGTTTGTGGATCTCCAAGGTAATAAGCTCATCAAAGTGAGACGAATTGTGAATTGTATTGTATTTTTCCACCGCATGTAGTGGCTGTACAGGACTATCAATTTGTAGGTACATAATTAACTAACAAAGAAAATAATTCTAGGTCAAATATTCAATGAATGCCAAGATTTTAGGCTGTAAGTTAGGCTCCTATTAAGGCTATAATACATACATTAACATTTCCCCTCAAAATCAAGTTAGTAGAGAACTTTCCAACTAGAATTCGAAAACTAGATCGTGAAATTGTTGAGGTGTATAAGGTTTAGTGAATATATTTGCAATACGATTTGGGGGTGACAAAATTGAGATTGAATGTGCCTTGAAGAACATAATGATGCATGAAGTGACAATCATTCTCAATATGTTTGGTGCACTTATAAAACACATCATTATGGGCTTTTTATCATTGCGATTATCACAATGGAATAGAGTAGTCGAGGAATAAGAGACACCTATATCTTAGAGAAGCCACCTTAGCTAGTGGAGTTTAGAAGTAGTTTCCATGTGAGAGCTTGATATTCTGCTTCAGTGCTTAATCAAAAAACTATAGTCTACTTTTTCTCACACCAAGAAATTAAAGAGTTTCCAAGAATGAAGCAATAACCTATAATGGAGCGTTTATCTACAGGATCTCTAGCCCAATCAGCATCAAGGTAAACTTTTAATTCAAAAGTAGAATAATTCAAGAAATGGATAACATGTAACAAAGTACCCTTGATACAATAAAGAAAACGAAGGAAAATTGCAAAGTGAGTTATGTGAGGAGTAGACATAAATTGACTGACAATATAACCTGTATATGCTATATTAGGACAATTGACAGTAAGATAGACAAGACTTCCCACTAGTTGGTGATAAAGATTAGCATTAGCTACAGGAGTATCATTAATAGCTATGAAATAAGCATTAGTCATAATAGGAGTGTTATAAGTTTTGTCATCAGTGAGTCTTGCATGAGAGATTAGTTCAGTGGCATACTTGATTTGAGATAAATAATACTTAGAGGAGTTAGAAGTGACTTCAAGGTCTAAAAGTAACTCAAAAAACCCATATCTTTCATCTTAAATTGGTGTTTAAGAAAGGTTTTAAGATTCTAAATGCCTTATAAATCATCTTATGTAATGATCATATCATTTACATAGAGAATCCTTTAGTAGTCTTACGAATGAATAAGGCATGATTATAAGAGCTGGAAAAAAAATCAAATTGAGAAACTATAAAGCTTGGCAAACCAAGCCTTGGGAGCTTGCTTTAAACCATGTAAGCCCTTACGAATATGACATAATTTAACTAGTTGACAGTTATAGCCAAATGTATGTTGCATATATATCTCTTCAGAGATATCTCCATTTAAAAAGACATTTTTGACATCCATCTGAAGTAATTTCTGCTGTTAAGTTGAAGTAATAGTTATAAGGCTATTTACTGAAGTAAGACGAGCAACAGAAGAAAATGTTTGTTCATTATTAATGCCATATTCTTACATGAATCCTTTTGTTACAAGCTTGACTTTGTATCGATAAATAGAAACATCTCCTATGGTTTTAATTTTTTAGACTCATTTGCACCCAATTGTAGATTTGTCTAGACGTAAGTTAACTATATCCCATTTATGAGTACTAGTTAAGGCTTAAAGTTCTTCTGCCATTGCTTTCTACTAAAAAGGATTAGCACTCACAATATGTGTGAAGTTGATAAAGAGAAAAAAGAATAGAATAATAATGGTAACCTTGAAGAGTGATATTAGGATGATTGACCCTAATTAATCAATGAAGAGGTAATGACTAAGGTGTTGTAGGTGGAGGAGAGGAATTATTAGTTTCCACAATTAAAGCAAATTCAAAGATTGATGCAGGAGGTTAGAGACTTTCTTCAAAAGATGGAAGACCTGTAATGGAATCATTATAGCTTCTCATTACATTCACAGTTCTATTAAATTGGGTTCTACTATGGCACAAAAGTTCGTATATTTCAGGAACCTCAAATTTCTTAGCCATCAAATAAATCCAAATAGCTCTCGAATAATCGTCAATTATTGTTAAAAAATTACATGCTCTACAAGAGAACGGAACTATATAAGATCTCCAAACATCACAATGTATCAAATTAAAACCACCAGTTGCTCTATTACTACTAGAAACAAAAAATTCACAAGTTTGGTTTGCTCGAAAATAAACATCACAACAATTATTTCCACTAGAACCATAAATAGTACTACTAACATCAGGAAGCAATAACTATTAAAGAAGAGAGATGGCCTATACATCGATGCTATAAAGCATATGAGTCTAGGACATCTGTTATGTGTGATTGAGTTGAAGGAACACTGCAAAAGTAGTAGACCCCATGTTGTCGTTCACCCACAACAATCAAGATCCTCAAAGTGAAGTCTTATATCACATACAACTTGTTAGTGAATGTGACAATGCAATTTACATCTTTAATCAATTAGGTAATTGAAATTAAGTTATAATTTAATTTGGGCACGAATAAAAAATGATGTGAAATTAATCCTCCTCCAAAGTTAATAATCCCTTTTTACACTGCAGTTGCCAACTCTCTATTGGGAAGTCCAATTGAGGAATATATCACATTCCACACATCGACAACAAAAAGTTTATTTCCCATTATACGTTGAGTTACATATATGTCTAACATCCAACTCATTAAAAAAGTATTATCGGTTAACTTCTTCGTGTTTAAAGAAGATGGTGTTTTATGCTTATTGATTATTAACACAAGTACAGCCTACTGATCATTAGTGAGCTTCGGCATACTTGCTTGATCTGAGTTTGTTAAAAAAATTTTGCTTGTTACAACCACTGTGCCAATGCCTTATGTAGCATTAGCCATTGCAGGTACGCCACAACCTCTACTCCTCCGCCTCTACCTCCATTTTTGCTACGTCCTTTAAACCTATGACCTAAACCATATTCACAGAACCACCAATATAGGTAACCTATTATCTTATTTCTTCTCCTCGTGATCTAGGCTTTTACAATTTGAACATAAAACTTTCTCCCTTTTTTTATTATTTTGTAGCCTAGTCACTGCTTGATCAACTAAAGACACAACTTCAGATCGTTCTTTCCGTCCCTTAGTCACTTACTTATGCTGCTCTTCTTGGATCACTAAGGCATAAACCCAATTGAAAGATGCCATTAGTTCGTTGCTCAATATGTTAGTTAGAATGGTTCCATAAATAATAGTGCCCAACCTATAAGGAATTCGTGGATCTTCTCCTTCTCACGTTCCTTGAGATATTCTTTTCCTAACTCACACCTACACCTGCCATGCCTACATATCAGTACTTTAGTGTAGTTGACCAATTCTTCTCATGTGCCTTTAAGTTTGCCAAAATGCATTACCACAATTTTGTTCCTTTGTTTGTGGTTTGAGATCGTCTCTTTAAGTTGATGAACTTAGACCATCTCACAAATTCTTCATGCTATCCATATAAAGTAAGAGCGAATCTAATCGTGGGATCGATAGCAATCATGATCTACCCTATAAGCATAAAATTTACAGTCCACCAATCATCTAAGTCTACGGAATCATCTGCAAGTTGACCAATTGTTTCATCAATAAACCCCAACTTCTTTTTGACTTTGAACGTATTTTGCATCATTTTTCACCATTCTTCATAGTTGGCTTCACCTTTGAGTACCAACCCACAGATGTTCAAACCTAGATTATTGCCGAGTGGTAGATAATAAAGAGACATTAAATCAAGTATCTTACTTTTTTCAATTTTTTGTTCGTCGTTGCTTGCCATATTTTTCGAACACGTATCTCTTTGTCATCAATAGTATTAGAGTTTCAAAAGTGTGAAGTCTCTAATTCCATGAAAGTTTTTGAGGAATTTTTGTCCTACTACATTATTCACATTAAACGTAATATATATATAGTTACAAATTTTCACCTTGTCAAACAAAGTTTCAAAATGATATCTCCTAATGACACTATCTACTAATACTTACATATTCCTAAAAAATATGTACACAACTTAATACATATAATATAAATCTCAGTTGTTGGACCTTGCTTGATTCTGGAATCTAACCCCTACTCAAAACATCATAAGACGTGAGCACCCATGTTGGGCACCGATTTCGAAACCCAACCTCTTGCTCTAATACCACCTATGTTGGGTCCGAATTTCGGAATCCAACCTCTTGCGAAAACATAAAACATGAGCTTGTTACCTTGAATGGTTATTGCATTGAACCCTCATTAGCCATCATCAGTTGATCTTCATTCTCATAACATCCCAAAAATTTTCTCACAATTTGCTCAATGGCGTGCCCATACAAATCAATCACCATAATCAAACTCATTTCTCCTGTTTGTGAACAGAATTTGGAAATCTTAAAACCAGAATTTCAATTTGACTTCTTCAAAAAAAATCATAATCTAAGTCTCTAGTTTGTTTTGAATCAAGAACCATCTCAAACGGATCTCTATAGAAGAAGTTATGCTTAAAATGCCTAAGCTTGTTCAGACCCCAATTATGCTCTTCTAACCGACCTCTCACTTATTCTAATGCAAACTTTCTCAAAACAACTCCAAAAGATACCATTTTTCATGGAGAGATAGTACCATGTCTTATAAATCTATTGCTTCAAGAATCATCTCATTTGGATGACTAGAGCAAAAGTTATGGCTAAAATACCGAAGCATACTCAATGAACATGTTTCAATTACATTTTCCAACTTTTAACTTCTAACATTTCATATACAATAGTTCTAACTTCCAAGAAAAGTTTGG
The DNA here is from genome assembly GCA_027563825.1 of Erythroxylum mucronatum. NCBI lineage: Eukaryota > Viridiplantae > Streptophyta > Magnoliopsida > Malpighiales > Erythroxylaceae > Erythroxylum > Erythroxylum mucronatum. The sequence goes on along the minus strand of JAOSBP010000001.1, from coordinate 3,410,540 downwards.
GGTCCAACAATTCTCCCCCCTTAAAGAATTTCGTCCTCGAAATT
>JAOSBP010000001.1:3389658-3401996 GCA_027563825.1 Erythroxylum mucronatum | reverse complement strand
TATGTTTACCATTCCTTGTAAAATTGGCAATGTTGGTATAGAACAGGCTATGCTAGATTTAGGGGCTTCTATAAATCGTTTAAGTGTTCTACTTCGTCTTAGTTTCGCTTCGTCTTAGTTCCGCTTCGTCTTAGTTTGACCTTCTGCTTCGTCTTAGTTTGTATTATCATCTTCTGTTCCATTTTTGATCCTCTTAAAGGCCGAATCTCACTTCGAGTTATCATGAAAGTTGTAAATCTCGAAGTTCTCTTTTAAACCGTCAAAACAAAAAATCAATCCGACATCTGTAGCAAAAGTTATGACATTTTTGGCAAGACATGTACAATACGAGTAAGGGCATAAACATGTTGGATTCATTTGGTCATAATTTCCTCATCCGAACTCTAAATGATGTGATTCTTAAAGCAATGGATTCATAACGCCTTTGCCTATCTCTCCACAAAAATTGGTATCTTTTGGAGTTGATTTGACTAAGTTTGATGGATAGAAAGTGAGGGGTCGGTTGGAAAAGCATGATTGGGGTATGTATATGCTTTAGTTTTTAAGTATATCGTGAGCTGTAGAGCTTCGATTGAGATGATTCTTGCTTCAAAACAAACTAGAGATTTATAGCTGCAATTTCTTTGATGAAGACAAACAAAATTTTTGGTTTGAAGTTTCCAAAATTTGTTCTAAATTAGGAGAAATGAGTTTGATTATGGTGATTGTTTTATATGGGCACGCTATTGAACAAACTGTGAGGAAATGTTTGGGATGTTACGAGAATGAAGGTGAACTAATGATGGCTAATGAGGGTTAATGAAATAACCCTATAAGGGAACCCACTCATGCAAGTATGACTCCAGATAGTTGGGCTCCAGAAATGGGGTCCAACACCTTGTATATGAATGTGATGAAATAAGTGATTCTCAACTTAAATGTTGAATGTCAGACTAAGGTCCGATGATATGTGAAATCGAATATGATTGTGAGATTTTGAGCACTTTTAATTGACTAAAAATATGTGACGCATTTCATTATATGAATGCATGAAACATAAAGGTTGTTGTGACCGGAATAGCCACTGAAAAAGATCTTAAAGCTCATAATGTGAAAAAAGGAGCTTAAAGCTTAGAAAGTGATTAAGAGCCAAAGGTTCACTATGTAAAATGAGCCCAGTATCCCCAACAAATACGGGACAGTTATCAATGAGCCCGGTATTTACAATAGATACGGGACAGTTATAGGCACTCGGTCACAACAAAAAAAATTTGAAAGTGAGTCTCATAAACATTGCATATGCATATGATAGGTATGATTTAAATAGTTGATTTATTTCTGAACGTGACATGTGTTGAATGTGAAATATGAAATGAATGATCAAGTGATATGCGATGATAAATGATTATTCATGAAATGATGTGAATTATGTGATTATATTAACTGAATGTGTTATGTGATCGAGTGAGTCATCGAAGATAGTCATTCACTGAGTTTGCAAAACTCACCCAAAATTTGCAATATTTTTCAGGCTTAGAGAAGATCTCCAGTTAAACAAATTGGAGTCTAGCCATTGCATTCAAGTAAGAGATAGAAGTCGGGATCAGTTCGCTTCTGCTTTTGTATTTCTTTAATTTTGTATCAAATTATGTATTCCGCAATTATTGTATAATGTATATTTGATCAATTTTTATTTTTGCAATAACTTTCCAAATTGGAAAGGTTTGTAAATGAGATTGATCAATGAGTGTAGTAACACTCATGAATGAAATTGTTTATGAATAAAAATAGGCTCGATTTGTTTATTGATTTTCTGCAAATTTGTGTTGTTTTGAAAAAAATTGTAACGAGCTTTGATTATTGACTGTTCTAACATGCCACCCTTGCGGGGTACGCACTCGGATATCACTTAGGATGTCGGGTATGTGACCTGCGAGAGTGGGGCACTACATCCAGTCTCCCCTTCTAACCCGTCCACATTAATTGACGAGTTTACTTCATTGCCCCTTGAAGTGCTACAAATTAATGGCTCCTTATGTCGTGTCCACTCAAAATAATTTGGAACAAACTCTTTTCTTAACAAATGGAGATTCGCTTCATAAATAGAAAGAAAATGAATATGTTTACACTTTTTACATGGACATCTGATCTTTAAATCATCTATATATGTAGGTTGAGAACATTCATAGTGAATAAAAGCTTCAACTCCCTAAAAACACTCAAGATTAATGAAACCATTGGGTGTAAATCACATATACATCTAAAATTTGTCAACATTACTCATTTCTACAAAATCGTTATTTAAAAAAAATGACTGTAGTACGATATAATAATCATTACTGTGGTATCCATATTAATCTTACAGATCATTTAATCTTTACTTTACACATCATTAGATCCTTCATTTACCCTAAGTTTTTACAAGTCTCTAACCATTTTCCCTCCAAATTGAAACCAACCTATCATACCATATGATTTCACAATTAGATAACTCAATCATAACCAATTCAACCTTAGTGATTGGACAATCATTACATTCTAAGTTATAAGAACCGTATAATCATAGAAGAATTTTTTAAAGAAAGATAAGACTTTCATCTTTATAATCCTTAATGTATCTTAATACCATATAAGCAACCTACAAATGAACTATACTTGGCTTATCAGTATATTGACTTAATTGATGGATAACATATGTGAGTATCAGTTAACTAAAGCAATTTGTCAACCAATATCCTATAAGAAGTGACATTAAGAAGTAAAAAAAAGTACCTATATATTAATTTTCTAACTTTATATTAAAATAAAAAGAGTGAAAATTGGTTTACAATAAATAAAATAAGTGGAAATTAAAAAAGCACTATGGTACGTGACATTATTAGAAAGCAAACTCTCGTTGTAACTCCTAAGCTCGTGGAATTTTTCACTGATAAGCCTTATGGGAGTTGCATCACGGGTTTCCAACCTATATACCATCCTAGGGTTTATAATGCAAAGAATTGTCTTGTCAATTATGTGAATTTCTTATGTTAACACTAAGTTTGATTTAATCACCTACAGGTTCATTTACAAAGTTTGATTTTAAACAAGCACTATGATACGTGGCATTGTTACACTAGATGAATCGAGAAAGCAAGTTCTCGCTTTGACTTTTAGGCTCGTGCAATTTTTCACTGATAAAGCTCGTGGGAGTTGCATCACAAGTTTTCACCATATATACCATTATAGGGGTTTATTATGCAAAGAATTGTCATCTCAATTACGTGAATTTCTTATGTTAATACTAAGTTTGAATTAATCAACTATAAGTTCAAATCTTTATATTTCAATTTAAACAATGCCTAAACATAAATACTTAGACTATTAAACCCAATCTAAAATCTCGTCAATCATTGTTATAGGAAAAATTGCAAAGAACAATACAAAATTGATCACATTGTAGACATTGCTTAGTTGAACGACTTACCTTGATATATAGACAATTGCAAACTACAAAGAAGACGAATTAGGTTGGACAATTATCGACGCTCTTCAACACAGAACACGACCTACAAGAAAGACAATAAACAAAAATATAAAAATTAAGGACCATACCATTAGAAAAACTAATCTAATCACTAACCTATAAGATGTAGATGAATGAATTACATGAAAAGGAGCATACTTCACCAAGAAGAGATGTGATTTTTAAAGTCTCTAAGGAGGAGGAAAATTATATATAAGACCTATATAAGTGAGAGTGATGGGGATGATATAAATATAATCACAAAGAAATTTAAGAAATTATTAAAGATTAAGAGAGAAAAGTAATTAAATAAGAAGAAGAAAGCATTTAAAGGCTTAATAAGATGACACTATTATTTCTTCAAGTCATGAAACAAAAAATATTATGCAAAGTTTGTGCTTTATATCCAATAATAATAAGCTACCCCATTGCTAAATCTCTTGCGATGAGAATAATAATTATGATATTAATCTTTCTTATGATGAGTTAGTTGAATTCCTAAAGGCAATAAGCATAAAAATGAAGAAAATATCTTCCAATTATAAAGAAGCTCAAAAACTCTTTGATACATATTGATTGAGATGAGTAATTGAAATGTTATGTGTATGACCTTATATAATCTAAGAGCATGGTTGCTGGCAATGAAAATGAGCATGTTTATTGCGTGAGAATGGGGTATTAAAAAAGAAGAAATATCCTTACATCATTTTATAATTCCAATTTAGTAAGTGAAAAACTATAATGCATTTTGGGTCCCCAAAAACCCTTAAATGGTAAGCATGCAATTGCTTACACTTATAGAAGTACATCATCTAATGATAAGAAAATTTTTTGTAACAAAAATATTGTGCATATTGTTAAGCCATTACCTATATCATCATATGAGCATATAGACTCCAATTATACGCATAGAAACTTCAATGCTCCTGTATCATCTTCTATATCCAAAGCTAAAAATTCCATGTATATGTGTATGGTTTATATCCTAAACCTAGAAGACATGGTTCCTATGGTAAAAATATCCAAAATTTTCATATTAGGACACACCAAAAGAGCATGTAACACGGGTAAGTTCCGACCCGCACGAAAGGCGTAACAATCTGGGCACTGTCTCGGAGAGAGGCTCGGTGAAATAGACATGATATAAGGGTAAGGGCATGGGTAGGTGATTTCCTCAAATTCATGAACACTCATAGGAGAATAAAAGTTAATTTATAACAAATATAAGGTTATATTGTCCATGGAAACATTAAAAAACAAATGAATTTTAGTGAACTGAAGAGTGTTAGTTATCTAATAAATCCATTATTGTTATCAACCTTAAGATTAGGAAAATTATTATACATCTACATAGCCATTTTGGATACTTCCCTTATCTTCGTTTTGATTAGGGAGAAAGGAAATAATTAAAAGCTTATATATTATGTACGCAAGATATTATAAATCCTAAATTAAGTTGAAGTATCTAAAATATGAGAAAGTGGCTTATTCACACCAATAAGGTAACTACTTCACAAAACAAACGTATCAAAAATATTTGTAAAATACTTATCAAAATTTTTTTTGTAAAATGATCAATTATTCTTGAAGAGTTTGATGTTAGGTAAATACAAAAGAATTATTTAAAATTGCAAGTCATGGTAAATTTTGCACTTAAAATATATTCCATTTTAAGAAAAAGATGAAACTATTGAGAATGAAAAACTGACATGGAAAATGCACATAAATATGGCCATATGAGATGGGGTTAGTATGTAGGAATATATTTGGAATAACAATAAAATATATAGTTTCATACCAATGTAAAATATCTAATAATGAGGAGAAGTATAAGGTGTTGCTATTTATGTTGTAATCAACCTTTGAATTGTAGATCTGGTCCATAATAATAAGTCTAGAGTAATCTCATGGTAAAAGAAGTTAAGCATGAGAAGTATAAAGAGAAGTTCGTGTAGATAAAAGAATATATATGCACACACACACACACAAATATTGAGTCACCTTGATAACAAAATTTCAAGCTAACTATTTACCTAAATTAGGAGTAACAATGATATTGTGTCAAAAGGAATTTTTTTTACAAGAAATAGACAAAACTAATTCCAACTCAAGTAAATCAAGTAGGTATTACTAAGTATAATGAAACATATTAGACATATCAATTCAAAAATATCTATAAGAGGGAAAATTGTTAAATGATTGAAAACAGGTAAAAAAAGATCTTAGAATAGGCTCTATGGTATTTAGTTATATACTTCCAACTTTTTAGGAGATCTTTTACCTTGTCATGTATAAGATTTATTCAAAAAGAGAAACTATGATATGCTCTTATATTAATACTTGGAAGAGTAGGTAGAGTAGGATCATCCTTTAAATATAAAATTTTAAAAAATAGGTACTTTAGGTCTATAATTTGGAAGGATGTTTAAGAATTTGCAAAAAAAAAAAAAGAAAAGAAAAATGTCATAGGTATTCCAATTTGTGTCAATCACATATGGTTGATTATACTACTTTATATAATGTTATCCCCTTCACTCAGTAGGAAATGGAAGTCTTTGGATCAGTTCAAGCTTATATACAACAACTCAAATTCCTCATAGTTGTGGACGTTGATTACTTTACAATGAGGTGGAAGCTAAACCATTATCTAATATGACAGAAAAATATGTAGAAAGTTTCTTAATATACAGGTAAGAAATCCTATAAACATTATAAACATTCCAGATTACAAATCATGTCTATCATCCTCTTATAGAACTTTCATCGAACAGTTGGTACGCTATTTAAAAAAACAACACTACTTTTTTTCAAAACTACTGATTCTGATGCATTATTCGCCAACACAACCACACAACATCAAAAAATGATTCATTAACAACCTAAATAAACATCCCTCATAACTTAATCCACACTAAAATCAACATATCCAACATAATCGTTCGTATATAAAAATTGAAGACAAAAAAAGTAACGCAAGATTAGTAAATGGACAACCAACCTGCACATGAATAACCTAGCACAATGGAAGCAGTGGAAGAATGAAAGAAGATGAGCAGATGGAAGAAGATGCATAGAGGAGAATATGAAGACCAAGGAAAAATCGAAGAAGACGACCAGGGGGTGGCTTCTGTTTTTATTTTTATTAATAATAAAACAATGTCATTTTACTATAAATTTAAACAATAGTATCGTCGTCGTTTGATTTTACTGACATAATGACAATTTTGTCGATAGATTACTGATGAAGTTATTTCCATTAGTAAAATTTGTCGCTCATTTTTGCTGCCAAACATTGCCACCTATTTTTACAACTACTTTTATCATTTCGTCGGCAAAGTTTTGCAGATAAATTTCATCCATATTTATCGACGGATTCTTTTTTCATTGGAAAATATCATTTTTCATGACAAGTTTATCGACGGAATTAAATTTCCATCGCTAATTTATTACAAAATTTTGTACATCGGTAATTTGTAATTTTCTTGTAGTTACAAAATACTGATAAGCCAAGCAGATAAATTCCCTCCATATTTATCGACGGATTTTTTTTTCATTGGAAAATATCATTTTTCATGACAAGTTTATCGACGTAATTAAATTTCCATCGCTAATTTATTATAAAATTTTGTACATCGGTAATTTGTAATTTGTAATTACTATAACATCGAATTACCGATGACAAAATTAACATCGATTATTAATTTTGTCCAAAAAAAACATCGATTATTAATGTTGATTTTAAGATTTGGGACAACCAGATTGTTGTCTTTCGTGGCATAGTTCACACCGCCTTCAAATTGTACATCAATTTGAAGTATAAGATGCTCCAAATAAGAGTAAGCATAACATCCAAGCCAAAATTGAAAGACTGGGGGCGCCAAAGCCCAAACCATTGGCTGTGTTGTCATATTTAGAATCATCGTATTTATGCTCATTTTTCAATAAAGTTTGGTATTGGAGATGAATTCGATGAATTGCTGACATTTTTTAACTTCACATCACGAAGATTAACTAAGATCGAATAACAATAACAAATAGCAAGCAATGTTTGTTAGATTTCAGTGAATATTATAACACACAAGTTGTCAACTTGGAAGCCGTCAACACGATTTTTCTTTATATCCTTTTTGTCCGAAAGTCGGTTTCAAGTTGCAATCTCATTGTCGATCAGTAGGAAATAGTTGCAATCTTTATTCGAATTCAGCTGAACCACATAGGACTTACCAAATTTGTCTTAAAGCCTGAGAAGACAACATAAACCAATAATTGCCCTTTGCTCAAACACAATTAGATATGAAAGAAAAAATACTTGTTTTGAGTAAGAGATCCTCTCTTCAATATTACCCTGTCTTATTCTGTCTCATAGAATTTCAGTCATTTATTTTACGGGATCCACAATAAGACACCATAATATTTGACACAATAAGACACCATAATATTAGAAAGAAAATCTGAATTTACTTGTTTTAGCCCTTAAATCCTATGCAAATTTCCTCTTAATATGATTACTTTTGGTATCATTATTAATTGGGGATCATTTTGATAATATTGTACTTAGAAATTGTAGATTAGTCCTTGAAGTCTTAGTAAAAGACGAGGATAACAGGCTACTGGCATGAAATACAAGTAAAGACAAGACAAAAGAGGACAAGAAAATTAGTTAGTTGTCAAAAGTCGGAAATTGCTCTTTTTTCTTTTTCAATTGGAGGGACATGAAATGATAGAAAAGATGAGCCGCCACCAATTTCGTGTGTACCAAAGTGACTTAAACAAAGTACGAATCGACTCAGCCAAGAGCACATGTGACGTAGCAATGGCCACTACACGACAGATTAAGGAGAAGCCTCGTTGATAATAACACGTGCTCTGGAGTAACCAACGCATGGCAAGAAACTATTGGGATGTGAAGGGTTGAGTGTGGACATGTAGGGTTTGGTTCTCAAGAACAAATGAAATGAATCCACAAAGAAGGGTCGAGGAGCATTTGAGAAAGTGAGAGTTGAATGGATATGTAGTGTGTATGGGTGATGGGTAGGGTCCATGTTTTCTTATCCCACCACCATTGGTTTTATATAATTAAGGGGAAGGACAGCCAAATCTGTCTCAAAGAGGCAGAGAATATGCCAACTTGACGGTCCAGACTCACCCAACTCCTCTACCGTTGCTTTTCTTATCTTCATTTTTAGTGAGCCTATTACTAATGGTATCACTTAATAATCATACTAAACTAATTTTCTGTTTCCATTTATGGGCTGACATGTGCCACTAATTAAACGCCCTCATCATCATGTCAATTCTTATTTTCCTTTTCTCTTTAATAAAAAAACTTCTAATTACTGTTCCAATCATCATGGCTAATTAGGTTTTTTTTTTACAATATGATCTTAATTTGTTTTACATTTAAGAAACACATTGATTTCTATACTTTATATTTTATACTTGATTATGTTTTATGAGTTAATCCTAAACAAAATGAGTCATATTTTCCTTTTTTTCCAAGTTTCTAAAATGAAAATGAATAAATATAAGAATAAATTTACAACAACAACAATCCATTGAAATTTTATTGATTGTGGGGTCTGGGAAGGTTTAGAAATACGCAGCCTCACTTCTAACCATTAGAGAGGTTATTTTCGATAGATCACATAATATAATAAAAATAAAAAAGACACATAAGATAATAATAGTAATAATAAATGCATATAAATAAATATGTATATATATATACAGAGCAAGGTTAAAAATAAGAATAAAAAGATAAAATACGTAAATAAATGTACAAATAAAGAAGAAGACAAGTAAATAAATAACTAAATCAAACAAGTGAATACAAGAACATATTTAGGCTATATAAGAGAATGTTTAGTTTATAAGTTTAAGCTACATACATGACATAAGCCTTGAAGGTTTAAAGAAAGTGTTTAAAAGATCCATGCAAAAAGAAAAAAAAACCTCTCTAAATTAGATATTTTATTCATATCTTATTATCTCAAACAGTGACGGAGCCAGAAATTTAATATAGGAGGGTCTAGATATTAATTTTTTTTAAAATTTAGGAGGCCCAGTGCACCACTGATCCTTAAATAACAATGTCCTTTTATATATATATATATTAAAAATATTTTTTTAAAAAAAACTTAGGAGGCCCAGTGCACCACTGGACCTCATGTAGCTCCGTCGTTGATCCTAAAGTGAAATGTGATGTCTTGAATACAGTAAAATTATATAATTCTTGATCATTTTCTCTTAATTTTTCTTAGGGAAAATTAAAATTAAATATAATTACTTATCTATTTCATTATCTGATAAAATCTGACCCGTTAAATTAAAATGGAAACATACTATAACTATGAAGGAAAATTCCCTGGGATAGCTGTCTTATGACTATAACCCTTATATTTCGGGTAAAAATATCATGTACCCAGTTATGTAGTTACATGGAGCACCATGGGGGCATTGGGCCCCCCAAAGTTTTTAAAAAAATTATTTTTAATATATATAAATATATAAAAGGATATAGTTATTTAAGGGTCAGTGGATACTGAGCCCCTCAAAATTTTAAAAAATAAATATTTGAATCCTCCTATATTAAATTTCTGGCTCAGTCACTACATGTACCAATTTACTATAAGCACCAAGTCACATCCATGGCATGAATCTAAGAAAGACTTAAAGCAATCAAGCCAATCAATAACTCCATTTCATTACTCGATATTGCTTCCACTAAGAAACCAGCATTTAGTGGATGGTGCTCGTTGATTAATGGGTGGGATATTACCGAAACACGTTGCCTAGGTCTTATCGATAAGTAAAAGTCAGCACATCGGACGTCGAATGGTTCGTGATCTTATATATATTGGATCAGGCATCAGCTCTGCCTTCCTCCTGTGTAGTATTGTAACTTCGCCCCTTTAAGACAGCCGATCCCTTTAAGAGTCTATAACAACTCTTTAACTATACACATCAAACGAAACAGACTTCATCTATAGTTTTTTTTTTGAAGCCCTGTGCATGGTGCAATAGTTCAGTAATTGTTTGCTTAAGAGGAAGACAGGACAGCAGCCTTGTAGTCGTCCGTAAGATGTCCCGTAGTTGCTCTCAGTGTGGCAACAACGGCCACAACTCTCGCACCTGTGGCGAAAATGGTGTCATGCTGTTTGGTGTTAGGTTAACAGAGGGGATTAAATCTTTTAGGAAAAGCGTTAGCATGAACAATCTGTCGCAGTATGATCAGTCTCACGACCACAACTCCGAGGTTGCGGCCGGTTATGTATCCGACGATGTTGTTCACGACTCCGGTAGAAGCCGCGAGCGCAAGAAAGGTGCTTTAAAGGCTATCAGAAACTGCTTTCATATGGGTGTTGCTTGTTTTGTCTAATTTGGATAATTGTGCAGGAGTTCCGTGGACACAGGAAGAGCACAGGCTTTTCTTGTTGGGGTTACAGAAAGTAGGCAAAGGCGATTGGAGAGGAATTTCAAGGAACTTTGTGAAGACTCGCACACCTACACAAGTCGCTAGTCATGCTCAGAAGTATTTTCTCAGGCGAAGCAACCAGAATCGCCGGCGTCGTCGATCGAGTCTCTTTGATGTCACCACTGATACTGTAAGTGCCTTCAGATATCAATAAACTCAACCAAGGTTCTAACTATAGTTGGGAGTTGAAATTTTAATTACTACTATGTGATTGTGACTATAAAGGACCGCAAAAAATTTAGACAATAATAGCAACAACTCTAAGGATTGCAATATTGTGTAATCTTTTAATTCACCTTCTTCTCATACTTTTAATAAAGCTGACAAGTCCACCGCTGGAGGAAGATCAAGTCCGTCAAGAACCTGCAATGACACCACTGCCGCAAATAACGCCACAGTTTAACAACAATTTAGGAGGGTTCGCTATGTCATCCTCTCCTGGGGCTTTAACTCCGGTTGGATCACCTGTTGCCAGAGAGAGCTGCATGGAGAAGCTTATGTTAGGACCGAGCTGCCAAGAGAAATCGCCGAGCAAGCTTATTCGTCCTATACCAATGTTGCCGCTAGCGGTTCCTCCATCTTCCAGGATGGCTAATCTTAACTTGAATCAGACGATTACCAATGACCCTTTGCCTCTATCACTCAAGCTATCGACGGCGTCCTCGGACGAGCAGTCACCACAGGCGACGTACTCGTCATCTTTCCAAACCATGTCTAGTTCTGGGGATGGCATCATTAGTGTTGCTTGAAGGATGTATTGAGTAATCGTACGTTAAATTTCCAAGGTTGTAAGGCTATTTTGATCAATGATTACTACTATAATCGCTGTTTAGGCGATTGCTTGTTTGTAAAGGATTAAGAAAGCGAGACTGAAGTGAAAAGACAAGAAAAAAAAGGTGGAATGTGGTTGTCGTTTTAGTGGTGAAAATGGGATTCTTGAGTCTGTTTTCTCCGTTTCCTTTTTATGTTGAAATGATATGGAGCCAAGTACTCTTCCCTACAATTTGGTCCCCAGTTGTTTTGAGACATCAACTAGAATATTTATGTCTGAACCAGAATCACTCTGCTTATATATTCCAATTTCTACTTTTTATGTATGCCTTTGTCTTTGCCTTTGCCTTTGCCTTTGTGCTTTTTCAATTAAGGGAAGGGGTATTCTGTTTATTTATATCCGAACCAGATTTATTCTGTTTATATACACCAGTTGGGTTACAACTTACAAGCTCGTCGTGTTGAGAAGTAGCAAATTGACAGTAGAAAAATGAGACTTAAAGTTATTTCTACGGGTTTGGAAGACCTTTGAATTGGAGGACGTTATTTCTACGGGTACTGGGTTTTTCCTGTTTCGCTTCACGTCGGAGGTAGCTTTACACTCGGTCC
>JAOSBP010000001.1:3367321-3380914 GCA_027563825.1 Erythroxylum mucronatum | reverse complement strand
ACATAAGACAAAATATCACATTAATAACTTGTAATAATGGAACTTAATAGTATTTAATCCCTAGCCCAATTTTCAATTACTCTAATCCAATAGGGCCTAAAATCATTTACCTCAATTTTCAGTGCCATTAGACAGAAATTTTTCAGTACCGGAAACCAATCAGTTCGCCACTTAGCGATTTTTTCGGTTCGGACAATTTTCTCGAAAATTTCCAGAAAATTCCCAAAATTGCCTAAAAATGCAAAACACATAACAGTCCACTCCAATTAAATTTTCAAGCCCATAAACCACATTTTCCAAAATAAAATCCCATTTAGGCACAAATATCGGGAAATGTCATGAATGCATGTATAGTCATTTTCATGTGCAATTTCACTATTCATGAATCAGGTGTGCATGAATATGTCAAAATAAATCCTAAACCCTCTTAACCCTTTGCCAAATTACCATTCTACCCTTCCCATCGGGGGTGGGATGTTATACAATATGTAATCTAACTATAAACTAGTGTAGGATGACCAAAAATTACAAAAAAATATCAGTTGTAATTTTTACCTATAAGAGATTTTTGGGTTGTTAACCTCCACAACTTTTTCTTAATTTTCTGTAAAAATAAATACAATGAACCTATGAGAGAAGTGTCACATGCAGGAGAAAGAAGGGTGCTCTAGACACTTACCAGTTGGGAAACTAGAGAAGAAGAGCTGATTTTCATGAGTCTTCATTTTTTTAGTTGATATGTTCCATTTAAAGCCCTACATTTAACGGTTTTATGGGTTGGACTGCTAGATTGCTCTTATTTGCTTTGTGGGCTTTACATACATCAAGTTGAGATGCTGGATTGAGCTTCGAGAGCATGCTCTGGACTCACCCAGAGAGATCAGAGGGATTATAATGAATGGTATCACAAGTCTTAAAATTAAAATGAGATGTATGGTTGACTTTTGTGGCTCTGTGAATGTGGAGTTACTTGCTTTGTTTACTTAACTAAGGATTTAAAGTTTAAAGCCTAAAGTGGCAATAAATCATTGGGCTCTCCTTCTCATGGAATAAATTTAGCCTGTCCGAAGATATTAAGTATTGTTATGTCAGCGTTGACGTGACATTTAATTGACAAAATGTTAATCCTATCTAAATTTCCATCCATTTAGTGTATATTAAATGTCTTTAAAATAATATAGTTCAAATTGGATCCTTTGAAATGTTAAGGTTCAAATTGTATTATGATGAAAATGTTCAGGATTGAAATGCACTTTTTATTATGTTGTAAAAAACCATACCTAATAATAATGATAATAATAAATCACAACAATCTCATCGTTAGGTTAAGGCTAAATAATTTGTTAAACTCACAAAAATATGAAAGAATGGTTCAGAAATAATTATAATCATTCACTCATCTTTAAATACTCATCTTTAAGGTGATATCTAACATTAGAAAAAAAATTGGTTAACTTATAACTACTAAATCTATCAAAAGATGTGAACATCTTAAATCTCAAAAAGAATTAAATATAAAAATTAAGTCTCCCTCTCTAATACACATGATCTTTTATAAGTTCTAACCTAAAATAAACACACAATATAATAAAATATAATAATTAAAAAATAAATAAATAAAAGTAAAACTTTATTAATTATCTTTTTATATACAAATTCTTATTAACCTTTTGTCTTTGGCACTAAAACCATAATTTTTTTGTTAAAGAAAATAACATACCATTCATATTCTTTACAAAAGAAAACAAAATAAAGTACAAGTGATGCCATATAATCATACAATTGCCTATATATGTCTATTATATGTGTTGACTAACTCGTCAAAACTAATGAACTTACACATGTTAGGATCTAACCTTATATAATACGTTATAGACAATTACACGTCCTATTCTAATCCCAAGTCATTTGCCTTAGATAAGGGATTGATATATACCTCAAACTAATGCCAATTAATAAGCCTTAATCATCACCACCAATCATACAAACATATTCAATGCCTTCACACTACCTCAATGCTCATCGAATAATATAAACTAGTCACCACAACAAGCTAATTGCTCACACAAGAAACCTACTTCATGAAATACAGTGATAAGCAATACTCGAAATCATAATAGTTTCTCTACAACAACTTTAAGCACATATCACTCTTACTAATATAACTACACATTATATGACACACAATTATAATGAATTTTATAAAATTTAATTAATTAAGGTAGTAACCCCAATTTACCATCACCATAATTTAGGGTTTATGTATTTCTTTCTAAAGTTGGGATACTAAAATAAGTTTAAAAAACTTAAGATATAAATAAATAATATATATCAAATATTTATAATAATCAACTTAGAAAATCTTAATTTACATATACCACTTATTAATCATATGAAAAGTACATGAAATCTTTTTGTATATACTTAAATTGTCCAAACACTATCCACTAAATTACCTTTCTTTTTCCTTCAATATATTTCTCATGCCTTCACCATTCTTTTAATTCCTAGTTCTTCTTTAATGTGAAAATGACAATTTTATTGTCAAAAATTTAAAAAACAAAATTTGAACATATATTATTTGACTAGTATGAGAGACATAAGTTGACTAATATATCAACCATTAATATTACAAACTCTTAGTACAAAACTTTTTAAAAAATTATTTAAAGGTAAGTGTATTTTAAACCTCAAGGTTTTTTTTTATATTAAAATACAACTTCAACTATAATGCTTCAAAGCGTTCAATTTCAAGGATAACATTTTTAAAATGTTCAAAATATACTCTCAATATATAGAAAATTTTATAGAATTAAACTTCCATCAGTTAAATATTATGTTGACATTAACTTGACCCTTATTGTATATATTTTAATTCTATCGTCATGGGACAGTCCCGCAGTGCCTAGGCTGGAAGAAACTTGGATTGGAGATGGTTTAGCAACGTGGGACACATGGTTGCCATGTGACAAAATGGACTCCATCAATAGATTTTTAAAATATAAAATATGTAGATTTTATAATTAGAATAAATAATAAATAATATTAATTATTTAAAATAAATTATTAATTAAAATCCTTAAATTCCCTGTTCAACTAAACTTAACTTGTTAAAATCCTAAGTTAGTACCAAATCTCTAAATCTCTTAATTCCTCAGTAGACATTCTCGCAACTTACAATTTTTTCTCAAGTAAGATGTAGTTATGCATGTCCAATAACTAATCACGGACTCACAGTCTAGCAAAGAAAAGTGTCTAAGGAGGACATAGATGCATACAAAGGTTGAGTTTTATACTCTATGGCAATGAATGGTTGAAGAAAGAAAAGCCAAACCCAAAAATGAAAACTCAATGCCTGAAGATTTCAATAGCCTTGATGGTGGTTAGGTTGTGAAAGAGAATTCAGAATGAAAGACTAGCAAGAAAATGGAAGGAGACAAGTGAAGAGAGGAAGAGGACTACTGTTAGACCTTTAAGTCTGAGATATCAGAATCATATAGGCATTGGCGAGTCTTAACCAGTGTTCTACACACGAAACAATGTAACAAGGCAAAGACTTTAAAGGAGGTAGGACAAAAAGGGGCAATGTCAAGAGTTGGCATGCATTGGTGCACATTGGAGGAAATCTTCAACGAGATGTAAGATTCGGATGTGAGACCAAAAAAAGGGTTGAGATGGACATCAAGTGGAAAGTTAGCTGGATCACACATATGACGGAAATATGCGAGAGTTCCAAGGTGATTAATAAGTAAAACAAGCATGGTGCGAGTTTTGAGAGAGTTTCGGACCTTGTAAGAGCTGACTTGGCTACGCCTAGTTCTTGAAGGACTAAGAACTTAGTATATGCTCAAATGGACGGACCATAGCTAATGGAGTTAGCATAGGTAAGCATTGGATAGACCAGTGTGTTATTGGCTTAGATGATTCATCAGCAATGGATAGAGATGAGGAGATTTTAGATGATGTGGCGGATAAGATCATAGTGGATAAACATAAGCTCTAAGAGATAAAGATCATGTGGAAGGATTATTTGAAGATAGAGGAGATCTTTGTGGATATAAATTAATCATTCCTAGATATTTGTCATCTTTTATCTTGTTATTGTGTTGTAACTTAATTATATTAGATAGAGTCCTAATTAGATGGGGGTGTCATTTTATTGGTTAGTGTGATGTAATCTGATAAGGATAAGATAGGATAAGATTGCGATCTTAGCTAACAGAGTTCTATTAGGATTCTAACTTGGTCATTTAGAAGTGCCTATAAATAAATCATTTGATCTTTTCTCTTCTCAAAGAGACGCGGAGAGGGAGATTGAGAAAGCATCCTTTGTATACTTTGAGAGAAGTAATAAAGTTTGACATTTTGTCGTATCTCTTTCTTGTTCTTATTATTGCCATGAATATTTAGTTCTTTTGTAGTTTTCTTACAAGAGTGTGAGAGTTAAACACTACGAGGGTCGTGAGGCATTCGAGAACAAATAGGTTGGTCGATGGTCATTAGGAATGGCTAAATCTTGCTTAACGGACCTAAATGTGATTGTCATGCAAAGGATTAGTGCAACTAGCAGATACGTTGGTGGTTAAGGAAAACCTTTGTAACGACAAGTATTTTAGATTGCTCAAGGGGAGGCAACAATTTGATGGAATGTGTCAACTGAGTGGAGGCACTCATTGGGCCGATTCCTCGAGGGGAGGAAAAGGTGACGTCTTACAATACTTGATTCAAGATGTTGGGGCTGCGAATCCAACAATTGCAACGTCAAATAACGAAGTTGATGAAGGCACAAGAGGATTTTAGATTTGAGATCACAAACCTAAGGCTTGCCATTACAATGCAAGATATTGGACATGTTGAAAGCACTTTGGTGAAGGTACAAAAGCCATAAGTTTTCAACAGCAAACGGAGTGTCAAGGAGCTCGAAAATTTCTTGTGGAATATAAAGCAATACTTTGCAGTGAAAAAGGTGGATGATTAAAAAAATGTGTCAATCACAACGATGTATTTAGTAGAGGATGTAAAGTTGTGGTGGAGAATGAGAACCTCTAATGACATCAATATGATTGGACCTCCCATCGACACTTAGGAGAAGATGAAGAAGGAGCTAACAGATTAGTTCTTCCCTAACAACACTTCATGGCTTCTGAGGGAAGCTTTGAAGAGGTTGAAGCAAGATAACTCAATGCTGAAGTATGTTAGAAAATTCACATCTTTGATGTTAGACGTGCAGAATATGTCAGAGGAGGACAAGTTGTTCAACTTCATAAGTAGCTTGCAAGGTTGGGCACAAATGGAGTTTCAGAGGCACAACTTGAAGGACCTCCCAAGTGTGATAACGGTTACAGATGCCTTGTTGGATCTACAAATGCCACCAATTCAAACTAGCTATAAGGGTAAGAAGAATGATGGGACACAAAATGGTTAAGAGAAAGGTAAGAAGAAGGTAGGTGAATCTTATCATGGTAAGAACAATCAAAATGAGATTTGTTTGTTTCATTTATGAAGGGCCATATTTTGCTCGTGAATGCTTGAGACGGGAGACGGGTGAGAAGCAAGTAAATACCATGGTCGTGAAGGATCAACGAGAAGGAGAGAAGGACTCGATGGAAGAAGTCTATCTCAGTAGTTTTGCTATATTGGGCACAATGGACCTTGCGGAGGAGCGTTCGAACAAAAGCAAGAGAAACTCGATAGAGAGGGAATATGGTATGTGGGAGATGAGCCAATGGTTAAGGAGTCTTCAAGGAAACCACATTTGGAGGAGTGTCCACAGATTATTTCGAAGAGGGCATTCAGTTCTTCTAGTGGGGGTGGTTTGCTAGGCCCCTAAATCCGAGATAGCGGAATCATGTGGACATTGGCGAGTTTTGACTAGTGTTCGACACATAGGATAACGGAACAAGGCAAAGACTTACAATGAGGCAAGGATAAAAAGGGGTAATATCAAGAGTTGGCATGCATTGATGCACATTGACGGAAATCTTTGACAAGATGCAAGATTGGAATGTGAGACCCAAAGAAGGCTTGAGATGGACATTGAGTGGAAGGTTGGGTGGATCACACGCATGACGGAATATGCGAGAGTTCCAAGGTGACTTAGCAAGTAAGTCAACCATGGTGCAAGTTTTGGGAGAGGTTTGGACCTTGTACGAGCTGACTTGGCTATGGTTGGGTTCTTGAAGGACTTAAGGACTTAGTATCTACTCAAATCGACGGACCATGGCTAATGCAGTTAGCATGGGTAAAAATTGAACAAACCAATATGCTATTAGCTTAGATGACTCATCATCAATAGAGATGAGGAGATCTTAGATGATGTGGCAGGCATGATCATAGTGAATGAACATCAACTCTAAAAGATAAAGATCGTGTGGAAGGATCATCTGAAGATAGAGGAGATTTTCATGGATATAGGTAGATCATTACTAGATATATGTAATCTTTTATCTTGTTATTATGATGTAACTTAATCCTATTAGATAAAGTACTAATTGGATGGGGGTGTCATTCTATTAGTTAGTATGATGTGATCTGATAAGGATAAGATAAGATAAGATTGTGATCTTAGCTAGTAGAGTTCTATTAGGATTCTAACTTGATCATCTAGAGGTGCTTATAAATAGCTCATTTGAGCCTTGCTCTTCTCAGAGAGACACAGAGAGGGAGATTGAGAGAGCATCCTTTGTATATTTTGAGGGAAGTAATAAAGGTTGGCATTTTGCCGTATCTCTTTCTTATTCTTATTTTGTCATGAATATTTAGTTCTTTCGTAATTTTCTTGCAAGAGTGTGAGAGTTAAACTCTGAGATGGTTGTGAGGCATAACAAGTAGTTTGGTTGACGGTCACGTGGAAAGACTGAATCTTGTTTTAACAAACCTAAGTGAGATTGCCGTGCAAAGGGGTTGGAGTAATTAGCGAATAAGTTGGTACTTGAAGGAAAACCTTTTTAACAACTACCATGACTTTGATGTTTATGTTCTGCCATTGTCCACTGTATTTACTTTTTAACTTGGGCCTATCTTTTTCAGGAGCATACTTCCATTATGAAACCTAATATTCCTATGTCTCATGAAACCTAGAAAAACCTAGGGATCAATCCATGTCAAGTCACAATCTTTAGGCACCATCCCCATGAATTGATAAGACCCATGTTCTCTAGTTTTTTAGGTAGTTTCATATGTTTTTATGAGATGAGCAGTTCTTATTATATATAGAGTAGTTTCAGAGATTTTGACTCTAAGATCAAACGACCTTTGAAGAAATTATAAGATGTAAAAGTGAAAGATAAGGGACTACTAATGGTGGTAATGATAGTTGTCTGAGTGGAGGATTGTTGGAGAATGCTAAAGGTAAATAAAGAAGAGGGAAAAAGAATCTATTAATTATAAAATATACATAAATATACATACTTTTAATTTTTTAAAATCTATCAGTGGAATTCACTATACCATAATAGCCGAATTCATTAGTAAGGTTTAAAAAAAACATGATAGAAGTTTAATTTCTTTAAAATTTTCATATATTAAAGATCTATTTTGAATGTTTGAAAATATTAAAATTGAACGCTTTGAAATTTTCTGATTAAAATTATATTTAGTAAAATGTTCGAAATATTTTTTTTAACCGTTATCCAAATTGGTCAATCAATCTCCTGATTTGGTCAACCAATAGGGTATTAAAAACTCAAATTAATACCTCTTACTTATTACCTTCATCATATAACTTCCAACCATCTCAACAACAAAATTATCATAATAAATAATTGAATTCACAAAAAAAAACCCTCAAAATTTCACATCTTATAAAATGTAAACATCCAGGATAAGACAATCACATCATAAAATAAAATAACACAATAGAACTCAAAATTTGAGATCTCCTAATCAATCTGATCACTAATTAACGGAGTCCCATTTCTACTCTTGTAATCTTCTTCTGTTTGCAAAACGGGGAGAATATCATGGAATACAACGGTTTGTTTTCAAGCTCTTCACCAACTTCGGAGGTGGTGGAGGTAACAGCATTTGTGAAGATCGTTTTGGTGTAGAATTCACCTGGTTTTGGTTCTTTTGTTGAACTCTTCTAATATAACCAGAAGCTCTTGCGTCAATATCATCAATAATTTTGGTGTTATAAATCGGAAGTTCCCTTTTTGACTCAACCAGTGGAGGTTGGGTGGAGGACTTGAAGTCACCCCCAGGCTCTTGTGACTTTGACCTAGCTGGAAGATGAGCCACCAGCGACGAGCCAACGGTATCGGCGGTTTCGGGCACACATCGTGGAGCTGCTTCCGGCAGTCTGGCAGTTGACTTCAGACTCATACTTGCTAGTGAGATAGCTGATAGTTTAATAATGTTGACTACCAATTCTATCGACTTCTCGCAAAAAGATTTCTTCTTTTTCTTAGAAGTATTGGGCATGGCTATTACAAGTAGGGCAACTACTATGCAGAAGCAGTTGAACTGAACAACATCTAACAGGAGTTTGAAATCGTCAGGGATTTGTGTTTAGAGAGGCGAGGTTAGTGAGTCTGGATCTTCTGTCCAATATTATAATGTCTTATTGTGTCCAATAAATTTCAGTCATTTATTTATGTGAGGCTCGTATGAGACTTACGTGAGTCCCGTAAAATAAATAGCTGAAATTTCATAAAACAGAATAAAACTGAAAAAAAAATCTAATTTCGAAATTAAAAGTCAAAAGTTCCGTGGGTTTTAATAATTTCATGACTTGATCCTACCACGTCACCGTTCCTTTGACGATGACATTTCGTTGCGTGAAGAATCCTACAGTCCTAGTTGACAAATAAGAAACCTTTTCCTGACTCGTATTGTCAGCCAATATTCCTTTTCTGAAATAACGGGAACGGTAATCAAATTAACGAATATCATGTACCTTACAGATGTATAAATTCTAACCCTGCGATAACTTATGGCCTTTTTGTTTCATTTTTTATTTTCTTATTTATTTTTTAATTTTAATTTTTTAGTTTTTTAAATTAAAACAAAACCTATTTGATTGTTATTATTAATGTATTTATATAATTACATATTTGATAAAATCTAAAGACAATAATTAAATAAATTTATTTTAATCTCTTATATAATATTTATTAACAAATTGTTAATAAAATTAATGTCTTTTATTAAAATAAATAATTTAAAAATTATTTTTAAAAAATTATTATTTATTTTAAATATATTTTAATTGTTAAATTAAATTTTATTTGAAATTTATATATTTTAAATAATTTAATTACAAAATTAAGTAAAATTAAATTATTCATAATTTTTATTGATAATTAATATTAAATTAATTAAATATATGATATTAAATTAAATTATTCATCATTCTTATTAAAATTAATATATTAAATAGTTAAATAATACATATTTAGTTGATAATAAATTAATAAAAAACATAAACAGAAAATAAAAAACATTTTTGGCTGTTTTTATAATTTTTAAAAATTAGAAAAAATAAAATAAAAACAAAAACTAAAAAGTCATCTAAGCATTTTTCACAAAATTTGAAAAAAAAAAATAATAAAAAAGAAACAAACAATCTATAGTAATCATCTTATGTAAGATAGCCCAAACATAGTGTAGGTATGCTAAAGGATCCATTGATTGCTAACTAATTTATAATAAATGTTATTAACCATCTAAGTTGTGGTTTAAGATATTTCTAAAAGATATCATTAAAGGCTATTAAAAATTAAAAATACTTGTCAACTCAAAATAATACCAGAAGGCAGAAGCAACTGAAAATAAAGGTGTCGATGTTATACTATGCGTTATGATATGTAAACTACGAGAATTAGATACAATTATTAGTCTAAAAGATACAAGGTTTATAAGTTGACGTCCATCCAGTGGCTAATTGTTGGCAAGTCATCGTGCAAATCATGGCCAGCATATGTTACTTACTACAGTGTTGCTGGTCTGAAAGAGACAGTAATAGCAAACCTTGTTCGCATGTTGTGAATAATATGCTATTGGTAGGTGGTCATACTAAGCAGGTGCATAAGGCAGCCTGATTTTTCTAGGTTCGATTGAGCTATAGATGAAGCTAGCTATGGAAGAGTGATACACTGAGTGATTGAATATCCAGGCTAAAAGGGTATGGAGCACGATATTTTGTATGAGTCATGACGTATGAGCCTTTCTGTCTATGTCCCTATCTCATCAACTGCCTGATCAACGTTTCCCAAACTTCACTTTAGCCCTTTTGCAGATATCCTATTCGTTATGATTACAAGAATCAACTTTGGAAAAGATTCTAACCTAAATAATTTGTTACTTTTCTTTTTTTCCTCAATGCTTCTCCTATGCTGTGCTTTTACTATCAAAGTTCAAAACAACAAGAGCATCGAAGATAAAAAAGAAAGAGAGCGAAGCTTTTTAAGAGTCTAATCAGAATCTCCCTCTTCTATCCTTATCATGGTCCCTAAATCCTCCAAGCCATTATAATCTTAAAGCAACACGCGACACTCTTTTTACATCATCCATTGGACAACGCAGGGCTACTTTATCTACGAACTTTGCCTCTATGTATTAGGTGTGCTATCGCATGACAATGTTGCTAGCAAATCTTTGCCCCCTTAACTTTGTCCTCATGTTCACATTTTTTAATCCATCTAATCTATCGGCATGAATTAATGAACGAGCTTGAGATCAAAAGGGTATAGAGCAATGAAAATAAAAGATCTATTCCTGACAATCTTTTATAGCTTTTTTTTGTTTGATAAATGACAATCTTTTATACTTGCATTAGTTCAAACTTGAACATTTTTCCTATCAATCTTTTCTAGTTTCTTAATCAGAATCCTGTGTCTTTTGTGCTAGGATATGCTAAGAATATTATATAAAGGATGGTATGATTGCAAAATTGTTGGAATCAAGGATAATTCTCATGTTTTTATTAGGATAAAAGTAGACGAAGTTAAGAATTTTTAGGAGTTTTTTAGCTAAGAATTATCTTTTATCTCGAGTAGTTAAGATTCATACGTAGCTTGTACTACCTATTTAAAGGCTCTAAATTATTACAATAATGAATCAGTTTTGCTTCAAATTTTCTTTCTTGCTACGTCAAAATCTCCAACAAAATTAGTATTAGAGCTAGGTTCTTTTAGAACTGGAAATTATTTCAAGCCAATTTCATAACAAGCATCGCTGCCAACACAGGCGTTAATGTTTCTCAGCCACAAATTTTGCTGTTCAAAGGAGACTCGTACAAATTTTGGAGCATCAAGATGAAGACATTATTTCGATCCCAAGATTTCTGAAACTATGTCGAAACTGATTATGAAGAAAATGAAGAAGATGAGACTTGCAACAATGAGCATCAGAAGCGAGACGCTAAAGCACTCTTCTCCATCCATAAAGCAGCAGATGAGTCGATTTTTTCAAGGATAGCAGGAGCTTCAACGTCCAAGCAAGCATGGACCACACTCAAAATTGAATATTAGGGTTCCTTCAAGGTAATCGCTGTCAAATTGCAATCACTAATGTGTGATTTTGAAACTTCCTTCATGAATAATAACAAATATGTGCAAGATTTTTTAGCAAGAGTTTCATATATTGTAGGACAAATGAGATCTTATGGAGATCAAATATTAGACGAACCAGTGGTTGCTAAAGTTCTAAGGAGCTTGTCATCTAAGTTCGATTATGTGGTGGCTACGATTGAAGAATCAAAGGAGCTACCCACTTTTTTGTTTGACGAGCTAATGAGATCACTTCGAGCTCATGAAGCACGAATCAATCAATCAAATGGAAAGGAAGAAGAAAGGGCTTTTCAGATCAAGGGGGGAGCCTGAATCTTCAAATCAACATGCCAGGGGAAGAAGTTGAGGAGGCTACCGAGGAAGGGGCCGAGGCAAAAACAATACACTTAAATGCCTTATACTGTAACAAATATGAGCACTCTAATAAGTATTGTTGGTCCAAACCAGAAGAGGCGAATTATGTTGAAGAATAGGAAGATAACTTGTTGTTTATGAAAATAACTATAGCAAAGGAGGAAAAGAATGACATCTGATACATAGATAATGGTTGCTCTCATCATTTGACCGGAGATCGTTCAAAGTTCAAAAGGCTCGATGAGACTGTCAAATCATAAATGTGACTTGGAGACGATAAACAACTGTAGATTAAAGGCAAAGGGACAACTGAGTTCTCACCAGGTAACCAGAAAAAAATTCATTAAGGATGTTCATTTCGCTCCTTATCTAGCACACAACTTGTTAAGTGTTGGTCAATTGATTGAATTTGGTTACATGATAGTATTTGATGATGGTAAATGCACAGTGACACATAAAACCACTGGTAAAATTCTTGCTTGTGCTCATATGTAATCAAATCGTATGTTTGCTCTTGACTTTACTGAAGAACAAAAAATAGACATGGTGAGTAAGACTCTTACAGAAAGTGAATTATGGCATCAATAATATGGCCATTTGAACATTAAAGGGTTGCAACTACTAAAGAACAAGAAGATGGTGAGTAATATTCCCATCATTAATCCATCAGAGAGTGTTGGATGCCTGATCAGAAAACAAACAAAGCAATTCTTTCGATAGGAAAATTAAAGAGAGCTGAAGATATTCTCGAACTCATCCATGCTGATCTATGTAGTCCCATGAGGATGGAATCGTTAGCTGGTAGCAAATATTTCCTCCTATTTACTAATGATTTTAGCAGGATGAGTTGGCTATATTTCTTGAAGCACAAATCAAAAAGCTTCGAGTGCTTCAAGAAATTCAATGCACTTGTGGAAAAACAAAGTGGAAAAGTTATAAAAGTGCTTCGTACTGATTGTGGAGAGGAGTTCAATTCAAAAGATTTTGATGCTTTCTATGATGAACAGGGAATAAAGAGGCAACTCAAAGCTCCATATGCTCCTGAACAGAATGGTGAAGTTGATCGTAAGAATCAAACCGTCGTGGAGATGGCTCGATCTATGCTTAATCAAAAAGGAATGCCAGATTCTTTTTTGGGTCGAAGGAGTTGCTGCAGTTGTACATATTTTAAATATCTCACTAACTAAAGCAGTATGAGATCAAACTCCTTATGAAGCATTAAGTGGAAATAAGCCCTCGGTAAGTCATCTACAAGTGTTTAAGTGCATCTTTTATGTCTTACTTATAACTGAACGAGATAAACTAGATGGGAAGTCATGAAAACATATATTTATTGGCTATTGAACTCATTCAAAGGCTTATCAGTTGTATGATCCCTTAAGTAGGAAGATTATTGTTAGTTGTAATATCGTATTTATTAAGCAGACCAGTTGGAATTGGGAAGCCAAAGATAGTTGTTGGATCCCGTTTCCGAAATCCAACTACTGATACGAATTCCCTCATTCGCACACATGATTCCTTAAAAACTCTTCTTTCTCTGACACCATCTCTGTTGGAACCCATTACCGGATGTCCAACCTCTTACGAAAAACCAAACTGGAAACCCGAATCCGCGTTGGAAACCTTAGACTAATCCGAAAATCCCGATAATAATTTTTTTTTCATCTTATTCATCTTAAATCCATTTTCATACTAATCTATTCTCATGCTTCTTATTCAAATTAGCATC
>JAOSBP010000001.1:3354208-3367221 GCA_027563825.1 Erythroxylum mucronatum | reverse complement strand
ATAGGAGATCCAAAGGATGAGTAAAATGGTCTTGAATGGTGATTCAAGATATGAGAGAGTGTTTCGGGATTGTATCACAATGTGATTGTGGTAGAAAACGTTATGAAATGGATTAGAAACAAGTGTTGTTGGCTGCCAATGTGGTCATTAACTTCCCAAAACTTCCATTAATGCATGCTATTTATGGTCATTAACTTCCCAAAACTTTCATTAATGCATGTTATTTATGGTCATTAACTTCTCATAACTTCCATTAATGCATGTTATTCATGACCATTAACTTCCCATAACTCTTCATTGGTGATGGGGTTATGAAAGGCCAAATGGTGCAGAAAATAGAGATCATTTTCGTGCATCTTGTGTAAGACACAAGAAAAAGAAAAATAGAAAGAAAGGTTCTTTCTTACATACACACTCTTTTTCTCTTTAACTCTCACAAGAGTTCTTGTTTTTGTTAGCATAAAGAAAAAACTATAGCTATCTCCTAGTGAGGTTTCATCCTTCTATCTTCGTGTGGACTTTTATTAAAGAAGGTCTATGTTGATCGTTGTGGTTTACGACAACCCAACGTGGAGAAGATTAAAGAACGAAGGAGATTATAGGAAAGATATGTAAACATATTACATTTCATGTTTTGTTTTCTATATCAATATGCATAAGAAGATCTGGTCTTAGAGGTTCCGTTTTATTCTCGGCTGCGTATATTTGATATATATTATGTATGAGATGCATGATCAGAACCTTACAAATTGGACCAGCTCTATGGAAAATATGAAAAGTACATCCTGCAACTATTTTGTCCTTAGCACCACTGACATATCCTGGAGCTCGAAGAAACAGGCCACAGTGGCCTTATATTCAACAGAAGCTAAGTATGTGGCAGCGTTGTTAGGCAGTATGGATGAGAAGGATTCTTAGTGACTTGGGGCAAGAGCATACCAAAGCTACTAGTATAAAATACGATAACAAATCAGCAGTGATGTTAGCAAAGAATCCAGTGCACCACAGCATAACAAAACACATTGAAATCAAACATCATTTCATAAAGGAGCTGATTGCCAAAGAAGAAATTCAGCTAGATAATTGTTGAACCGACGAATAGATTGCAGATTTATTGACCAAGAGTTTGCCGCAAGCAAAATATGACGATTTCAATGCTCAATTAGGAGTTTCAACATTCGAATGAAAGGGGAGTGTTGAAATTAAGGATAATTCTTACGTTTCTATTAGGATAGAAGTAGTCAAAGTAGCTGAGATTTTTTAGGCTAAGAATTATCTTTTATCCCAAATAGTTAAAATAATTCTTATCTTTTGTTTTAAGTAGTTAAGATAATTTTTATCTTTTATCTCAAGTAGTTAAGATTCAAACGTAGTTTGTACTACCTATTTAAAGGCTTTAAACTATTCCAATAATGCATCAATTTTGCTTCCAATTTTCTTTTTTTCTCTGTCAAAATCACCAACAAAAGTAACCTTACTCTCTCGCAACTCTTAAAGGTCAGTTCTGGGTCTTTAAAATGTTTCTGCCTTGAAATATAAAATGAATAAACTGAGGAATAAACACATATTCTAGCCCCACTTAAGACGATACAATTATAGGAAAAGTGAAATATAAATTGGAAAAGCTAAGTTGGTTAATCACAACCTTTCGGCATTTAAGATTGCTCAGGGAGGTTCCTTCATTTCGTATTTGATGTTTGTCGATGATCTTCTTCTTATAAGGGAGGCGTCTCTTTAAAGCAGACAGAGTGTATGTTTAATGTCCTTTCAGGGTATGGAAGCCGCTTCGGGACAGAGAATTAACATGGGTGAAAGGTGGCAAATTTTTTTTTGAAATATGGTGAAAGGTGGCATTAGATCTTTTATACCACTTAACCTATTTCAACTCTGTTTCCGCCTTAAAATGATGTCATTTTAGGTTTGTTTACACATAAAACAAAGTCATTTTGGGGTGGAAACAGAGTTAGAATAGGCTACGTGGTATAGAGGATCTAAACTCGATGAAAGGTGATGTTTGTGGCTTTGGACAAAAGCCACTAGAAAACTAGCATTGTTGAGGAAGGATTCAAGGGGAAACTGGGATTAGGTTGGTTGACTAGAAGCAATGATGGTATTGATAAAGCTCTTTGTACCAAGTCTACGAGTCTTTGGAGAATCATGGTTTTTAAACATTTATTCCAAATGTTTCTAAAAATAAAGTTAGTATTAAAACACAAAATATCATTTAACATACGCTTAAATTAACATATGATTAATGGATTAAGGGAAAATTTTGCCAACTCAGCGCTATTTTAAGTATTAATTTACCACTAAATAATTGTTTGATGAAACTATAATAGCAGATCAATTAATATTTGTCAAGGGTGTAGTGAGAAAGAAGAGTTATATCATTGAATTAAAAAGATAAAAAAAGGAAAATTGTTTTAGTGTATATCTAATATATTAGAAAAATTATCAGTCAGATAGGAATAATAATTACAAAATCCAACCGGTTCAATCGTAAAGATCTTGAATCGTGCAACTTTTCGATTCAGTTTTCAACTCTTAGATTTACTTTAATAACTTTTGTTTTTAAAAACTAATTATTAAAAAAATCAACCAGTTAGACCTGTTCAACCGTAAAAACCTTAAAATGTTTAACTTTTCGATTTAATATACTTTAATAACTCTTGTTATTAGAAATTGATAAATTTATTAATTAATCGGTCAATTTTTGTAAATTAATAAGTTCTTATAAAATAAAATTAATTAATTAATTAATTTTTAGTTAATAATTTTTTAATTAAACTTCAAGTCCGATAGATAAGAACAATTTCTTTCAATTATATTTAAAATTTTTTAATTTTATTTAGTGTTTAGCTAATTTTATGAACGCCTAATTCTGGTTAAACCTTAAATCTCTTGTTTTACCAGTCTAATTTTCGATCAATTTTTGTAAATTAATAAGTTCTTATAAACCAAAATAAGTCAATTAATTTTTATTTAACAATCTTTTTTAATTAAACTTCAAAATCTTCAATTAATAATAACAATTTCTTTCAATTATATTTTAATTCTCTAATTTTATTTAATATTTAGCTAATTTTATGACAATATAATATTAGTTTAACCTTTTAAACCTTAAATTTTTTGTCTTACTAATTTAATTTTTAGTTTTTAAAACACTTGATAAGATTTTTCAAAAACGAATTGGACGAAGACATCAAATAAACACGCCTATGGGCGGTTTTCACATTTTAGAACATAATTTATTAATTTAGTGTTCTTTATTTTTTCATTATAGAGATTCCAAATGAAGTTGCAACAGGAACAAGAAAAAAAAAAGTACCAACTAATTTTTTAATAAAAAATAAAATTTGTAACATTTGTTTGTTTTACAGAATTAAACAGAATAAAAATTCCAATTTTGGGCCCAATTGTAAATATTAGCCCAATCACAAATGGCCCATTACGATAACAAAACAAGTAGGCAGTTATTTTCATTTATCAAAACAAAACAAAAATGCATCGGAAATTGTCACAGTTTCTTCTTCTGGTTTTCTTCCTCCTCGTCATCGCATCTTTTCCCGGTTCCTCCGTAACCGCCTTGGATCAGGCCAGTAGGTGACCGCTAAATCTCTTCTTTAATTATATTTCTGTCTCTGGCATATTAGATTTTCAGATTCACGAAGTTGTTTACGCCGTTTTTGTGATTAAAGTTGTAATTTAATCGGTTTTGGAGGCAGCAACGGTCCCCGAAGACTTCTACTCGGTTTCAAAGAGACGCCCCGCGGTACTAACCGTACTTACGATTGCTCTGTTTCCGGTCCTTGTGTTTCCTGTCAGTACTCTGAGAAGGTATAATAATTGGATTTATCGCGGGAATTGTGGATCTATTCATCTCACTTCATCTCTTTTTCGTTCACTTTTTTGGATGTTGAATTTGATTTTATTTAGATGATCCTATGATTTGGTTGTTAGTGAAATAGAAAAAAAGATTAAATTGGAAAGAATCAGATTATGTAAATCCTCTTAGGTAAGTATGATTAATTGAGTACTTTTTGTTGTTAATGTAAGTCTGGTTATTGGTCATAAAATTGAGCTTATGATACATTAGTTTATCAATAAAAGAAAAAAGAGGAAGAATCTGTAACCCAGAGTTATAGTTAAGTTGTCTTATATCGTGTTATCATAGTATTTGACATTTGATAATCATTGTCTAGCTTCATGTATATTTTTGTTATACATGTATGACAAGTGCACGATCTGTTTGTGCTTGAAGCTTAAGTATATGGCACTTTTATTATTTAATGATCCTTAGTGTATTGTTTAGATTTGTATGTAGTTTTTCTAATAACATAAATTACTTTGTTAACTAGTGTTATGCTATTGATTTCAATTTGTTGCAGAATGATGATCAATATATGTGCAGCGAGACTGGTTATCGCATCCCTTTCAAATGTGTTGAAATTAAAGATGAGGTGAAGGCTGAAGATGGAAAGAAACATCAAGATGGCAGATCTGCTTTAGAGATTTCTTCTGACAACAATGCAAGTCCTCGTGTAACATTACATGAGACTGCAGTGAGAAAGCATAGGAATTTACTAAGTGATACACCAGCAACACAAGGTGGATCACAAACTTATATTACGTATAGAAGTTGTTTACCAACAGCTAATGAAGAGAAGTTATCAGTAATTGGTTTTGAGGTATGCTAGTTCCTTTTTATGGCCTCTTCCCCGCATCTGGAAGTTGTGCTATTGATAATTCTAAATTTTTCATAGATCAGATACTAATACTAGAGAATTGCTGACTGATGGATGGGAGAGGGCGATGATAAGTTTCTGAATAATTTAAAAAGAATAAAAGGAGTTTAACTTGGGAATCAGTAATTTCTGTGAAGATGCTGATTGGTACATAATAAGTTCAGTGGATTGTTTAGAGCACCGTTTTTCATCTTGTAATACTTCTCAGAAAATGCTGATCTGTTCAGATTTTATTTATCTCTCTTTCATTTAAGAGCAGCCTTTCTCATAACTAAATGTGAGCCATGATGCTAATCTGTGAATCCCCTGAACAGGGAATCGTCTTTTGTTTATTGATCATGAGTGGATCGGCCGTTTACTTTCGAAGAAAGCGAAGTGCTACCATGCCTGGAGTTGGAGCTGGGAGGCTTCAGACAAATTCCAGGTTTTAGATCGGAACATGCTGTTTTTCAGTCCTTTTTCTTTGATGATTTAATTGGCTTTATCTTTTATTTTGTAAAACATCTTAATTGCCTTAAGAAAGCAGATGAAGGTGAAGCATTTGGTATGCCAGAAAAGAAAAGAAAAAACTCTATTTATCTAGTAATAGCTTACTTTTGATTTGTCTGCTCTCGATGTCTTCTGACCCTATCACCACAATGCCCAATCTCTGTTTGGTCGTCATTAAATGAAGATTCTAAAACTTTTCTCCTTCCACATTTTGCTTCTGAATTAATTAATTAATTTTTGTATAAGGCAAGGGTACAAGGATTTCGACGTTGAATATTCTGGTACAGAATTTGATTGTTTACCTCTCAATTTTTATTTTTTTGGTTCTAGCAATTGATGGTTAGAGTTGATGAGTTGATAATAATCATAAGTTCTTGTAAGGCATCCCTAGGTGAAGAACATTTTGCACAAGTAAATATCATTTTAAGATACTAAGCTCAATCATTAATATAAAAATTGCGATTTTCAAGAAAAATGTTTGAACTTAAATTTGATATATTAAACTTTAAATTTTATGAGTTCAATTTTTTGGAATTTAAATTTAATTACCCTTTCTATGAGTTCAATTTTTTAGAATTTAAATTTAATTACTCTTTATAATTTAACCTATAGTCTAAGAAACTCTTAGTTTAATAAAATTTAAAAACTTTGTTTATATCAGTTTGATTTGTATAGCAGATATGAACGTAGAGTTTCATATTGTATTTATGCATATTCAAGTTTATTATTTTTATTCTGTTTTAAGATATTCAAGTTTTTTATTTGAGAATACCATAATCAAAACTTTTAACTAATTTCCTTTATGATAGAGATTCAATATTTCGTAGACAATGTGCTTTAAAATCTCAATAAGTTGTACTTTAAGAAAAGATTATGATTAAGTAACATTTTAGCATTAAATGCTTAAAATTTGTTAAACTTGAGTGGGACAACAAATTTTAAAGTACTTTTTTTTTAGGTTTTTTCAATTCAGTATTTAACTTTTAAAAATTTTTATTTTAGTGACAGGTTTTAAAATTCATACAATCCAGATCAAATATTACCTTCGTTAGTTATTTGTTGATATTGCTAACAAAACACACTTTTAGTGAACACCGTGACTTTATTTAGGCTAAACCATAATTTTTTAATCCCAATTTTTTTTTTATCACTCTACAAATTCATCCCCATTTCTCTCGTCTTTCATATATGTGAGTAATCAGTCCACAATACTAATGATGTCTAAATAATTATGACAATAAGGAGAAAAATTAAAAATAATTACTTGAAAACTATTTAAATTTCTCGTAAAGCTAATTGAAATGCACCATTCGTAGTATATATTTTTTACACATTTGATTCTCACAAATTGTTTGGTGTCTTTAATAAAAATCAATTCTCTGCTTTTATCAAGAGCAAACTTGTGAAGTGCTTCTTTGAAATGATTAGAGTCATCAAAAGGGAGTTAAGTTCTTCATGGAGTAGTCGATGTCCACTTTTTGGTCTTTGTTCAAGTGGGGTGTTTGAAAGGACAGGTAGTGTTATTTTGGATGTGTCATGTGTGTTGCTCGTCGTTGTGTTCAGTTTTTGGACATGTCAGGAAGGAGTGAAGATTAGTTTAAGTTCTTAGATCTTTTTCTTTTTTGAGATTAAAGCTCTGATCTTTTAGTGGAACTCGTTTTCAGTTTTTCTCGGTTCCTTTTTATCTTTTTTTTATAGATTTCTTAATTTACTGTTGGTAGCTTATGATAAATTTTGTATCTTTTGGTTATTTGGGCTTAATTTATGGAGGCTAAATTTGAAAGTAAAGCTCACGGTTTCTATGGGTATGTCGGATCTATGTGCGGTGGGGAAGAGTAGTTTAGAATGGGATGGAGATCTTTTTGTTTTTAGACCTTTGAATCCAATGCCATCAACTAGTACAAGTCGGTCTTGGTACAGGAATTCCTGCTGCTGGAAGTTCCTCAACTAGCTCTTCCTCATACTCTGATAAAAGTGGCTTTGGGAAATGAGGAAGGTAAAAGGAACTAGAGAATAGGAGAAGAGGAGTTGTCATTGAAGATGACGGTACTGGATCGTCTGTACCTAAAATTCTGTTCTAATCTTGTTCTACGCACGGTGTCGTTTTATGTTTGTTTATACCCAAAATGACGTTTTTAGCGCGGAATAGGATTTGAACAGGGTGCTAGGTATAGAAGATCTGAACCGAAGATGACTGTCTGAACGATGAGGAAGTTGGTAGCCTTGGTTTAAAGCTTTCTTGTCTGAAAGTATAGAGGAGAGAGGGCGAGGGAAGGGAAAAAAAAGAAAAAAGGGAAATGAATTTGAAGGGTGTCAAAAAAGTTTGGGTATATAAAAAATTAGATTTGGGTTGAATTAAAATTACATAGGCTGACTGTTCAAGTGTCTATTAAAAGTGTGCTTTGTTAATCGAGACAAAATTTTGACTTTGAGTTGTACAAAATTTGAAAGTTATCATTGAATTAAAATTTTTTGAAGATCTAATATTAAATTAAAAAATTCTAAAAAATTAAATACATTTAAATTTACCATCTTCACTTGAATGCTAATCAAATTATTTTTTTCGATTAGAAGAAATTATAATTAAAGTTTACAACTTTAGCTAAATGTTATTTAGAGGTTATGAATATGAAAAGTAAATTTATGGAAGTAAGAATTTATTTTATGGTTTTAAATACTATAATTATGAAACAAGGCTCCATTGCTGATGGGTTGGTGTCTTGAATTAGCTTTTCATAAGAACGATAATTTTATGTTACATGCAAGTATGATAATCTAAAAAGAACATTTTAGAAAAACAACTGATCTCTGTCGTCAAATTACTGAACATTAACATATTCAACATTATTACTGTGTACCTGCAGTCGAAAAGTTGCACAAGAAACATTGCCTGCACAAGAAGCGTTGCCTTTCAATCAGTTTTTCGTATAGTTATAAACAAAACAGCAGTTCAACCGCAGCGTCAAACACACTCGTCGAAAGTTAGAATAATGGTGTTGCTCTCAACTCAGCCTCGCTTTAAACATCGAAAACTCCTCTATATTTATATTTGTATAAAAAGACACATCTACAGTGATGATACAGGCAGCAAACAACGATTACAAACAGCCTTGCAACATAAATATGAAAATTACAAAAAATAGTCAGGAGTCTTGCGCGTGGTGTCGGGTTCAATTTGCCGCGGAGCAGGGTCAAATTGTAGGAAATTCTGTTCCATATTCTCCCCAATCTCAAGAATTGCCGCCATATTCCCACACCGGTAGCAATAATTGGGAGCACTAAATACGGTAACCACATTTTTCTCCTGAAGGTTCAAAACAACAGAATTTAAGAAATGAAGTTACTCAACCAATAAAAAAAATGCGGACGGCCAAAATAAAATCTGAGACTTTTGACTGTTGAAAAATGTTAATATATATAATATGACAAATATTAGGGATTATCCAAACTCAATTTCTGCTTATTGTTTGTTCGTATGTCAATAATTAGGTAAAAACATAGCGTGGCTAACTGACAGGTTCTGTTGTTATTTTCTTTTTTCATCTTTATTAGTGTAATTCTCGAAAGAGATTACTTTGTTACAAGGTTAAAAAAATAAAACCACCCTAATTTATGTTTTCTATGTTAAATATATTTCACCAGTGAATTCAGTTTGAAGATAAAGTATTGGAGTTAAGAGTTTGTGAGGATTGGTTCACCTGGCACCAATTGTAACCCTCCATCACAAGCTGGTGAGCACGTGAAATAAGGTTGAGCCCGTTCGTATGGTTGAACTGAGTAGCTATATCCTGTCCAAACGTATACCCAGCACCACGGGGAGATATTCCCCACCCACAACGATCGTCTGGATCAGACCACAGTAGATCACACATTGGTCCTTCATGTGGGACCTACTTGCACAACCAAAAATGATCAAAGATGATTTTTTTTAACACAATTTAATTGGAAAGATTTAAGCATATCTTCAATGAAATGAATCACCAGATTATATCGCAATTTCACTACCCATAAAGGTTAAAGCATACAATTCCTTGGCAAACTAGAGAGTGTAAGATAGGAGAAATATGTTCTAATATGAATAAAAGAATTTATGATTACGATGTCAATCATGCAATGAAGCTTATACATGATGTTAGGGAGTGGATACCTCTTGGATACGGTCCAGAGCTCGGATGTTATCTAGTGTATCCAGAGACGGAGACAACCCTCCATGCAGACAGAAGATCTAAACAGAGAAGAGAAACAATTTACTACCCTGTTAAACAATTAAATCGAGCAAACCCCTTATATTCTGTAAGGTTTATGACTGATACCTGACTCTCAATGAGGGCTGTGAGAGGTAGATAATCAAAAAGGTCGGTGAAATACTTCCACACGTTGGCATTTCCATACTTTCTCAAGCACTCATCGTAAAATCCATACCTGCAATTGCAAGAAAGGTGATAACACTGTGAATGAATATATTAAGATAACAAAACAAGTAATGAGGATACTCAAAACTTGCAAATGACAAGGGTGAAGACTCCAACTGTGATATCTATAGCTCCATCTTCTCGTTTCAGCTTGATTTTCCCCACTTTTGTTATCAAACAAATGAAAAATGAAAACACAGTAGGGCTCGGACTTCCAACTCCAATTTCCACCATAACAGATTCTTTGGGTGACAAGAGACTTACTAACACTTTTTGCTACTGAAAAGGAGTGCTCAGCAGGGTAAACAAGCGCTCCTACAGTCAAGACTCATTTGCTACCTGAATTCTTTACAATTCACTCCCCTAATCCCACTCTTGCATGATTGAGCATATCACCAACGTGTATGATAATTGGCATCACATAAATCGCCAACAAGATACACAACACATGTTCAAAGAATATATGACACTGCCAGACAGTCATATTGCAGAATACCGATATGTGCAACAGTTATCAAAATGACTTGAGCATACACCTCTGAAAGGTAAAAAGAACAACAGATGAAGGGGCAAAATGGTCAAGATATAAAGAACTGAAATTCATGAAGCATATTCCACAAGAAATGGGCTGAATAAGAATCAGTACCTCTTTTTCTCATTTTGTATAATACACGTTTGTGATTCCTTAGAAGTCCAAATAATTTCCCGTTTTGTAACTTATCATTTGCCTTCAGAATAGATGTGCTTGTTTGACTTTGTTTATTCTATAACATGGACTAGGATTTTCAAAAGTGGAAGACAACGCTAGAAGTACAAAGTTGCAAGCAGGTACAAAACGTCCTCATTTCCCCAAATAGTTCCAAAAGAAGATTCTAGAATTAGGAGTGAAAAATATAATAGTACAATTTAGATTGGTCAACGAAAATACTGAAAAATTGTCAACCTAAAAAAATAAATCCAACTCTTTTGTTCCCTGAACACTATCGTATTCACATACTTTTGTTAATAGCAAAACTGAAATCAGGTAAGAGGCTTCATAATCTTACACTTGCGTGATCTGCCTGCTTTCGTGGTTTCCTCTTAAAATTGTAATTCTATCTCTATAACGTACTTTCAACGCCACTAAGAGTGTGACTGTCTCTACCGAGTAGTAACCACGATCTGCATTAAATAAAACCGACAATATCACAAGATAATAGCAGGAATGTGTTGCTCCAAACTCCAAAGAAGCAGCGACAAAAATACACTCAGAACCAATAACAGTAACCATCGGTGAATCAGAAAGACTAAGAAATGAACAACCACACAGGACAATTTGGACTAAAAATGAAAACTCAGCTCTTAATAAATGGATTAAAACAGAAACAAAAGAATTATTCTCCAGGGCATCATCATCCCAGATTATCACCAGCTCTACAGATCTGAGAAACAAACTGGATGATGCAACTAACATTCTAATAGATCAAAGAGTACATCAGCAACAATAAACTACCAATTGCTTCACCACTAGCTACATCGATTTTTGCTCCTAACATCCATTTCCTAATTGATTAAATTAGAACATCCAAGTGGAAGGCATAACCCGTCAAAAGTACCCAAAACGAAGAATCGAGGAATAAAACTGACCTACGTAGTCTCCCATGAAAAGATAATTAGTGTCAGGTGCATTTCCTCCTATCCTAAACAGCTCGATGAGATCGTAGAACTGGCCGTGAATATCGCCACAAACCGTCACCGGACACTTCACCGGCTGCACGTTCCACTCCTCCACCAGAATAGCTCTCGCCTGATCACACAGCGTCTTCACCTCCGCCTCCGCGAGCGGCTTACACTCCATCAAGTGGTCGATTTGACGGTCCAGATCTCCGTGAGACGGCATCGTATCCGATCAACAAATGGTCGGATACGGTATTCAGAATCAGAAAATTACACCAAAAAAAAGAAAGGAAGCGTTCCTAGTAGATCCGGTACACGGATTCGTCGAGGCACGACAGAGCTAGGGTTCGGAACTCGTGGAGGCACGAAACGAGTCGTTCAGGAGATACGTCAGTCATTCATCGGCCTGTCTGTTGTCTTTCTAAACTTGGTTCTTCTGCGAGTAGAGAAAGAGCAAGTATGTGTATGCGCTTTATTTTTATTTTTATCTTATATTTGATTATTGGAAAATGGAAATTATAAGGTTTCCAGAAACATTTGGGTGAAATGAAACTCCAAATGCAAATGAAATGGCTGCCAAATTGGACGCACGCTTGGTGTATTGATTGAAGGAGTCGGATTGGCTCCTGTGCGAACGAGAAATTTCTCTCCCTGGTGGCTCCGCCCAGTCAAGATTGGTGAGACGTCGCCACGTGTCCGTCACAGCTCCTCATTTTTGAACGAACCAAGCCAATCCCTTTAATATTATTAAATAAAGGTAATCTCAATTGAATTCTCAACGCATTCTAAATGAGAGTATGTTTGATATTGAACAATTGTTACAGATGCATTTGTTGACTTAGGAATTTGTTAAGAATCATCCCTCTTGGAATTCTCCAATCCCTTTAGAAGGGCCTCATTTCAATGTTACATTGGGCCTTTATCCAAAAGAGTCCTACTTACAAATACATATTTACCAAACCTTATTTGATCTTTTTTATGGAAAAAATTAATGTATCTATAGTTGGCTAAGATATATACATTATATATTGGTAATCATATTTGGTTAAGATGCATCCTATGCTTTTAATTGAATGATTTCACATTTTGTCATGGCAAACCCAAAGACTTACACCTAGAGATAAGATTAATTATTTAAGTTGTGCAAATTTTTTACAAACCAAATTGATTTTGAGATTCAGCATTACATAATGTAATATGTTGTCCAAATTAAGAAGGATATCTCTATGATTTATTATACAAAAGAGGGTATGATTTTTAAACTTTATATAGTTGCATCCTAAAGTAAATAATATTTAAGAAACATATTTTGATAAATTTTTATATTGATATTTGAATTTATTTCTAAATGTTAGGTCCAGTTATGTTCTGATGTCTAATGTAAGTGATAGACTAACGGGTGCGTTGGTTGACTATTTGATGGATTAGAACATCGACATAAAATTGTCAACAATAAATTTAGACAATTGTGGCATAAATGATGCTATGAATGGTAAAGTTAAAGAAAGTTATTAATTATAAGCTTGTTGATGGATGTGAAGATCTTTTATATGCATTGTTGTACACATATAATGAATTTGTCTTTTAAAGATGGGTTGGACATTATCAAATAAGGGATTGAAGCATTTTAGGATAAAATTAGTGTGTTAGAGTGTAACACCTCACTTAGTTAGCAAATTTGAATAAACAACAAGCAATTATGCATTTGTTA
>JAOSBP010000001.1:3343962-3354108 GCA_027563825.1 Erythroxylum mucronatum | reverse complement strand
AAAATTAGTGTGTTAGAGTGTAACACCTCACTTAGTTAGCAAATTTGAATAAACAACAAGCAATTATGCATTTGTTAGATTAGGAATTTATATATGGATTACACAATAAGGTGAAATTCAAATTCAAAATGTTTGATATTATAATTAAGTATATCGAAGTGTTACTATGTTAAGACAACAAGATTATCTTCTCACTTATTTGCCGAGAAATTTGCAATAAGAGTTAGCTAATTGAATTTATTAGAAATTAGAGGTTTAACATTGTCTTTGAGTTATTTTTTGGTACAAAATATCCAACTTCTTACATTGCTTTTTCTAAAGTATGTGAGATAAAAAAATATTATTTAAGTCTTCTCGAAATGAGGTTATTCAAATAATGAAAATATGATGATGAAGAAATTTGATGGTTATCATAATGTGATCCAGAGTACCATAATAATTACTTGTATTTTAGATTATAAATGATAAATTCAGTTGAATATTATATTTGAAAGTTGTGTGGTGATCAAGTTTTAGTATATGTTTATATCATTAAATACTTGGGTATGATCTTTTTCATGATTACCAATTAGGAATGAGTAAAGAGTTTGATAACAACAATTTAGTATGAGCTTCAACTTTTGTTTATCCATCTTCATCAAACAAGAAAGTTTTCAACTTGGACCTCGTTTAAAGGAATTCAAAAGGATAAATGGATAAGGTTTCATATAATTGATCAAATTTCAATACTTATTCAAAATCAATTTTTTTCTAAACAACTTATGAGAATTTTGATATGTTTTTTCGGAGGAAGTTGAATTGAGTTCAATATTCGTTTATGTAGACAATTGTGTAAGATTTGTTAGTTATCCCAATGTCTATGGTTGCTTTTTAGTTTGATTTTAGCATTAGTGGATGAATAATGAATCCTCATCATAATCGACTTTATTTGACTACTTTAGAGATCTTAATGTGTCAAAAGCTAGTCATGTAATGAAAAGGATTAAGATGAACTCTATTTGAAATGCATAAAATTTTTATTGTATGTGAGTACCTTACTTTTATGAATTTGATAATTCTTTGTTATATGATCTTATACATTTTTTTAAATATTATGACAAGCACAACATCCACAAGGATGAATATAGATAAGAATATGGATAGTTATAGACATGTACTCATGAACATGTTGACTAATAATGAAGCTATAGCCACTTGCAACTAAATATGCATTCATTTAATCAAATTGTTGCACTCACATCTAAAAAGATCAAGACAATGTATGATTGCTTCCATATTTTTAAAGTTATGTGAAGTATATTTTCAAGTTTCTATTTAAAGCGTGAATGCTTATTTACGTGGTCATTAATATAACGGAAAGATAAAAATTAGGAGTTTTAGAGGGCAGTATGAATATTATTTACATATAGTCATTAATATAATAAAAGATAGGACTTAGGAGTTTAAGAAAGATAATAAGATAAAGGGAAAATATTCATTTTTAGTATGATTTTAATTATTGGACAAAGTTAGAGTTGTAATATTAGAAAGCATGTGGCTAGATTTATTGATCTAGGTAGAAATATGAAAAAATATAATACATTACATAAGATGGAAGCGAATGAAACTATATAAGTTGCTCTTTGTTGTTTTCAGTTAGCACTTTCTAGAAGATATTGATATTTATGCAATATTAACTAGATGAAAGGTTATCTAGAAGTGTTTTTGAATCTAATAAAATATTATGATTTTATTATAAATGAAATCCTCTCATTTGTTATTTCTAAAGAAGGAATAATATGCAACCTATTTAATAGTAAAACATGGCCTTTTTCTTTATATTTCATTAAAGTATTAATTGCTATTTGTTAACACTATGATCGATATCTTTTTAATTGTCTTTAAAAGTTAAACATTTTGGTTTGATCATATGACTTTAATGTACCAAAATTCATAAGGTAGGTTGGGTTTAAAACTAAAAACCAAAACTTGATCAAGTTGTAGACTTTTCAGGTAAACTCGAAGCCCTATTAGACTCAAACTTAAGTCTATTTCTTTTAAACTAGATCGAGCTTTAGGTCGAGGCCTATCCATTTATTAAGGTCTAAGTCTAGTCTAATCTAATCAATTTTCCTAATTCAAACTTATGTCATCTAAAAGGACAATAAAATATTTAAAGTAATGTATCATATTAATCAAAAGTAGATTCACTATAATTGAGGATACTAACTTTTGTAGTCATATGATAGTATTTAAACTAGTTAATAATCAAAATCAAATAATCCATATATGATAGGATATATAATAAAAGACATAAATATCTAATTATTTTGTTAATTTCAGTAAAACTCATTGTCTCTTAAAAAATGTCGTTGAGATCTTTTATGTTATATGAAAATATTGAAATTAGTCCCTCAAGTTTTACCATTAACTTTTGATGACCTAATATCACACGTAACACTTGATGTAGACAACCATGTCATAAGAGGTCGATTGGGATAACAAATCACAGATGTAGTATGTGTCAAATAAATTGTTTTATTAATGTATTATTACTTATATTAAAAATATTAAAATATAATTATTTGATTAAAAATTTTGTTATACTTACTAAGTATTAATAATATTTATTTATTTAATATGATAGTAAATTCAATATTTCATTAATTTTTATTTATTATGTAATAATATTAATACATAAATAATTAATTTCTCATTTTATTTATAACCTATAATTTTTAAATAATTAATAATTAATGTGATTATTTTTACTGTTATAAATAAAATTGTAAAATTCTTATTATTTTGTTTATTTTTAATATTTACATCTCATTGCTTATATAAAAAAGCATAATATATTTATACATATTATAAATATATTTTTAGTAATAATATATTAATATATTACATTATATTAATAATTAATAATTAATAATACATTAATTAGTTTAAAATATAGTAAATTAAGTCTTTTTATTAACTTATATGATAATACTAATATAAAGATGATTAATATGTTATAATAATTTATAATCATGTAATAATATTTAATTATTATTTATTCTTATTTTATTTATAATTAATTAGTTTACATATTTGTAAAGATAAATTAATAGATAATTTATTAACATTAATAATTATTTAACCCTACTTTTAAGTCTAGTGAATTAATAAGACATGAATAATTATATAGTACTTACATTGAGTATATCAAGGTTATTGAATTAAGGAAAGTTCCAATTGATGTTTTGATGTTAACAAAATGTAATTACTACTAATTTGTTTATTATTTTGATAAAAGAAATATTAAAACAAAATGAAGCCATAAAATTAAGAAGATAGTGTATGAAATTAAGAGAAGTTGAAGTTTACAACTAACAAAATGAAAACCAAAACAAGAACAAAAGAAGATCAAGGCTTATTGAGGTCAATTTGCATTTTGTATTATTATTTGTAATCTCACTAATTTG
Source organism: Erythroxylum mucronatum (assembly GCA_027563825.1). Classification (NCBI taxonomy): domain Eukaryota; kingdom Viridiplantae; phylum Streptophyta; class Magnoliopsida; order Malpighiales; family Erythroxylaceae; genus Erythroxylum; species Erythroxylum mucronatum. Next base: position 3,350,659 of record JAOSBP010000001.1, on the reverse strand, counting down.
TAATCTCATCATGCATAAAAATTTTATTTAATTTAATTACATAAGTCTTTACATTCATCAAGAGGCATCAAAGCTTTTGATCTTAATATAAAAGTCTTTTGATCTTCCAAATAATTTTTGGAGAACCCTTTGGAAAGAATTTAATCTTGTTTTGATTAAACAAATTAGATTTGAGTATTTAAAGTTATCAAAATCATGTTTTTGAGGTGATTGATTAACCAATATGAGTTAGTGGTCAACCAATATAAAGTTGTTAAATTTGATGTATCGTGAGTTTGTGACAACATTGGTTGATGTATTGGTTGACTAATGGGTCATTTTAGTTAACCAATATGTGTACTGGTCAACCAATATATATATACTATATTAAACTAATGTGTTGCATATAGTCGTTGTATTAGTAATTTTTAGCTCCAACAACTATTTTAGGTCCCAAAACACTATAAATAGGTGTTTTCTCATTGGTTTTAACATCAAGAAGGTTTTGAGTATTATATACACATATTTCAAAGAGTTTTTCAATAATTTAAGCATTATTATATCATATTGTGTGAGTGAGCTATTTTGAAGTTATCAAGTGATAAATGATGTATTTTGAGTTGTAATATTTTGTTGGGGCAATATTATATTTGGGGTGACAAGAGTGACATTAAGGTTCCACTTCACCTTGTGAGAAGATTGTAAGAAGAGTTCTTTTTTACCAAGAAAGATTGTACAAAGGTTATTCTTCACCTTGAAAGGAGGATTATAGTGGAGTTCCATGAAGAGTCCTAACAGTGGATGTAGGCAATGGTTATTTACCGAACCACTATAAAATGATTTTCATTCTCTCCTCTCTATCCTCTTTAAATTATTATTCAATTGTTTGATTAATTTATATTAATCAATTTTATCACACTTATTTATATTAATTGTTGTTAACTGAGTATATTAGTTAGAAAATTTGTTGAATTTTGTAAACACTCAATTCACCCTTACCTCTTAGGTTCCATTAGGGACTGACAAAGCTAATATGATAAGAAAAATAATTAGGATCAACAATGCTGATATGATAAGAAAAAATAATTATCATTGGTACGAATTTTAGCATGTATGTATTTATCTTGAGAGGGATGTTAGAGTGAGAAGCTCTTGGTTCTCAATATCTAAATTAATATTGCCATTAATATGCTTATAACTTACCAGGTTTGGTGTATGATGTTGCATGGCTCTCTAACATTCTTCTTTCTCCTTTCTAGTGTTCAACTTCAACTCTAAGTTTTTGTCCTTCTCCCTCCCCTTCAAAACCCACTCTCCTTTCTTTTTTTTGACCTTTTCCATTTCCTTGTTTCACCTCACCTTCCACTCCTTTCTTTGCTCTCTTTTGTGTTGTCTATCTTTGCTAGGGTATTGGTTTTCTAGTTCAATTTTTGGCCTTCTTCTTTTCATGTTTTGTTTTTTACTTTGATTTTTTCCAACTTTTTTCCCTTTTTTAGCAATATTGTCCTTCCTCCCCCTTATTTTGAAAAATTCCAAGTTTCCAACTAATGCACCCTTTTCATCATAATCCTTTTCCTTTGTTAACTTCTAATCTTTCTAAGAATAGTTCTTATAACCCCATATTTTATCCTCAGGCCCCAACTATTTCCTCACCTCTAGTTAGTCCCTCTAATGAGCCTCCTGAAAAATCTCTTATCTGGAGAACTCGACTCCAAGTGATTGGAGTCTCCTCCCCTATTTTAAAGCTTTAATCTTGTCCCCCTAAATTTGGAAAATCGAAATCCAATTATTGCACCTAATGTAAACATTTTAAGAGAAGGAGTTAGCAAATGGGAAGTTATGATTAGCTTTTTCCAAAAAAAGAGATCTCTTTTCCCTCTAATGAATGCATTGGCTCAAAAATAGTGGAATAAATATGGCCTCAAGGAAGTTTTGGTAAATAAAGACAGCCTTTTCCTCTTTAAATTGAATCTCTAAGTTAAGCTTAGAAAATTTTGGAATTAGGACTGAAATTTTAGCAACAAGCTAGTTTTTCCATAAAAATGGAGGCTACGACTCAAGCTGTAAAAACTTAAGCAAAGCTAGATAACATTCTCTTGAAGTATTGGACCATAAAAGGATTGAGTTATCTTGCAAGCTTTATTGGGAAACCTATATGTCTTTATAAAACAATAACTAGAATCAAAAGAATCCACTATGCTAGGATTTGTAGTTATAGTGGATATCAAACAAGTCTTCTTAATGCCGTTCATTTGATAAGAATAGATGAGCATGATAACCTTTTCAGGGATGAAGTTTCAACTACCTATTCTTGGAGATTTGATCTAGCTCAACACAAGAAAGATTGGCACCCTCCTAGTAGATCTTTTAAATCAGGAGAATATAAGGAATAAATGAAAATAAAGGATAGAAGTGATGATGCCAGGAAGGTAAGGAAGGGCACTGAAATGACTATAAAAAGGAACATCACTGATAAGATCAATGTAAGAGACTGTCTCAAAGGAGTCAATTGTATTGATGAGGCAATTGAGGAGTGGAACAAAAAAGAGATGACTAATGTTGAAATAGCTTGAAAAGAGTTAGTTGTGTAAAAGGAACAACTGAGGTTCACTATACTAAACCTTAATTTGACGATCACTCAGTGAACATAAATCAACATATCTTTATAAACTAAACTCAAGCTTTTAATAAGTTGAACAACATAAAGGTGATGGGGCAAATGGTGAGATCTATAACTAGGCTACTCTAGTTAATATCCCGAAAGCTACTATATTGGAAATAATCACTCCTATTGTTGAAAGCTCTACTCACTCCTCAAATGGAAAAATATTGGAGGAGTTTGGGGCAAATAGGAAATTAAAAAGAATAACTAGAAGAAAGTCCAAGAGGAAGCAAAAGGGTAAGATAAACTCCCCTACCTAATGTTAATTCTTTCATATAACCTCAAAGGGATCAATACCCTCAACAAATAACAAGCACTATCAGATTTATTGAAGATGATAAAGCAATGCTTATTGGTATTTTGGAATCTAAACTCAAGAAGAATCATTGAACTAACTTGAGCGTAATGAAAAATCACTAGCCAATCATTACAAACCATCAATTTGATTGTAATGGTAGGATTATGGTCTCCCATAATCCTGCTAAATTAAAATCTCATTATACAATCATGATAGATCAAATGGTTCATTTATCTCTAAAGTTGAAGTAATAAAGTATTTAGTTTCAAGTTACTTTTATGTATGCTTTTAACCTTACTTCTAGAGAATTTATTTATGGAATGAACTAAAGGAGATTGGGAAAAATATGATTGAACCTTGAATTATTCTAGGGGATTTTAATATCTTATTATTCCTTTGAGAAGTTGAAGCAAATGCTTTTCTGAGGAACTATTCCATGTATTTCAGGAATTCAACTAGCTTTAGTAAGATCTCTTATTTCAAAATGGAGGGCTAATTTTTCACTTAGAGCAGCAAGTGAAAAGGGTAATGTCTATTAGGAAAGAATAAAAACAGGATTATGGTGAATGTAAAATAGATCTCCTCCGTCCTTAAGAGCAAAGCATTCTCCCATTCTTATACAAAACTTACTTACTCATAAGAAGAGAAGCTTCCCCTTCAAATTCATAACTTTTTGGCTGAGGTTAAACGTTTTGAGGAAGCTATCTTGAAGGGGCTTAAAGATAAATAAAAAAGGAGCTTAAAATTTTTAATAAGAAAAGATTAGCACCTTTTAAGCAATAAATGAAGTGAGGAACACTCTTAACAACATCCAACATTCCCTTATATGCAACCTAATGCTTTGTCTTTAAAGGATTAGGGAAAAATCAACTTTATTCATTTATATCCAGGTTATAGATATCAATCTTTCATTATTGAAATATTAATAAATTAATAGCTTAAAGATGGTGATAGGAATTGTTCCTTTTCTCATAACTCAGTGCTAACATGGAAAAATTATAATATGATTGCCTCCATCATGAGGGAAGATGGCATAGTAGTTAGCTTACAGTCTGAGATTTAGTGAGAAGTTTTCAACTATTTCTCTAACAGTCTTGGCTCCCCTATTAATAGCCTTTCTTTCACTTAGCTATTGCAATATTTCGTCAAAGAAAGGATTTCATCTTAAGCTGCAAACTGACTCTGAGGACCTTTCAATTGAAATGACATTAAAGTTGCTTTATTTTCTCTCAATCTAAACAAAGCTCTAAGCCTGATGGACTGAATGGATGCCTTTTTTTTTCCTTTAGAAAATCTAGCCATAGACTAATGCCATAGCCGCAAAACTAGTGCTTGAGTTCTTTTAAATGGAAAATGTTAAGGGAATTAAACCAAAACTTCATTATCTTTATCCCTAAGGTACTTTCTCCAACTTCTTTAAAGGATTTTAGTTATACTTCATGTTGCAATATAGTGTATAACATTATTTGAAATTTGTTAGTTGACCTGCTCAATGATTCCCTAGCATGTCTTATTGGCTCCTCTCAAGGAGCCTTTAAAAAAGGAAGGCACATTGGAGATAACACTTTGCTAGCTTAAGAGTTTTTAAAAAACTATAACAAAAGACACACAATTTAAGATTATGCCATTAATGTGAATTTCCGTAAGACTTTTAATTATATTAATTGGAGCTTCATTTTAAAAACTCTAAAAGAATTTGGCTTTCTTAATTTATTTGTGGCTTGAATTAAACAATGGATAACTTCTATTTCTTATTGCATTTTGGTGAATCTAGAACTACAAAGGTGATTAAAGGTTTTAGATGTTTGAGACAAGGAAACCTTCTATCTCTATATCTTTTTTTACCTTAAATATAGAAGTGTTTACTAGACTGATTAATATGGTTATCTTTTAAGATCATAATTTCAATTTCCATTCCAAATAAAAATCCTTGAGAACCTGCAACTTAAGCTTTACTGATAATCTCATATTATTCTCCAAATTAGATGCTAACCCCATTTGTTCACTTATATTAGCCTTGATCTTATTTAAAGTGATATTAGGACAATCTATCAATAAAAGAAAAAGCCATTTGTACATTGCACCTAATGCTCAACATAATGCTTTATGGTTTTCTAGCATGAGAAGTTTAAAGTATATGAAACCACCCCTAGCATATCTAGGAATCCCAATTTCCTCCAAAGGGCCTACACAAGTAGAGTTCGCCCTTCTATTTGAAAAGATATAGAAGAAACTATCAAATTGGTGCAACAAGAACCTTACTATAGTAGGTAGGCTACAATTAATTAACTCAGTAGTCAATAGCCTTCACATTTATTGGTCATCTCATGTTATGATTCCCTGAATATTATCAAAATAATTAAGAAAATAATGAAAAACTTCCTTTGGTTTGTGAGGAATTTAAGGAAGAAATTAGCTAAAGTTAAGTGGAAGGAACTTTGTATACCTAAAGAAGAGGGAGGATTGGGTATTTTGTCAATTAAAGGTGACAAATAAAAGGGTTATGATTAAGAAGATATGAAGAAAGCTGACTAATAAAAAGGCTTTAGGAGTTGAATCTATGCTTACTATTTTGGAAGCAATAATTTATCATTAATGGAGCCTAAATACAATTCTTCATAGACTATGGTTAATATTCTCAAATTAAGGAAAGTTGTTAGGTTACACTCTCATTACCATATTGGCAATAGATCCTACACATCCTTTTTGCACAATAATTAAACCTCATTTGGCCCTCTTGTTAGAGCTAATGAACTACAAACATTTAAAGGGATCATACATAAGCCGACATTGATTAAGAGGCTCTCAAATTGATTTCTAGTCATATATAACTCTTGCCCTAGTTCCCATATTACAAACAAATCCTTAGAATCCTTTAAAATCTAAACATCAAGGATCCCATCACTTAAAGTAGACATTCCTCGGGTAATTTCTTAAATAGATCCTTAGAGAACTCTGAAGGGACCAAAGACTAGAAAATGGAATGGCAGCTGGTTAAATTTAAACAAGCTTGGCTTAAGCTTCATTATTCTCTAATTAGCACTTAAAGGTAAATTAAGTACATTGAACAAATTATCGAAATTCCTAAAGTTATTTAATTTTTATGTCTTTTTTTTATCAAGAAAAGGAATCACTAGAACATCTTTTCTTTAAATGTAACTTCATTTTAGTCAATTGGGAAAGGGTACAATTCTTGTGTAACATTTCCCCTTCTTCATCAAAATGACAAGAATTGATCCAAAAAGCTTACTAGAGACAAATTTCAAGTAAAGGAGACTTTATTATATGTAAGGTTACCTTAAGCAGTATTATTTATCATCTATGTATGGAAAGTGTTGAATCGCTTATAGCCCGAATATTCACAATACGCTGCTGAAAAGACCATAACACAACAAGAAGTATAACCGAAAACTACAGCATGTATGAAAATACCTTTTGACGCGGATTGGTTGTTTCTTTTTCATATTCGTAGACACTGCAATACGCGAATATCCTCTACCGGTATCCACACGAGTATGAACGATCCGGGCAGTGACTATCGTGTGCTAGCACGTCTCGAAACCCTTTCTGAACGCAACACAGTTTTCTCTCGGAAGGTGGCTAGGGTTTTTCTCATTTTCCTTATTTTACTGAGACCTAAGTTTCTCTATTTATAGAGAAAACCTAATCCCATTGAAGCCCAATAAGTTTCGGCCCATATTATATCTCATATAATAAAAGCCCGACAACTTAATTCAATCTAGCCCAATAAATATATC
>JAOSBP010000001.1:3309989-3325899 GCA_027563825.1 Erythroxylum mucronatum | reverse complement strand
TCGTGGGAACGATATCCGCTTACCGCTACTACATTAAATTGTTTTAACGGAAGTGATTTCTTTTATATTTGGTTGCAAGCGACAGCATCACCAAAATGTAACTACTCCGAAGGGTTATAGATGAGAATCCAAGATATGAGCAATCATTAGCACAATGATAATGACTGAGCATAAATTTTTATAGGAATCTAAAAGACAACATCTAGAAAAAGAAGAATACAAACTATCCAAAATAGAAGTAAACTCCGGAACATATGCTATTTAGATGTGAAGGGATGAAAGAATTTTTAACAACAAACATTAATATTAGCCAAGTAACAACAAGCATATTAAGGAGATGGACAGGTCGATGATGCTAGCAAGATTCTGCACCAGTCCTAGATTTCTGTTCTGGAAGCTGAAATTTCCCTCGAGATGATGTTGTACCGAATAGAAATAGTTGCTACTACTATAAAGCATACTGGTCTCGAAGCTCTAAATGAAGCGAATGATTTTCCTCCAGGTCATTGGTATAAAGTCCTCATTTCTAAACAGGAAAAGAATTTCACAAGCTCGATTCTAGGCCAGAATGAAGTTGGTTTTACAAAGTTCTTTACTATATACAAGAACTAGTATATTTTTGTAATTGAGTTGAATAAGAGGTATTTCTTGTATCACATATAACTTTTTAAGAGTTTTTCTTATCAACATAATTCTTTTAATTTCTAAAAAAAGAATATTATTAGAGAAGAAAAATTTTAAAAAATATTAAATAAACTTCATTCCAATTCATGTTTCAGGTAAATAATCCGTTAGAGAAATTATAAATTATGTTTGTGATTTCATCTCGGTTAATTCAGCAATAAACACAGTCAATATATTTCTATTTCTGTTATTGTTTTAGCCAAGGTTACTGAATATTTATGATGTGATTTTGAGTTCCACCAAGCAATTATGCGATACTCCTTCCCTTTTGAGACAAGCCTGACTTTTACTGAGCCGACAAAACTAAATGTGGGGAACTTTCAGTAACTACAGGGGTTGCCTTTCTCTTATATGAAGCATAAAAATCACTTTCTTTATGGATTCGTGCAATACAGCTTAGCGTGATGTTCCCAGAATATCGGTATTACTACAGACAAAAAGACCCCACGGTAAGGATGATTCCATTCCATGAGCCAACAGAGAATTAATAATTCAATATAGCATTGAGCTTTTCCACTTAACACTTGCCTTCTACGTTACTAAAAAGCTATACACTATGCAACAATAAACAAAGATATGAAATCTCTTACAAGACTTTCTACCTTATATTATATATACCATCCATTGTGAAAGGAATACACCATGCAAATAATTTGCTAATGGAGAATTGGCATGTGCAGGAATCTTGTCTAGTCGAAGGCATCAAGTCAAATGGAATCGAAGATTTTAAACTAATTTACGAAGAGGGTCATAGTTGCATTATTTTCTAAAAATATTGTTATAGTTAGTGCAACTTAGAAGAGTTTTAAATACCAATGATTAAAAAACTCAATCAGTTCAATTATAAAAATCTTGAACCGTCTAACTTTTTGACTCGCTTTTCAACTTTTCAGTTTGATTTACTTTAATAACTCTTGTTGTTAAAAACTGAAAATTTTATTAATTAATCAATTAATCTTCATTAACTAATAAGATCTTATAAACTAAAATAAATCAATTAATTTTATTTAACAATCTCTTTTTAATTAAACTTCAAATTCTTCGATTAGTAAGAATAAATATTTTTAATCATATTTCAAATTTCATAATTTTATTCAATTTTTAGCCGATTTTATGACAGTCTAATACTAGTTAAACCTTTTAAACTTTTAATCTTTTATCTTACTGATTTAACTTTTATTTTTAAAACATTGTTAAATACAGTTTATTTTTATTATTATTTTAACTTACTTTTCTGGATAGCTGGCAGAAGACGTAATAACTAAATTAAAGGCAAAGGAAGAAGCAACGTCATATTTCTTATGTTTGCTTGGAACTGGCTGCTATTTTAACAGTGCTCAATTTATCAGATGATCAATGATTATAGAATTTAGATACGATTATCGCCAAACTGGTGCATTGTGTTGTGTGTCGTGTTGATAATCAATACGGTTATGAAGGAATTGAGTGAGAACTTGATTTCATAGGTGTTGAAGCAAAACTGGTTGTGCTGCAGTTCAGTCGCTACAAAATTTATCGAAGAGAAAATAACAAACTCTTATACTTTACTGACATTTTCTCTAGTTAATTGAAACTAAGAAAATCAAGCAACTAACAGAGAAAATAATGTTTTTTTTACTAGATCTTATGCTAAAATCAATGGGGAAAAACTTTATGCACTAAAAATTAGAATCCCAAAACTTCAACACTGCTTGGCATTTTGGTGACAAATACCAATCTTTTGTTTGGTGACAACACCGCTTGGCAAAAGGTAGGTGTTTACCTAATCTTTTGATGAACAATGAAAAAATAAGATTTCATTATCTTGTTGAAATTCTTTAATAAAGTGAAACTTTATATATATATATTTTGCACCTCCTCAAAATTTTATAGTTACTTTATTTGCATAAAATTTCACAAAGGGTAACAGTGTTGAATTCATCTCTGAAAGTTCTTGCTACCATCCTTATATCGAGACAGCATTTGAGTTCCTTAAAATTGAAACATTGCAAGTAATCCTTTAAGCTTTCTTCAAACCTTTGGGTTATAAATATTAAGTAGAATAAGTCTCTAGGACTACTTAAAGGTGGTTATTAAAGTTGGCTATGTCTGGAGCTATGGAAGTGTCATGTTGTATAAGGTGGAATACAAGATTTTAAGATATATATTATATATCTCATTATTTAGTTTTGGCATTTTTGATAATTGAATCTCCAAGATAATGTAGTTTCAAATTCAAATCAAGATAAGGTAAAAGATACATTGGATTTGATTGGGTAAAGCTAGCTGGACTATGGGTTAAGAATTGTTGTTTTGGTATAAGTAAACAATAATTCTTGTTTGACTTGGATAAAGACTTAATCTTGTAAAAGATGTGGATGTGTATCACATGACCAAATAGAGGTGCTAAATGAAGAATTCTATAATGTGAAGACTTCTTGCATGATGAGATAATCTTGTTCTTAGATATGCCTACGGTGGTGTACTATTATTGTTCCTTCTTGTCAATTGCCGAAAACTTGTGTGGTGGGCTCACTTCCAATTGAGTTCTTGATGTTGCCTGGGTCTTTATTCTTAAAAGGGGTCGTCTCATGTTGGCCACGGTGATGAGTGGTAAGAGATGAAGTTGATTTGCAATGAGTGGCATGTTTCTTCTTTGTGGTTTTCTTGTTGATGATCGGTAAATTGATTGGTGTTGATTTCAATTAGAGCTTCAAGCGATCTGGGCAGTAGATTAAAGCTTTTCAATTGATGAACATTTTTCAAATCCATCTTGGAAGGAGTTAAATTATAGGGAAGTTGTTTTGTTATATCTCAAGTGCTTTCGTTTTTGTTCCAATTTATTTTAATCACTTGAGTTGTTTATTTTGTTCGTTATCATTAAACATTGTTTAAGAAAATCATTTGTTGAGGTTAGTACGAGGTAGTCGTACTATTGGATGTGAAATACTTTCACGGGTTGTGAGGACGAGAGATAGCGTCAAGGGTTGAGTGGTGTCGGCTTAGTAAAGTCTTATATAAAACTATTGTTGTTAATGAAAGTATTAAGTTAGATGAGGGTCCCGCAGATATAAGGAAGATGTGTCGAACTGCGTTACAAAATCTCGAGTGTTGATATGTTTAATTTCATATTTATTTTTCTATTTTTGTTTGTGCTAAAAAATTAATAGTTACGATACAATTGCTTTATATCTAGTAACTGATAGATACGATTACAAGCAAGTACGACAGAACCAAGTTTTTGCGAAACTACGTCCTTCGGGATTTTTAGAAGATGTTGAATTTTATAACATCAGACGCAACATACAGATTCGTGAATTTCCTATATTAATGCATATGAACCACATGGTCGTGTATATTATCATAACTATCTAATGTTAGTAGCTTAATTCCAAGTGATAATGGTTGTGGGGTGCCAATTGTCTTTCATGTATCTATTATCTTTCTTCCAAAAATTGCTTGATTTATGGTCATAACATCTGAAATTTAGCAATATAGTTCTTAGGCTAATTATTGGATGAAGTACTTTCAAAGGCGTTGGTTATTCTAATAAGGTTGGCAAATGGATCATTTTTTAAGCGTTTGTTATTTATACTTAGGATGGGGATAGCTCATTTGAAATTTCCTTTAAAATATTATAAGATTTTTAAACAATTTTCTTACAAATGACGCCAAATGGTATAAATTGAATTTGTAGTAGCTATGTTAAGTTCATCTCATATCTACAAATCTACAAAAAAAGCTTCTAATGTTAGCAAAGTTCTTTACAAAGACACTCTAACACTCAAGTTAGTGAGAGTTAAGCATGCTAAGTATGTAGAGAAATCTATAATTGCATTTAATGATTGTGGCTATGAAAACTTACCTTAAGGTTGTTTCCCTTTTATAGGAAATCTTTAAAGAAGTATAGCTAGACTTTAATTATCCTAGTGAAATTTGGATCTAACTCTATAAAGAAGATTAATTAGCCTTTGATTAGGACTATAATTCCATATATGGAAGAGTCCTTTCTTAATTGATGTCATTTGTTAACTACCCTTAAATATGCAAGTGGCCTCAAAATGACCATTGTACAAGTAGACTTTTTGACTTTAGGCCTAATCAAGGAGAATGGGCTTTCATGAGTAATCCAAAGTCATATCACTCTTTTTATTAATATACATCTAAAATTTAATGTTAGTTTCATATATTGTTCAAAATCAACAATCCCACAACATACAATTTATGGATGAGTTCCCTAATCATCAATGATAAAATATTAAAAAATTATAGAAAATAACCTAAATAAGCATATCGTATTACAATCAATTGTTAATCAATATTAGTAACAATATAATTATGATTGAGTGTCACCTTGGTTAGCTTGCTACTACCCACCATCCTAAGAAGGAAGTTGTCCATTGTCCACACTACCACCGCTCTAATATTATTCTCCTCTTGATTATGATAACTTATAATTTTCTTAAAGAGATGCTAAATTTTCCTTTAAACTTTAGATATCTTGGTTTAAAGGACGATTTTAAATTTCTAGGATCAATATGTCTATATTTCCTTTTATTTGAATACATAAATCTACCAATTTGTGAATGCATCAATGATTAGCATTTTGTGGTTGGGAATAATATAAATAATGGATATAAATAGGTAATTACATATCAAACACAAATTATGTTTTGTTGACTAGGTGTACATCTCTTACTAACTAATGCTCTATTATTAATGATAGTTCATTGAAAAATATTATGCATACTTATTATTTATTAAGCAACATATTTTGTAGACAATAAAGGTCAAAATATGTATGTACCTATTCCTATTAATGGTTTTGACCTCCAAATTTCCCTACAATTGCTACTATCTAACATAAATATAATATGTATCATATTTACATTTATTTTCATGTCATAACTAAATTTAATTTATTTCTAAACTTAAAATTACTTACATTGGTATGTTGTCCAACATGCTTTGTTTGATTTTCTTTCATGCACCTTAGATTGTAGTGTTTAGAAGCTCTATTTTTCATACATTTATAGACTTAGCTCTTTTATGACATCTTATTAGCATTTGTACTTTCTTTGGCATATTTTTGTTTCTCCTACTTAAGCTTTTTGGCGTTATTAGTATCACCATCTTCATTAGTGTATATATATATTCATACTCATTATATGTGTAGAGTTAGCAACTTGTGAATGTCTCACTTATTAGATTTTTATGGATGATTACAATATAGACAATGGATATAAGTAGGTAAGTGCATATCAAACTCACATTTATTCTTTATTGACTATGTATACATTCCTTATTAGTTAATGCTCTTTTGTCAATGTCAATTTGATAAGTATGGTGTGTTTAATGTTAATGTAAGCAACATATTTTATAGACAAAAAAGATCATAATATGTGCATACTTGTGAATATCTCTTTTATTGGTAATGGCCCTCCAAATTGGCTTAAAATTGTTATTATAGGTACATAAATAGATTGTGCATCATATTAACATTGTATATGCACTAAATATAATTTGTTTCCAAACATAAAATTACTTATATTAGCAGGTCATTCAATAGGATTTATTGGATTGTCATTTATTCACCTTGAACTATTGTGTCTACAAGCTCCACATTTCCTAAACTTCTACACTTAGCTCTTTAGTGACATCTTTTTTATATTTAACACTTTTTTTGCTTGTTTTGTTTCTTCATCTTACCTTTTTGGACCTCCTTGGCATCATTCTCTTTGCATGTGGTTATATTTGCTCATACTTATTGGTTGGCCATAAGATTACTGCTTAACATTTTATCATACACACTCATAAATCTACTCTTCTTATAGAAATTTTTTTAAAATTTCTTAATTTTTTTGGAATAATAGATAACAATAACTTCATTTTTACATGTGTAACCATATAGGTCTCATGCCCTACAGCTACAAGAATGGTCCCTTTTTAGTCTAATAGTATGCTTTCTATCCCTTACAATAAACTCACATGTTACATCTCCATCACACAATATTCCATTACATTGCATATTTATTTATTTTTTAGCTTTTTGATAATTGCAAGTGGAATATTTGTCTTCCACACATATACATATAGAATTTTCTTTTAGAATGTCTCCTCAAGATCATATTCCTTATAGTTTCTAGCATACTAATAACGGAGTTGTACTTGGGTGACAAAATTTGTCCATTGAATTTTTGATCATGTTATTATCAACAAATGGATAGTTGAAATCAAATGAACCATATGACCTAGCCCAATTCTCATTTGGATATTCAAGCAAACCTAAAGCACACCAAAGTTTAATTATAATGAGTATATTGAACTACTTATTTAAGTCATTAACATATGTAGACTATGCATATTCCCATAATTACCTTCTTAAGTTTTTTTCACTCCAAATCTATACCAATTATGATAAATATGTCTAGCATATATTCTGTAAATTACATTTGGTAATATAACTTCAATAGCTCTTATTAATCTCTAAAGACATAAAATTCAATACTATATAATTTAGAAATTAAGTAACACAAGATAATATTACACCAAATGATACTAAATTTTATATTAACCAACCTCGTACGTATCATAGATACTAAGAGTCCATCTCTATTTTCTAATTCCAAGTCAATTGATAAGAGTGATATAGATCAACTTCATGATTTAGTATTTTTTCCACTTCCAATAGAGCCTATGTTGTAGGATAAAGCTCTTTATCTTCATCATTTCCAATTGCATTAATTATTCACCTTTTTAAGAAGCAACCATTCATCCCAAATATGGGTCTCAAATGTTTCTATTATGCTTTTTATGACTGAAAAACAAATTTATAACCCTTTAATTTTAGTAATGAGGTTTATTGATTCTTTGAGACTACTTTTTGTAATAGATCTTGGATTACTTAATTTCATCATAGATATGACCTTGAAACTTATAATATTCAAAGGCATAATTTAATTTTCTCTCCTTCCTTAACTTCCCCTTAGCATCTTTACGCATCCATAAATATGTTAAAAAAAGTTCTACATTCTTTAACCATCATAGTGGTAGTAGTACGTTAGACTTCTCCAATACTTTGTAGTTTCTAATCAAGAACTTGGCTAATACCATTTTAGCCTTATTAGATATGAAACATGTAAGCTTGGGTCTATATGTCTTGATTTTGAAACACTAGTCATTATTTTCATATAATGTCAACCACACGTGCATCTTTCTATGCAACCTAGTCTATTCTGCTTAGACTCACTTTCTCCTACCTAACATTAAATAATTAGTAATAACATCTCCATTTCCATCTGAATTTTCACCACTACTTAATGATTATGTTCATTTGTCTCATTATCGTTATCATTATTTTTAACTTTGCCCTTTTCTTCATAATGATTATCTGCATCATCAGCATATGTATCTTAAAAATATTCTCTAAGCTACTTTGTTGATGACTTTAACAATTTTCCCTAAGACTATATTTACTTTATTAGGAAGCCCATCATCACCATACAAATCAATCCTAATATCATCCTAGTAGTCAAAACTTTTGAAAAAAATAGTTAAAGTGTGTAGTTTATATGTAACATGCACATCAATTTTCTGGTATGTTTTTAACAAGTTTATTAACCAAATGCAACTATTATTTGATTCAATGAGTCTTAAGACTCATTAAACTTGAAACACACCACTTTATAATAAGCTTTGTCAAATTGTTGGTACATAAGATCATTCCACAGTTTCGCAAATTTGCCTATATCACACAAAATCAAGTTTAACTTTATCAAAAGTGTGTGATTTCCTACTCATAACTGAACTTAATATTTGACTTAAAGTGTCCACCATAAAATAATCTCAATTTTTCATAATTAGTCATTACAACAACTACTACTACTACTACAATTCAGTAAAAACTTTACTAACATGCGGGGTCTGGAAAGATCTAGTAGTAAACAGTTTTACTCCTAACTAATATAGAGGCTATTTTTGGATGACCCACATGAAAAAATGAAATAATAATAATAATAATAATAACAACAATAACAACAACAACAACAACAATAACACCAACAACAACAACAACTACTACAACTACTACAACTACTACTAAATCAAGCTAGGTAGGAAAAAAAGGCTTAGACTAAATCCCTAAAAGGTAAGTACTGCCTATTTACAAGTTTAGGCTAACTACAAAAAGAAAAAGGTAAAAGACTTATAAGAGCTACAAGGATCTCTTTTCGAGGGATCTTTTATATGTATCCTAGTAAGCCAAAGTTTTTTATTGCAATTCATGTCCTTAGTAAGTTCTAACATTGTCGTATATAGTTAGTCATTATAACCCCAAAATAACAGTATGTTTACTTAAATATAATACAATCAAATTAAATAAAAGAATAATCAAATAGCATTTAAAAAAATCTAATGGCTTACATACATCAAACTGAATGAAAGTTTGAAAATTAATATTTAGGCCTAAGTACAGTCTTTATATGTAAAATGTTTTACTGTAAATTTTGTATCCTAGATCCCAAGGTCCACGTCATCCTTGACATACCTAAATTTTTATAAACTATATAAAATCTTTGTTAGCAATTAAAGCCTCCCTTACCCAAAGATCTAAAGGCATCAGGACCCAACGTCTCAAAACCTATATTAGTGTAAAGGTATGACCTTTCTCTTGCAATGCATAAACCACAAGTTTTTATGTCCTTTAAGGTTCAATAATTTCCATGCAGGAGCATTCATTATCCAAGTCTTATCTCCATCTTCTAAAAGCCATACAAAATTCAAATCTAAACAATTAACATGATAGAGTTTTTGTTAAAATAAATTACCTAATCTAAATAAGTACATCCATTTAAGTCCACACCCTCCATATAATATGTTTTAAACATACATCTATTCACACACTAAAATAAAAAGAAAAGAGTTACTTGACTAATTTATTATACATGGTGATCCCATTGGAAAATATTCAACTAAAAAACAAAATAATAAAAATATGAAACCCTAATTACTTTGACCATGAGAACTCGCTAATAAAATATATTAAAACAAGATTATAATCAGTGGGACACAAAAAGGCAAAAGAAATAGTATACTAATATAAACATAAGGACGTATAATAAAATACATATCATATAGACATTGTTGTAAAACAATAAAAGAAATTTATAATAAAACTTAAGGATACCTATAATAAATTTTGGGATTACTTGCAAGAAAAATATATAAAGGAAACCTACCTATAAAACACCATTCTATCTCTTTCTTCCAAAATGTACAAATCAACCAAGGATGGCATTGTCTCTTATACGTTGGACAATAATGAATGATTAACTAAAAAGGGACCAAAATAGACATTTAATAAGGAGAAAAAATAGTGAATTACTTATCAAATTGACTTACCTAACTATTTCTTACTCTTTAGATGATGTGAGACAAAAGATAAATAGTAGAGATTCAAAAAAATCTTCAAATGGTCTGATTGAAAGGCAAGATTAAGGATTTCATCCTTAAATCAGAAAAGGATAGTCCAGACCAAGTAGATCCTACATTATGAACTAGGATGCCTAAATACAATGACGGACCTATATTTAATATAAAAAAGGCCAAATATGTTTGTTAGATAGATTTCAAATGGAAGTTTAGGGTTATGTCAACTTAAGGTTCAAAAATAATAGTTTTATAATATTAGAGTTCTTATTTAATGCTACTAAATATTATGGTTAAATTTAAATTAAGATAAAAAAAATTAGGGTCAAAAATTGCACCTTTAACCTTTACCTTAACTTAAAAACTTTTTTTGTTCTAAAATCTATTGTTGAAATTATTAAAGACATTAACTTGTAAATGTGATTATTATTTTAGAGGTGAATAATATACTATATATAGGGAGATGAAATTTATGATTATTAAATATGATATCTTACCCAAAGCCCTTAAATTTCCTCCAAACCCAAGAACTAAAACCTCCATATCAAACTTATTTTGTATTTTAACTTGTACGAAAAGTTTATAGAAAGTGATCCTTTAGTAAGAATTATATGTATGATATCAGGAGTTTCAAAACTTATCTTGGTTGGAAAATAATTGATGAACTATTATATCAAAGATCTTAACATGTGTAAACCAAATTATTGAAAAGAAAGTAGGTTAACTAGGTTTTGAAATTTAAGTTAAGCACAAAGTGGCAAGGTTAATTTTATGGTTTGTAAAAAATGATGGCTTGATAAAATTTGTAATTCAAAAAGTGTGTCTTCTGATATTTAAATGAGATATAACCATATGGTGTTCAGCCATAAGCCTACTAACAAGGACTACACAAGTTTTCCATCAAGAATTAAGAGTGTAATCATGAACCAAAAGTATGTCTGAAGGGAATCAAATTACTCCAAATCTTAAGGAAAGAAAAGTATGATCAATTAACTTGATCATGGTCTATTTAGTTATACATAGGCATCAAATTTGAACATTAGGTAAATGAGAAATGAATCAGAAGTGGTACTGAAAAAAGGATTATATTATAAAAGCTAATGTAAAAAGGATTCAGGTAAAGTATTGATCATACCTTCAGCATCTCTAGAACTTGAAAGAGCCATGAGGTTTTTATCAAACAATATAGGTTACACTTTGGATATTCTCACTTCTGAGCTTAGCCCAAAGGCTCCAAATTACTTATATCACAATCACTAATTTATACATCTTATTATAATTGGAGAACAAATGATGGTACTAATTTATTTAGGGCATGTTTGTTTTATTGTATTTTTTGTATAATAATACAAGTTAATATAGAGAAAAAGGGATCTATGGTGATGAGAAAGAGAGTTATGGTGTAGGAGCTGAAGGAGTCAAAAAGATAAAGAAAAACAATGTTGTCATTATTCTAAGGAAAATATCATAAATAAAATGTTGTGGTTGTAGATTATTCAATTTGTAACAAAAGTATACAAAGACCAATTTTTTGTTGGCTCATTTTTTAATTACTAATGACTAAGAAAAAGTTGTTGACGGTTGTTAATAATAGATTTTAATTTGGTTAAATTTTCTCTCTTCTCTTTTTATTTCTCTCCTTTTTCTTTACATATTCCCTCAAATTTTATGTTTTAAATTGATTGAAATTAGTTTTCATTATGGTTGAATCAAATTAGTATTAGAGTAATAAATTATTTTAACTTGTGGAGATTTGAACCATTTACTAGTTTTAACATACGTAGTTGAACCCTTTACTAATTCCACTTAAGTTTCATAGTCCCTTTAAAAAATTTGCAAAAGTATTCATTAAGAGAAGCTATACATTGCACTCTAATACTATATGATTGCCTCCAATAGCTAACATTAGAGCGTCTCTACACAATTGATGCCCTTCCATTGTCCACTTATGTTGGATCCCGTTTCCGGAACCCAACACTTTCTCTGATACCACCTATGTTGGATCCCGTTTCTGGAATCCAACCCTTGACAAAACATGATACTTGAGCGTCTTAAAACAACACCGATTCAAGAAAGGTTTGGGGTCCAACAATTTAAAACCTTTACAAAGATGATAACTTATTTACTACATTCCTCCACAAATTTAAACCCTCACAAGCTCGATTTCCTTTAAGAAATAATCTTCTTCCTCGTTAACCACTCTAATGCAATATAAAATTATGAGTATTGCCACTGTATTATCAAAAAGTGCATTGGCTTATTTCTGAAGTACCATACTACCTCCATTTGTCGAAAAGCTTCATTAATAACTCAAGTCATAACTTGCAAAAACATATTTTGGTTTAACAAATCAACATTATTTACTGCACATTCCCTTACCTTAGCTTCTTGGCTTTCTTCTCCCACATTTTGATCAATATACATAAGAAAATTTTCTTTCTAAACTTGTGCCTAGGAACACACTTTTCATCACACTAAAAGTATAGTAATAAATACCTATTAACATTAGATACACCTCCCTGATGACTTCTCATAGTTGTCTTATAAAGGTGTTAATTTTTAGACTCTAGCAAATTTATTCATTAGTATAAGTTCTATGGATTTAATAACGTCATAGCTCATTCAATATTATTTGTAACCCTTTTCAAGAGTACACTTACCAAATAAGGTTTATGAATAATCAAATTATAAGAAAAACATCAAATTTGGTATAATATTCTTTCAACGAATTGTTTGAGCTAGTTCCTTCAAGTCTCCAACCTGGTCAATATAATTGTTCCTCTAAAACATTGCTCTAAGGGCAAAATATATTCCCCTAAGCTTAAAACCAGGTCAATCTTTTCTTAATATATAATCAATGCCATAGTAAAACTTCTTAATTCAGTTATATCACCATGATCTTCACCTTAAGAGTTGGAGGATCGGGAAAAAAAAACTAAATCCATTTTTTAACTTTCTTGTCGTCAAAATAAGGAAACTACAACTTTGTCAACCTAGTTAGAACCATATAATCTAGATGCGAAGATGATTAAGATTGGTTGGTTTGTAACCTTTCCTCTACATTACTCATTTGTTATTGTAAGCACATTTGTGGAAGTTATTGCATCATCAGTTCCAATTCATTCAATTCTCTCTCCTATTTTACCTCTAGCTCTTTAATCTGAAACTCAATAATTTCTTTAAGTGTTCTTTAATTCTCTCTCCTATTTAGCCTCTAGCTCTTTAATATGCAACTCAATAATTTCTTTAAATGTTCTAGTCTTGTGATTGGGTTCCTTCTGCCATCTCAAATCTCCACAAGTTACATGTAAAATATGTAATTGACTAGTTTACATTTAGATTAGAAAAAAATGGTTTATTCAAGTTATTTGAATGAACGAAGTTAACAAATAAAGGAGTAATGGTGGCTTTTAAGAAATGGACAAAGCTAGCATAATAATAAAGTTGCTAGAAAGGTATCAAGATGTATCCATAGATCCTAAGAAGTTACCTTTTAAAAGGGCACATGATCACCCAATTTCATTAAATAAAGGTGGAACAACCACCAATTTGTGACCTTACAGACATTGTAGAGCTTAGAAAGATGCCATTGAGGAGCTTCTATACGAAATGTTGAAGTCAGGGATCATCTAATGCATCATAAGTTCATTTTCTTCTTCAATATTTTTGGTTCAAATTAAATATGGAATTTGGATATTATACATAGATTATAAGGCTCTTTATGAACATATATATAAAGATAAATTTCATATACAACTTACTGGAGTTGTTAGATGAATTGCATGGTTTTAAGTAGTTTTTAAAGTTAGATTTGCTTATGGTCATCATCAAATTAGGACAAATAAGGATGATATCCAAAAAATGCTTTTAAAACTCAAGAAAGATATTGTGAGTTTTTTGTCATGCATTTTGGACTCACTAATGCCTTTCGAATCTTAACGAATATTATTTTAATCTTTATCTAAGGAAATTTGTTTTGGTATCTTACGATGACATTCTTTCACATAGTCTTGTGTGAGCACTTGGTTCATTTGGAAAAGGTGTTGTTAGTGTTGAAAAAGCATATGTTATATACTAACGAGAGTAAATGCACCTTTGGCGCTAAATATATTGAGTGCTTAAGATATATCATCTTTTTTTAACGATGATAAAAGCAACAAATATCTAGCAATTTAAGAATTTTCTTAGGATGACTAGATATTATAGAACATTTATAAAGGAGTACAGACAAATTAATAAGTTATTGATTGCTCTCTTAAAGAACATATAAAGCTTTTTAAGAATATTGCGATGATAGGTCTAATATTGGCAATACCTAACATTAGTAAGACTCAAGCAAGGAAGGCATTAAAGTAGTGTTGATTAAGGATAGGCATCCAATTGACTATATTAATAAAGCTTTATCTCCAAGTATAGTCATTTGGTTGTTTATGAGAAGGATATGTTAGTTTTAATTATGGAAATTTAGCATTGTTAATATGCTAGCTTTGGTTATAACAATTTAACATTGGTCTCACCACCTGATCGGAAAAAGATTTGTGTTACAAACTGACCACAAAAGTCAAAATTGTTGGATATGACTATAAGATTATCTACAAGAATGGAATGGAAAACCATCTTCCTATGCTCTTTCGAGGGTTCTTAGTTCTAAACTATATATACACATACAATGCCAAATGTAAATTCTAACTTAGCCTTTGTTTGGATGGAAGGAGAGTAAGAGAAAAGAAAAGAAGGGAATTGCATTTCTCTTAGTTTCCATTGTTTGGATACAAATAAACAAAGGAAAAGGGAGAGAATAGAGAGGAATATGAGAGAAATTTGGACCAAAAGTATTTCCCACCAAATTGGTGGGAAATGAGGGGAAATTCAAGACAAGATAAGTCTAATATAAGTAAATTATCATTGTATCCTTATTAAATCTAACAAGTAAAGATAAACAAGTTCTATAATCAATTGCATAAAGGTCTTACAAAATTTTCTTCCATTCAATTACTTCCTTTAATAAATTAGGAAAACAAACAAGAGAAAGACAATCACATTTCTCTTCCATTATTTTCTCCTCTTTTTCCTTCAATATGTCATTTCCTTTCCTTTGTGCAAGTAAGGATCCAAACAAAAGCTTAGATCAGCTATTCTTCGAATAGGTAAAGATAGGTTGGGATCGAGTTTCTGTATTCTCCAAATTTTAAGAACAGGTAAACCGGATGGTCAGGGCTGATTGTTTCCGTTTTTTTTCTTTTTTTGTTGTCGTTTTTATAAAAAGAAAAAATAGGTAAGTAAAACCTATTTGGTTTACTCTGTTGTGATTTTTTATTTTTGAAAATAAAATAATCACAACAGTTTTACAGAAACCAGAAAATATCATTTATCTGAATTTTGACAACATATTTTCTTCGACAGAAAAACAACATATCCCTATTTTCTTTCTCGATTAATAATAATAATAATAAGAAAAGTACAAAATTTATAATAATAATTAATAATAATAATAATAAGATAATTAATTTGGTATAATAATATTAAAAATATTAAGTAGAAAATTTATAACAATAATTAATAAAAATAATAAAAATTAATAATAAATTATTATTAACAATAAATAATAATAATAAGAATAAATTAATAATAATAAGAATAACTTATTAAAAATTAATAATAATAATAATAATAATTAATAAAATTAATAATAATAAGAATAACTTAATAATAACAACAGCAGCAGCACCAACAACAACAACAACAAAATAATAATAATAATAATAATAATAATAATAATAATAATAATAATAATAATAATAATAATAATAATAATAATAAT
>JAOSBP010000001.1:3284361-3299442 GCA_027563825.1 Erythroxylum mucronatum | reverse complement strand
AGAACATTGGTGCATGAAAAGAACAAAGCACAATTGGGCCTGTAAGTCTTATGATGTTCTAAAAGTATGATAATTAAACTCAAAAGATCACACACCATCATTGACCATAAGACCTTTCCTGGAAAATGTTGGGAAATCTATCAGCATCAATAACTTGGCAAGTACACAATGTAAAACATGTCTGTATATCAAGCATGATATCAAGTGAAAATTTTTGTTAGTAGAAATGATGAGTGTGACCAGCATACCTGATTGGGGTCATTGATAAGATTGAGATCAACAAAAAGTAAAAATTCGCCACGCGCCTGAACTGTGAATGCAAACAGAATATACTATCAGGAAAAAGGCTCAGATATTCAAATAACAGGAAGGTGAGGAAACTACTTTACCATACAGAACTTGAGCTCAATCACTTAACTATAATGCTTTTTCAAGCATCGCTAGTGTAAGTAAAAAATTTGGAAATTTCAAAATCAATTCATTCTTGATGTCAGTTCATCAATAATTACAATGTTTAAAAACATTATTAAACCAAGAGCACAATCAACATTACATAAGGGTAAAAAAAATGTCCAATATAGCAAACTTTCCTTTTCCAAATATTAGCTTACCTGCTCAAACAGCCCTTTTGGTAAGAAGGTAAAGAAGTTGTACTTTGTAGTTGATATAGAATTGCCCTGAAACAATTAATCTCCAGCAATTAAAAGAAATCAATGCAATGAGGTAGAAACTCAAATTCAGAATTGGAAACTTAACCACATTTTTTCCCATACATCAAAAACATTCTTCAAAATATATTAGCAGCAAAATGTCCAAATTCAACTAATACAGAATAAATGGAAAGCGGCAGCTTTCATAAAGAAGCTTCAAGTTGAAACAATCATAACTAGGATTTTACATAACAAAGCTACTTGGTTCCCAACTTCAAGAGAGGAAATCAATGTTCTTGGCTAATTGCTTTATATTTTGTCAGTAGAATAACCAGTTGACAGGCTTAAATGATGCATGTATTTCGGAAATATGAATTGCCACTACAGTTTTTTCAATTAACCCCTAGAAGATGGCCTGATATGGGCAAAACGTGTTACAAGCAAATGGCTTCCCATCGAATGTAGAAGGATGTCCAACATTTTCAATACTTCTAATGTATCAAGGATAAATTAATGGCCCAAAAATATGAATAAGATAAAATTGCACTCAAAGCGTTTCAACTTGGTACATGACAGGTCAATTTCTAGAGATATATAACATAAAGAATGTTTTCACACAGATTATAAGATAGTGAAGTAATCCAAGAAGGAATGAGTCTCAGACAGGTTGGAAAGTAAATAAATAGTAAGTTCTTATAGTGTTTGGTTGAAGCACTTCCTTCTCATCCTCAAGCACATTAAACTTCTAAAACAAATTGTAAATGCTATAGAACAAGCACCTATCTATATATAACAACTTTTTCTTTGCTCTCTAATTAAACTTTGATCTGAACATCTATCAGGAACAAAACAGACAAGATACCAAAGCCGCAAGCTTTCATTTAAAAATCAAGTATGGACACTGACAATTTTGCACCATCAAGCAAAAAGGTTTCAACCAATGCCTTTACTGAATAATAGAAAAAACCTCGGTTTCGCATCCGATTAAAGCCTAACTAGTCAGTAGCACCAAGTCAACTGAATTTTCACCAGCAACTTAAAAAAACTTTTTTTTTCTCAACAACCAAAATGATCAAATTCAAAAGAATGAAAATTTATAATAAAAATACCCTGAATCTAACAGGAAGATTGGCCTCGCGATCATTGCAGTAAATGGTTCGGTGACCGGGGGCTTGAGGCTGGACTCGGCCGAGTCGAACCGTCCGTGTCGTCGTACGACCGGTCAAACTCACATCACGATTCAACACCGATCTCGAGGACCGAACCCTTTCCCATCCGCCGCCACTCATCCTCTCGTCTCCACCAAACAGAACGAAGAACTAAAAAACCGATCCGAACTCAAAAATGGATCCAATCTTAGGGCGAACAATGTTCGATTCGATATCAATCAGCAAATATATTTCTCTTCGATTTCTTCGAGTTTTCTCCTCTTGATATCAACGATGAAACAGAGAGGAATATGAGAATCCTCTCATCTGCTTCGATTTTTCTCCTTTCCTTTTTTTTTTTTTCTTTTCTATCTCTTTTTAAATTATTTTCCTCTCATTGGCTTTGAGAAAAAAATACAGAGTTGAATTTAAAAGCGCGTAACAGTCTTCCATCTTAATTAGCAGCAAAGAATGAGAAGCTTATGTCGATACAGTAAACGTGTCTATTTTGAAATTCGAACCCACGCTCAGTTTTTGGCGCGTTAGTCTAGACCCTTGAAAGTAGGGATGGCAATAGGGCGGGTATGTCATCCCCGTACCCGTCCCATGAACCTGCCCCCACCTCATACCCGCCTCCATCTCCGTCGGGGATTTTTTTGACATCCTCATACCCGTACCTGTTGGGGGTTTGACCTCCATCGGGTACCCGTTTACCCGCCTCTTTCTTTTTTTAAAGATAAGCTTATTTAATATGAATGGACTATTTGTTTTCTTTTAAAGGGATTTGGGTAACTGCTGGATTTGTATGTTTATATATATAATGGCAAAATTGTAATTACTATATAACGGGTAAACGGGTATGGGAGGTGGTATCCCCATACCTGCCCCGATATCCGACGGGTATTTTTATTAACCCCCATATCTGCCTCACGGGTAAAAACTTGCTCCTCATACCCACCATCGTTCGGATAATTTTATCGGGTACCCATCGAGTTCGGATATAATTGTCATCCCTGCTTGAAAGTGGGGGGAGTGGGTTTTCATGGGAAAATGCGCACGCGCGCTTCTGTGAGAGTTTCCAAAAGCGGCCAGGACCACTTCAACTAAGGCGTGGAAGATGGTTGACGATGTCGTTTAATAAACTAAAAAGGACGTTGAATTTCATAGTGCTGACGTGTGAGTGACGGGCCGCCCCAAAAGATGGGAGCTTCGATGAAGAGGAAACCGGATCATTAATGTCAACGGGCCCTCAGTAGAAAACGTATTCCATTGAATATTAATTTCCAGCAAATGGGTTGGCTTGTCTGTGGTCCATTTGAGTTTAACAGGCAGAGTAGAATGAAATGAGGACAAGTAAAGTGCAGGGGCGAGAGAAAATGTTTCGTGGTCCTAGCCCTTCTCATTTCGGAGTTTTCCAAGTTAACTATCCATGCTTATTTGTTGAACAAGCTGCAGCTTCTCAACAATCGTAAGTTAATGACAGGACTCGTTGAAGATGTTAAACAAACATTAGCAACTTTTGGACAAGCAGTTTTCTTCTACAAGAATAATACCTAATTCTGAGAGATCAGTTCAGTATTAGTACAGAGAAGTACGTCATATGTGAAGTAAAAAGAATCATTTTCCAACACAAACAAATGGAGATGTTTCAGAAAGTAGAATCAGCGGTCTTTTTAGACAGCAACTACAGCTCCATGCTTGATGTTGAAGTGTTGTAACAGGTTTATCTTTGATGAACATGCTGGCGTATATAATTTGACAGCCATTTGATAATTTTATTCTTAATTGCTCAGGAGACTCGAATATTACGTTCTCTCAAAACCACCACCAACCTGCATATGCAGCCACTCCGGTGATGCGCCACGACTGTATTCCCTCGCAGGTTGTGAGACAAATGCCATGCCAGCAGTATCAAACGTTGGTTGGCCAAACTGAAATTGTAAAAGAAATTGCTGTTATTCAAGAGGCAAAGGAAAAAGACACCTCAAAAATTCTCCTTCCCTCTCCATAACCAAGTTCAGCTCTTCCCTAGATCAAGCTTTCATCCATCCTACACCTCATTAAGTTCTCCTTTTTACCATAAAAGAAGAATGCAGAGAAGTTGTAGCAAAATGAATTGCTTCCCTCAACAGTTTCATTAAGAGCAGGTCAACTAATATGAGAGAACTGCCAATTCTAGCAGATTGATGTATTGGATGATGTATTTACTAATATGCTGAATTAGTTCTTACACAGCAATATATGATTGATGAAATTCCGTCAACTGTTAAAATCATGCCATCAATCAATGTTGACCTTGACAAAATAGTGAGACATTTGTATTTGGCATCACAGAAAGACACATCAGTCATGTACTCACTATTCTCAAAAGACCTCATTCTAGACCATAAACCAAAGCTTGATCAATGTTCATCACAGCTTGGTCAAATTTCTTGGAAAAAATAGTTGTGAAGGTGTCTTTGTCCCTCTTTCCCACGTTAGTATTTTTCAGCCAGGACCAAACATTCATCAAACAGTTACTTTTGATGAAAATTTTAAATTTTACATGAAGCAACCAATTAAAACAATGATCAGCCACAAAGCATATAAGAAATACGCTGACATACTGATGAATGGCCAAATGAAATCAAAAGAGGGTCAATGGCCAAATGAAATCAAAAGAGGGTCAGTGGTGAATTGAAGTATTGCAACTCACATCTTTTGCATGAAACACTTCAATCCCAGGAGTCATTCTCGAATTCACTGCTTCAAGTTTCATAGACAAAAACTACAATTTCCAAAAAGTAAGACTTAATTTCAATATAAGAAGGGAAAAAAGGAGAAAAATCAGTATGCTCATTCCACGAGAAATAAGGATCATTACCTCTACTTGACGTTGTAGTGATTGAACGTAATTTATAATCTCATCAAGTACTAGTGCTTTGCCTATAACCTGCATCAGAGAACCCACTTTAGCAAACAGGACTTTAGGCCGACGTACAACAAGAATGAATGCAAATCAACAATATATCCTTTCAAAACACCACCAGCAAGGTAGCAGAATTGAACATTCTTGTTGACCAAAGTTATAACCTTGTTTGTAATTTAATACGATATAGGTATGAAAATATCCATCAAAGACCTCCTGAAATTATCTAACCAGACTATCAGGAACAGACTAGCATGACTAAGAAAAGCTCAAGAAATAGAAATACCATACCTTATTACAGCCAGGTACTAGATCCTGGAGAATTTTCATCCTTTCACTAATCTTTTCTCGTCTAGCCTGTCCACACAATAGTTATCATTAATCTCACCAATTACCTTGATTATAATAGGACATCTTTCAAGTGTAAATAAACACAGAAATCCCCGGAGGCTTCCCAATATAATTCCATCAAATAAAAGTCAGATTAAGAGGATTAACGAAAATTACTCTTTCTGCTAGACTATGGCTATCAGTAGCTTGGCCTCTTCTTGCTCTTACGTGGATGTAATCTTGTTTAGGTGGCTCAGTTGGTTTAGCATTCTGTTCCACATGCTTGCCTGAACCGGGTTCGGTTTCAGCTTTAGAATCATAATGCTCATCTCTACTTCCCGGTGTTTTAAGCCGTTTTGGATTACAATCACTCTGCAATTCACATCACAAGCTGGTCAACAACTACTCTCCACTAGCTTTTCAAATTCACAGTTTTGGGTACCAACGGTTCCACAATTCCCACATACAGACAGAAATTGAACGAGTCAACTTAATTGACCATCATAGCCAAGTTAGATCAGCAGTTCAATGGAACAACAAAGACTTTAAAAAACTTCTGAAAATAACCACCACCAAGACAAAAGCCGAGAGGAAGCTCTTACTTAACCAATATTAAACTTTGTCTCCATTAAAAACAGGAAAAGGAAAAGGAGATAGCTTTGGGAACAACAAGTTAGATCAGCCCACATTGATTGAAATAAACAAACGAATCCAAATACCGTTCCATTTTCATTGCCATTGCTTGTAGAAACACCCTTTGCCGAATCATCGTCTAAATCACGCCGTTTTCTCGGACCATTATGACGTCCTATCTGCTCCGAACTCACCGGATCATCACCGGAAATGTCTCGACTTGAATCCTCATACTGACCCAAGCTCTGCCCAAACTGACTCCGGCCGCCACCATTCAACGGAAACTGCCAGATCTCCGCCAGATTATACGACCCATCATTCATCATTACGGGTGGATCCATAATCTCCACGAACTCGATACTACCCAATTCGTATTCTGACGTAAACTCGTCAAAGTCGGAAGTCTTGTCCAAGTTCCAGACACGACAGGCTTTGATCTGAAGCTGATGTTCAGTTGACACTCACTTGGGTTGGGCTTTGCTTCGTCTCGGTAAAAACCAAAAAGCGTGCAAAGTGAAGAGAGCGCTTTATTGGATACTGTTATCTAAGTATCTTCGAAAGGAAACGAATTGAAACTCGTTGCCTGTGCGTGCGTGATCTCCTTAGACAATGGAGGTTGGTGAGCTCAGTGCCACCACTCACTCACTAACCGGAAGAGAGAGAAAGAGAGTGCGTGTGTGTTATTTGTGTGAGAGAGACCACGGGAGTTGAAAAGAAGTCACTTCCAGTATGAGGTTTTCTCGGAGAGCCCCTTCCTCCCAGCTTTTTATTTATCTCTCTCTGTCTAAAGTGGTCACTTCTGCTGTAGATTAGACTCCTCTAATTTCAGGGTTACTATTTCCGACTCATCAACGGTGACGTTACTCATGAGGTAATGTGCTCTCTAGAGAGCCGTTGGAGGCGTTTAATGGGCAGTGCTTATCTTTCCTTTTTCATTTTCGCACTGGTGTACCAGTCTTCTCGGTTTGTGAAAACATGGGAAAGTTATTAATATACTTAATCTTTTCTTTGTAATTTTTATAAGAAGACTATTTTTATAATTTGATAAGCAACTTTTACCATTGCTCTAATACTCTCCTTCTTGAATAAAGTCAACCATCAACCAAATTACTTAACTAATAACAAAATTTAGTTTAGCGAAACATGTTTATGCTAATTAAGGCATGGTAAAGGTTATTTGTTAATGTCTAATTATTGTTAGATGATTGTTGAATTTTCTTTTCTTGAAACCTATATATCTACTGACTCAAAAGTTGTGGACAACTATGGTTAGTTAATTTAGAGTTTTAGATTGGAACAGTATGGTTTAGATCTACTACAGCAAAACAATACGTAAAGTTTGAGGTATCAAAGGAGTTGATCTCTAAAAGTATCATTGCTACAAAAGAGATTGAATTTTTGGGTATGCATTTCAAAGATAAATTCTACTAGTCTGGTCCCTAAAAGACCTTGTGAAGGAAAAGCATACCAAATCACTTAGACAACCACCACACTCCACTTGCACAAGTCTGATGCAATGGTACTACGAGTCCCATTCTCAAACTGCATGACTGAGATTCGAACTCATGATGTGGGTGACCCCAAGTTTGCAAAATATAAAAAACATTTTCCTCCTTTGTTTTCTATTACTTTAAAAATTGTTACAGACCTTTTTCCCCAAAAGGACTTGTGAAGGCTTAGTCTACCAAATCACTTAAACAACCACCACGCTCCACTTGCGCAACTCTGATAAAATGATACTACAAGTCCTATTCTCAAATTGCATGACTAGGATTTGAACTCGCGACGTGGGGCGACCTAGGCCGAAACCTAGTGGCTCAATACCACTGACTCCCCCAAAAGACCTATAAGAGATAATGAGTCAAAATTTGAGACATGTGTTATGCCATTTGGAAAGGGGTTGAAACCATTCTAAGAAAGCCCACAGTAGCACAGAACAAAGTCCTTAGAAGAATTGATCAATCAACAGACTCATGCTATTTAACATAAAGTCGACGTCGTCTCTAAGCAGATCCAACAACTATACCACTCATACAAAACTCAGATCTAGCGACTTCACAGTCAAGTTCGCACATAGATGGGTCAACATCCCGTATAAAGTGTCCACGATGATAGCTTACATAGACTGGATCCCCATTAGATTTAAAATAATGGATAGGAGGGCCAAAATCACTGAGCCCCCTAAAAGGCCTTATGAAGGGAAAGCATACCAAATCACTTATACATCCATTGCGCTCCACTTGCGCAACTCTGACGCAATGGTACTACGAGTCCCATTCCCAAATTGCATGACTGGGATTCGAACTCGCAATTTGGGGCGACCCAGGCCGAAACCTGATGGCTCTGATACCAAAAGGCCTTGTGAAGGGAAAGCATACCAAATCACTTATACAACTAGAGAACACAACCATACACATCTATATGTTGGAGTTATACGCCTCGTTCTCACACTTTATGGAAGAAAGGGAATTCTTGCTACAGTCAAGATATCTCTTCTAAACACTACTTACACAGCGTACCAAATTGCTTTGATTGGTACTCTGCTGACTACTCTCAACAATGAAAGTGTCATTCTAACAATAGCTTCAGAACAAGCTTCTGAATTATCTTATTGGGTAGAGGAATCAGGTCTGCTATAGCATGTATAGAGAATCATCTTATAAAGAGATAGAAGATTTAGAGGATGCATAACAACTCTCAGATTTCCTCTTTGGAATCTTACACTCTCACAACTTTTTCCCCTTTTGGAACAATAGTAGTAACAGTACCTACACTCTTTCCCCATTAAACTCTAATCTCACAGCAGAATTATTTTATGCAGTCATAGACTGTCTTAAACTTTCTAATACACAAGATTCTCAGAAGAGGCTAGTGTAGAGCATACTTATCTCTGTATAATGACAGATAATAACATTACTCAAGATTTAAGCTTTCAGGAGAGGAAGAACTTAGAGAAAATTGAAAACACCCAAACTAATATTAATTGAAATCAAACTTCTTCAAATTTAGTCGTGCTTACAATGAATGAGAAACCTTGCTTTGATAGGCAAAGCAAGGGCATGAAAGTAAAACTCTTAAGAGACATACTGATTACAACTTTAAAAAAGAAAGCAACTTTAAGTACAATAATCACACCTTTAACAAAACTACTTTAAAAAAGTAAACAACTTTCTAAAAAGCAAGCAATATGATGATAAGAAGGAATCTTACATAGTAGTTTGTGGGCCACAAAGATTCTCTTTCATTAAAAACTCAAAAGTAAACTCCTAAAAAGATGAGCCCTACTTTAAAGTGCTAAAGTGAGGTCATTATCACAATCAGAGTCATTTGTTATGGCCATGTCATTATAAATTTGCTCAACAATGTGGGCGATATCAGTTACAGTCCATATAGAAAGTCTTGGGCTAGAAATAGAACTGGGCTCTTGGACAGGTCTGGATGGTATGTTTGAAACTGTAGAATGTCGATATGTAGGGCAAAGAACTTCACCGGCTCGAATGTTGATAACATTAGAGGGAGCCGCCGATGTCCAATGGTCAAATGATGGAGGAATAATTGGTGCAAGAAGAGCAGTATCTCTAAAATACGGACCAAGGGATGTACAAATATTGGAAGGAAGTAAGCTCGGGAATTGGTTGAGTTGGTCTGAGAAAGAATGTAAATCTGCCATTAGTTGTGTGCATGCATTTTATAGACTAATCAAGGGTGGTTCGTTAATGCTGAAGGTGATTTAGTGTGCACAGATGTCTAGAAGTACTCATATAGTAAGGATGATGTATGATATAAATAGCATAAACATTGTGATCAATTAAAGCAGTGTCCAATAAGCGATAATGAGTCAAGATTTGAGATATGTCTACACGCCATTTGGAAAGGGGTTGAAACCATTTTAAGAAAGTCCATAAAAGAGAATTGGCATTTGTAGGATCAGATAGGTGGTGATAAACATAGAGGGGAGATAAAGATATAGAATAAGCATATAGAGCAAACAAAGCCCGAGAGTATCATAGAGATGATACATTATTTTGTAAGGGGTAAGAACATAAAAAATGACCAGGAGTAAGTAAAACATCAAATGTGAGAAGTGTAAGATGAAGATAATAAAATAGACTTTGATGAAGAAGGGGAAAAAGGTCTATAAAAGTTTTTGGAGTACTAGAAAACAAAGAGGAAAAATCTTTTTTATATTTTGCAAACTTGGGAAACTCCATTAGCCAAAAAAGAGGAATAAAATGGTTCAAAGAGGATGAAAGAAACAAGATTGGTTTGGCAGGTCGAGAAAGAAAATCGTTAATTGTATTGTGGTGACCGTTGATATGGCAGATGGAGAATTTATAGCGAGAAAACCATTCCTGCCAATGAAGCAATTGGTTGTTGGGAAGATGTTTCTTGGGTTGATCAAGAATCTTGGGGAAGGAAGTGTTATCAATTTCAATGACAAAATGATAAGGGGTGAGGTGGAAAGCAAACTTTTTAATACCTTTATTAACAGCTAGGATTTCTTTATAACTGATGTGATAATGGTATTTAGATGATCAAAATTGTCCACTTGCATGACCACAATAATGACGATTGCCATTGACTTCTTCTAGAAGCATAGCACCCCAATAATTGTCACTAGAATTTATTTGTAAAAATGTGTTATCCCTTATCAGGAATCTTTAGGGGTGGAGGGTCTTGACAAATATGCTTTAAATGCTGGAATGCCTTCGTTTGTTCTAAAGTTTAAGGTGGTGGGTTCTTTTTCAGTAACTTAGATAAGCATGAAGTGTAAGTTGTCACGTGTGGTATGAACTCACGGAAGTAATTAACAATCCTAAGGAATTGTTGTATCTGTTTCACAGTGAGATGCTCATCAGGAAAGTGTAACAACTCTTATGCAATATGTGGACTAGGCTGGTAGAATCCATTTTTAAAATGCATACCCAGAAATTCAATCTCCTTTATACTAATGATGCTTTTAGAGGCTGAAAGCATGATTCCATACTATTGAGTAAGATCCAAGAATTGTTGGAGTAAAGCCTGATGTTTCTCATGGGTCTTTGAGAACAGGAAAATGTTATCAATGTAAATGATCGCACTGTTGAGGATAGGCTCATAGATCTTGGTCATAGTTCTTTGAAATAGTGATGGGGCAACTTTAAGCCCAAATGGCATAACAGCCCACTAGTATTGTGCATTGGGAATGCAGAATGACATTTGTACCGCTCAGTTAGGTTGATACCCAATTGCCAAAATCCTGCCTTAAGATCAAACTTGGAAAAGACAACAACATATTTTAAAAATAGTACCTGCGTACTGATCTTGGGAAGAGGAAACTTGTCATCTTGTAGGAATGCATTCAGAGGCATGTAATCAATCACCAATCTCTTTTTACTGCACTTTTGCTCTGAACATTTGTTCACATAGAAACCTTGGCAAGCCTAATATGACTTTGTGGGCTCAATTAATCCTTGCTTCAGAAAGATAACACACTCATCTTGTGCGAGTTTGAGGTCATCAGGGTTCATCCCTGGATGTGTAGCTTTTATAGGATTGATATCCTCATTCTTTTTGAAAGATAGACTTATGAAAAAGTCAGCATTTTTTCAAAGAGGATATGGATGAGAAACTGTGTATGTGATTTAGGACAGTAGTTTAACAGTTTATCTCGCAATAAGGTATATGGTGTAGGAACTTGAGAAAGTTCAAACACATTTTTCACTTCAGTGTAGGGACTGTAAAATGATCAATACTTGAGGCTTGTGGGTAGGATCTGTAAAAGTGAGACTTTGTTGTATACATCCACACTAATGAGAATATCTGGACCAGTAAATTGCTGCCAAGCACTTTAATCTAAACTGTACACTGTGGAAAGAATTGTATCCCGATCTTTCTCTTTATAATAAGCCCAATCTTAAATGAGCTGTCTTCTGCAGTAGTAAAGTACTCATCATATGAGGTCCATGCTTCAGAAGGTAAAATGTTAGGCTTCATAATCTGACAGTTGGGTCCAGTATCCATAAATCCAATAGCTTTGATGGGTCGATCGTATTTGTCTTGTCTGAAGAGTTGGATTTGGATATATGGTCTTTGTATTGGAGTACGATTTATCTTTATGCAAGTTTGTTGTAGCATGTATGGAGAATCATCTTTTAAAGAGATAGAAGATTCAGAGGATTCATCATCAGAGGTCGTAACAGAAACAACAAACTGAGTTTTTTCATCTTCAGTGGATTGTTCCTCAATAAGATCTTCAAAGTTATTAAAAGAATGAATAGGCAAAATTGATTGCATGTGCTTCAATAACTTGACATCTTTCTTGCTTTTGTGAGGACAGGTTCGTGCAAAGTGTCCTAGTTGTCTATAGAGAGAACATCGATAAGCTTTCTGAGAATGATAGGATTTCTTCTTGAAGAATCGAACAAACTTTCATTTTGTTCCATCTTTTCTCACATAAGTTTTCCTTAAGGGCTTGTATCCTTCCATTTGTTTGCAGAACTTTTGTCGATGATAGACATGATTGTGATGAGATTTCTTCTTGTTACTATAATCACAGTTCTTTTTTTCTTTGCACTTGATCTGAAGATAAGGCTTCTTGCAAGCCTGTTTGAGAAGTGGACCACCTTTAACGTTGTTCTTGAATAAGGCATATTGATCACACAACTTATCAAGAGAAGCTAAAGCAAGCTGTAGATTTCTCTAAGGGATATATTAGCAATATTATAAAAGTATATCAAAGATTAACAACATTCCATCCATTTAAAAGATAATACCTTTCTGTCATACGTTTAAAATGCTTCTGTAGATCACGCTTGTCAAGTGAACAGCATTTCATTGCAAAATACTCTTGACGGATCTACTTATCTATAAGTTGAAAGTCACCGATGAATTCTTTATGAATGATTCCAAGAAGAGCTCCAGCTGTAATGACTTGTATATACTGAAGTCTTCGATAGTCGCCAGTACTTTGCCACTAATCTCACATAGTACCAGCAAAATAAGAAGTAAACTCAGAAAAAAAAATCATGTAAAGGATTATTCGGTTGAGCCATTTGAAGATCTATCCATGCATCAAATTCATGCGAGCGATCTCTCCATTTCTTTAGGGGAAGATCGTCAAAAGTAAACCAAGGTCCTGAAGTAGGCTTGGTCTGTGCAACTAGTTAAGCTAGTGCTGGTTGTGGTGTTGGTGCAGGTCTGAAAGGTTTAGTACTTGTAGATTTTGCTTCACTTATATATGATTCAACTTCAGTAAGTTCAGGCATAGTTATCAGAACTTGTGCTAAGTCTGATAGATCAACTAGCTATGCTGAGAAATCAAAAGTCGATTCAGAAATCTGTTCAGATGATGACTTAGAAATTGTTGCAGAGATTTCAGATGTTGGGAAGAGGCTTCAGAACAAGCTTCTAAATTATCTGATTGAGTAGAGGAATCTTAACAGATGTAGGTGCAAGACTTGCTTTGAACTATATCAGAGGCGCTTTGTCCTTCCCAGTAGAGGTGGAAGGTTGAGACTTCAGTGGAGAACTGGAAGGTGTATCAATTTGTAACGGTTTACTCCACAGGTAAAATGGTTTAGGTTTATTATATGAAGGTGATGGCTCAGGAACTTGTTCAGGCTTTAGTTTTGACTTGGCTTTTTAGGTTTTGCTTGAGCTGCCTGAGGATGTATATATTATCTAATCAAAGGATAATTGAACTTGAAAACCTTTGAATAGTCAGCTTCTTCTAGATACGTCTAATATAGAGGAGGAGTGTATACTGGCTATATATTTGGAAATACTGAAGAGGATGAGCCATATACAGTCTTAGACTGTACAGATTGCATATCAGCTTCCATTTGTTGCACAAATCCTTGTATCTTCCTGAGTTCTCTAGTTTTGACGTCGAAGTCAGATCCAAAATACTGTGTAGCAATGTAATGTTCAAGATCAGCGTCAAGTTGATGGATCTAAGCTTTGTCTGAGTGGTACAACTGTTGGATCTGCTTAGAGACATCGTCAACTTTATGTTGAGTAGCATGAGTCTGTTGACTGATTCCAAATAGCTTATAATCAATTATTCTAAGGACTTTGTTCTATGCTACTGCAATTGATGTTTGCCAGTTAAGAACTTCATCAGAAGGATTTGAAACAAGTATTTCTTGTTAAGTGATTCCTGTTGCTCGAATATAAGGGTTAGAGATAACCTTATTTATTTCATCTGTACTCCTGTGTAGAGAAGGAAGCTCTTCTTCGTATGGCTTAACCATCATATAAGGTATAGGAGAAGGAGTAATGACAGGAATTGTTGGCTTAGGCTGACAGGTAGAAGATTTCAGCATCTCACGAAGAGATTTAGGTTTGATTCTTTTTGTGGAAAGACCACTAGATTTGCGGGAATCATCTAGATCTGAGTCATCCTTGTATAGACGATACTATTGAGAAGGCACACCACGAGGGTTGAGACAGACTTCACAGTTAGGTTCGCACATAGATGGGTCAACATCGCATAAAAAGTGTCCACAATGATAGCTTACATAGACAGATCTCCATTAGATTTAAAATAATGGATAAGAGGGCCAAATTTACCTTCTGTATAAGAAAATACATGCTGGATCAGAAAGATAGCCCCAAATGTAGAAGGTCCAGATGGATCTTCGTTGGGCGTTGCATAGATGGACTTCACCGTTCCATCTTTTAATGTCTTCATAATTAGAGGAGTGATTGTATGAAAAGAGTATAGATGAGGGGCGTGGAACACCTTCTGGTAATTAGTGATCTATTTAGTAGACATTAACATTTCAAGCTCCACAGCTGGTAATTGCTTCGAGATCTGGATGATAATAGTCTGATCATTGGAACGATCAGCAACCATATAAAGAGCATCCGAAGTAGAATTTGGAAAGTTGAGGTCTAAAGCATGATTCTGTAGATGATAGATCATCTGGTGATCTAAGGTAGTCATGATGGCTATAGGATCTTGATTTGCTCCAATAATCTGAATCTGAACTTGCAGTCGTTCAGATAAAGTGGGATCACCCAATCTGATGTTGAAATCAGGTGCTATTGTCATAATGACACTTCCATGGTTGAGAGTAATTAGCAAATTACTAATCAAGGAATTTTGGTACATTATGTAGGCAGTGTCTA
Source organism: Erythroxylum mucronatum (assembly GCA_027563825.1). NCBI lineage: Eukaryota > Viridiplantae > Streptophyta > Magnoliopsida > Malpighiales > Erythroxylaceae > Erythroxylum > Erythroxylum mucronatum. The sequence continues at coordinate 3,284,659 of JAOSBP010000001.1, read as the reverse complement.
GAAAAGATATCTTAGCTATTGACATTCCACTGATTGTAACGTGTTTACTGAAAATGGTTATGAATAAAATTGTGCCCAATTGGGTTATGGAGTTTTGTACATCAAATGGCGAAATTGAGTGTATTACTATGACTGAAAATGATTGCAAATTAAAAACGGGCCCAAATTGTCTACTGATTTCTGCGCATACGGTTATATTCAAAACAAAAAAATGTTATACTGAGTTTTTGACTGTATTCGAGTGCTCTAGAATACCACCCTCGTGAAGCACGAACTCGGATATCACCCACGATATCAG
>JAOSBP010000001.1:3273873-3284261 GCA_027563825.1 Erythroxylum mucronatum | reverse complement strand
CTTCGTATGGCTTAACCATCATATAAGGTATAGGAGTAGGAGTAATGACAGGAATTGCTAGCTTAGGCTGACTAGTAAAAGATTTCAGCATCTCACTAAGAGATTTAGGTCTGATTCTTTTTATGGATAGACCACTAGATTTGTGGGAATCATATAGATCTGAGTCATCCTTGTATAGACGATACTATTGAGAAGGCATACCACGAGGGTTGAGACAGACTTCACAGTTAGGTTCGCACATAGATGGGCCAACATCCTATAAAATGTGTCCACAATGATAGCTTACATAGACAGATCTCCATTAGATTTAAAATAATGGATAGGAGGGCCAAATTTACCTTCTGTATAAGAAAATACATGCTGGATCAGAAAGATAACCCCAAATGTAGAAGTTCCAGATGGATCTTCGTTGGGCGTTGCATAGATGGACTTCACCGTTCCATCTTTTAATGTCTTCAGAATTAGAGGAGTGATTGTATGAAAAGAGTATAGATGAGGCGCGTGGAACACCTTATGGTAATTAGTGATCTATTTAGTAGGCATCAACTTTTCAAGCTCCACAGTTGGTAATTGCTTCAAGATCTGGATGATAATAGTCTAATCATTGGAACGATCAGCAACCATATAAAGAGCATTCGAAGTAGAATTTGGAAAGTTGAGGTCTAAAGCATGATTCTGTAGACGATAGATCATCTTGTGATGTAAGGTAGTTATGATGGCTATAGGATCTTGATTTGCTCCAATGATCTGAATCTGAACTTGCAGTCGTTCAAACAAAGTGGGATCACCTAATCTGATGTTGAAATCAGGTGCTATTGTCATAATGACACTTCCATTGTTGAGAGTAGTTAGCAAATTACTAATCAAGGCATTTTGGTACATTATGTAGGCAGTGTCTAGAAAAGATATCTTAGCTATAGCAGATATTCCCTTTCTTCTATGAAGTGTGAGAACATGGTGTATAGCTTAGACATGTAAATGTGTATGGTTATGTTCTCTTTAAAGAGAGATCAGCTCCTTTAGTTTCTCAAGCTTTACATATTGTTATGTTGTAGTATATTTAAGGCTACACTATTCCAATTTGGAACTCTGAATTATTTCCTTAACTTTTAGTCTAGATGTAGATAAAATAGTACGTATACTTCTTGTCTAAGAACGATCACAAGAATAGATACTGTAAGGACTTAACAAAGGTAAAGAAGACTCACAAACATGATTTTTTACAAAAACATGGGTAATTTCAACTACATTTTGTATACGATTAGACAAAACACACTTAACACTAGAAGGTAGACTAGACATAAACAAAGTTGAAGACAGATGAACAGGGTCATTTGGTAATATTTCCATAACTATTGCTCTCTCTCTTTACTCACTCTTATCAAGAGACAATGTTATCGTCAGCCAAGACACGAAAGATGACTATAATTTTCACCATTAAGTGGCCCAAATTTTCACTTAACTTTTGCCATAATTCTTCTTTGGCCCACTATTTGGTGACCTGTGACATAAAATTTTGCCCATTATAATTACCTACAGTTCTTCTCTTAATTGTCCTCAACTGATAAGCTCTTCTCTCCATTAATTTGTTGTCTCTTCATCCTAAGTCTTTTTTTAATCGTCTCCTCATTGTACCTCTCCAGTCTTCTTTCCATCATCTCCTCTCTAGCTATTTTTCCTCCTCACCTTTAGGTTTCCTCTTTTTTGTCCTCTTATCACAAGCTCTTTTCGCCGGATGTCTCCTTATTGCTAGCTTACTAACTCAACACTTGCCACTCGCCACTCGCTACTCACCACTTACCACTAGCTGATCGCCGTTAAGTTATTTTCATCAACTCCTCTTCTCAAACACCTTTCTAAGATGTCAACATGCTCTTCAATAGATTAGCTATAAATAAGGATGTCATAAAAATAAACCACAATAAATTTACCTATGAAAGGTTGTAGCACTTGGTTCATTAGGCACATGAAGTTACTTAATGCACTGGTCAATTCGAATGATAAAACTAAGCATTCATATAATATAATCTTTTATCTTGAATGCAGCTTTCCATTCATCTCATGCCTTATCCTTATTTGGTGATAACTGCTTCTAAGATCAATTTCGAAGAAAATAATTGCTCCACTAAATTGATCCAACATACCATTTAACTTTGGGTAGAATAATTATACCAATAGTAATTTTGTTGATTGCCTTAATATCAACAAACATCCTCCAGCTACGATGTTTCTTTGGCATAGGTAAAGTAGCAACATCACATGGACTTATGCTCTTCATAACATGACCCTTCTTTAATTAATTCTTATACTTTCTTCTCTAATATCTCATTTTGTTTTGGACTTATATGGTTGTAAGGTAGGTTGGGTAAATTAGTTCTAAGAACAAGGTCAATATGGTGTTGAATATCATGCATAAGAGGTAATTTGTTAGGTAAATTATGAAGAAGTACATTCCCAAACTCCTCTAAAATAGGTTAGATTTCCAATAGAATTTCATCTTTTTTGCTCACCTATTTCCCAACTTGAAATTAAGATTTTTTTACTCTTTATATTAGGTTTCACACTCCTTTTCCTACCTATAGGTACTAAGATATGTTTAATTCCATCTTTCATAAATCGGTAAATTTATTTTTATGTAAATGCATTGCATCAACATAATATTACCATGGTTTACCCAAAATAATTTTTTAACCTAAATGCATTGCATCAACATTATAGTTTTGGCTATCTCTATTAATAATCAACTCACATAAGTTTTCTTGAACTATATACTTTAGATGAAAAATTTTATATCTTTGCAAATCATCTTGCTCCTTGTGAGATATCATTAAACTTTTAATCACTCCCACAAAAGCGTCATCTTCTTATTCCTCTTGCTTCTCCCAATCATCTCCTTCGATTGCACATAGTTTCTCCTCATCATAATATTGCTCTACCATATTTATTATTTTCCTCTTTGGGCATTCATTAGATTTATTACTTGGTTCATCACATCTATAACACTTATGAAGGGTTCTATAAGGATTTGTGGATTTAAAGGTTGTTGGAGCTACCTAGATTGAATTTTTACTATTACTATTGTTTTTTCCATTACCACTATGTGTAGAAGCTGCATTTACCACCTCTTTTCCTTTCTCAACGAAATTATTTTCATTTCCATACCTTTTAAACTCCTTATTAAGCATAGACCGTGCCTTTATAGCCAAATTCCTAGCATCTTAAACTTGTAGCACCATCTAGATCTCAATCTTATCTCTTATACTTGGCTTCAATCCTCTTAAGTACCTTACAACTTATTGAGGTTGGGTTTTAGACAATTAATTGCAAGCTTCCATCCTTAAAAACTCTATAGTATATTCATGAATACTTTTATTTCTTTGATGGAATTGATGGAAAGCATCAAAGATATATTATTCATAATCTAGTGGTAGAAATATCCTCCTCAATAATTGTTTCATCCTCATCCGAGCGCAACCCTCGTGTTTAGTTGCCATTGTTGAGTTTGGATGTAACGCCCCATTTTAGGGGTTATTGGAACCCTGAGCAAACTGTCGATGATAAGCCGAAGCAAGGTGAGGATCCTCAGTTTGAATTGCAGGCTGCAACTTGCCTACATGAAATCAGAATCACTAGTAATTGCCGGTCAACCATACGTTGGTGAATTCATTTTTGGGCCTTATACACACCGCTCGTCACACTATAGGAGAAATAAGATTTCTACCCTCTCTTCTCCTAGCTTCCTTCAACTGATCTCACCATATTGATGCCCCTTTTTAACTATAAGCCACTAACTTGACTTTTCTCTCCTTAGGAATTTCAATAACTTGACTTTTCTCAACCTCAATCTTAAAGATCTTGAACTTATCAAGAACTTCAAACTTTTCCTTAAGCAAGAACACATAGCTATAGCAGGAATAATCATCTATAAACATTCAAAAATATCTAACATTGCACAACGTGACTATATAGGGACCACTAATATCTGTATGTATAAGGTCCAATAAACCAAAAGTACGAGTTGACCCATTTTTCTTTATCTTGGTCAAATTACCCCTACAACAATCGATACATATTTCCAGATCACTGAAGTCAAGAGTTGGGAGAATGTTATCCTTTATCAATCTCTCAACCCTCTCTCTGGAAACGTGACCAAGAGGTTTATGCCATAAGTTATACGATGTTTCCTTTATGAAGGCTCTCTTTCGAGTAACAGGTTTTACAATATAAGAAGAGGCATACATTTCATTAAGAGTAAGATACATTCTGTACAATCTATAGGATAAGAAGGCAGTTCTGATATGTCTTGTATTGATAGAAATATTTACAATTGAAGTATCAAATATAAAACGATAACCTTCTTTATCTAAAACTGATACAGAGATCAAGTTCGGTCTAAAAGACAATATATAAAATGTGTCTCGTAAAACTAATACAAACCCCATATTAAGGATCAATCCTATATCTCCTACATACAAAACATTCACCTCTTCATTGTTGCCAACCATCAGCTTCTCCTCTCCTTTAGTTAGCCTTCTCTTGGATCTAAACCCTGCATTGTGGAAGCAACATGGTTAGAAGCTCCACTATCTAACCACCAAGAACTTGATGTGGTTATAGCTACATTAGATTCATGAATCATATAGGCCAAGGAGTTACCTGACAGTTCCTGTTTAACCTTCTACAGCTTGTACTTCTCATAATTAGCCTTCCTATGCCCCTTCTTCTTACAGAAGAAGCACCTCATACCCTTTAGGTCATATGGCCCCTTAGCAATGCTGGACTATCCTATCTGAATCTTTGGAGAGGGATTGGATTTCTTACCCTTACCCTTAGGTTGTTGGGGCTTAGCCTTCTCTTTACCTTTGGCAGCTGCAAACATAGTTGTATGAGGAGAATTTTTAATCTTATCCTCCGCTGTAGCACACTGGGAAATAAGGCATTGATGTTCTAGGCCTCATCTTGAGGGATGTAGGAGGTAGCTAACATCTCAAACTCTCGAGGGAGAGTGTTTAGTGCCTGATGCACTATGAGATTATCAAGAATTGGTGCATCAAACGCTTTCAGCCTAGTCTGCAGGTGTACCATCCTAATAATGTACTCTCGAATGCCTCCTTCCCCTATATACCTTATGGAGAATAGTTCCTTAATCAAGGTGCTCTGCTCTATATAAGAAGACACCTTGTATCTCTAAGAAATGTTATCCATAAACTCCTTCGCTATAATCGTATCCGATAATCCATTCAACAGATGATCTGGGATCGACCTTTTGATGGTCAAATAGCAAATCATATTTGACCGCTCCCAGACTTTCATAGCTGCTTTATCAGCTTCTAAGCTGATATTCGTAAGTGGAGAAGATCTCTCAATGTGCATCGCCATACTAACATCAACCATCTCCAATGCAAACTCCACATCCTTCTTCCACTTCTTGAAATTGAAACCATTTAAGGTCTCAATCGTGACAGCATTGTTGTTTACAGAAAATGTGATTATAAAATAGAAAAGACAATGTAAAGATCAGTATAAATGTAGGATAACAGTGATACTTAAAACATTAAAGCAGTATCGCTATTAAGAATCCAATCACACATATTATAAAACACCTTTAGGATGAATACATAATGCATGTAATTAGACCCCCTACATAAAAGTGATCAAAGTACAAACCATCAACTCTCATGACACTACCACCTATGAATAGATCATTTAAGCAACTACTTTCCTCCATCTAATGCATTTATGAATATCTCAAAACCCTATGTAAAGCCAATACCTTTGGCCAGAATAACCAAACATAAGGCCAGAGACATCCCCAACATGTGAGCAGAACAATCCAAAATACTGACCTGAAAGGTCACTTTGGTGACTACATTCCCATCAATACCCTATAAAATTCACAAATACAAGGGTTACATCTTTATGTCATCCTCACATTCTATATGGGCATAATATATGTGAAAATCAATTATAACTGTAAAAACTACATTCAGAATTAAATAATCACATATTAATACTAAAAACATCGTCTTTAAACTTTATTTGAGACTTTTATATATAAAAAATCTCAATGAGAGTGATTATTGTACTTTTTCGAATACCGAACCTACCACACAAGACACGAAACCCTAGAAACAACTAACATCCACCAAAGATTCACGTAAACCCTAGAAAAACCAGTTGCCTTGCTCTCAATGGTCGTTTAAAAAAGAAGAAAATGCAGCTGCCAAAATCACATAAAATCAGCAATCACACAACCCTCTGTTGTCGTGCAAAGATGGAGAATACGCAGCTGCTAAAATTAACGCAATGAACAACACAATACAACTCTTAATGGTTATTCAAAACAGAAGAATGTGCAATCGCAAAAAACACACTTGATTCACGATGAACCTAACAATAAGGTCGTGAAACCTTGACGGAAAGTTGCAGCATTAAATCAAAATTGTATCCCACAAAATCAGCTACAAAAATGATCCAACATTACCCTAAAAATCACAACTATCGAGTCACAAGTTACCTGTCATTTTTCACACCAAAAACGACAACACTTTGACCCACAACATATGTAAATCTCAGCCACACTACAATTGCAAATAATCAAACCAAATCTTCAAAATTTATGCTTCCTTAGATAGTCGTTATCCCAAAATAGGCTATAATAAGAGTCAAAAAATTACCAAACAATTACATCTTATATTAGTCAAAGATATGATGATTTGATTCCAATTAAATCTTATCCTCATTAGGATTTTAATCTTCACGTAAGATAAATAACTTAGCATAGTAAAATTTTAAAGTTGTCCAACTTTGTCTGATTACAAATAATGCATAAAATTAATCAATAAAATAGCTTATTACGTATCTTAACACTAAATTTTTCTTTTTGCTCCACCCTACCCATAGGTACTTTGTTATACCATTTTCACTAGTCTGCACATTCTAGTTAAAAAAAGAAAAAGAAAAAGACACACGAGAGATTGGCAAATTGCTTTGAGCAAGCAAAAACGAAAATGGGTAGTTCCACGTGCATTAAAAAAACAGTGGCAGAATGAGAATCATCCCGCAATTTACAAGAACATATGTTAAACGTAATCTATAAGTGTTTCTCACGTGCTTGAATGGCCACATGCAAGCTATCCGCCAAATGTGGACATCTTACATCGCTGGATGTAAACCAGTTCATTAATTCATTTCGTGTCAATGACACAAAACAAACGCATATGATATTTTGTTTTTTATTCTATTTTATTTACGAGTTTCCAAATTAATGATCTCATTCCAGGCATCTTAGACTTGGATTTTCCAAAAACTTCTAGAGAGTTCGATTTTGAGGTTTTCTTCCTTCAACTCCAAGGGTCTGTAATTTGTAGGTTAATGAATTTAATATTACAAGCTTTCTTTTTTTTTTTTGAATACAAGGGACAAGAAAAACACGAAAAAACTAGTGCGGTTGGTGGGGGTACGTCACGCCGTTCGCATCTCGGTGCAGCAGCTCCAGAAGGAACTCAGGAGTGGCGGTAAGAATGTGCAAGCCCGGTCGGAGAACTCGTGCGAAAGCCGCCAATCTATCCGCACACTGGTTGACCTCCCGAAAGGCATGTTGCAGGTGGACTTCCCAGTGGCATTGCAGTAACTCGCGGATACCTGCAATCAAAAAAATTCAGTCAGTGATAGGCTCGTGAGGAGCAGGGAGGATATTAATGACTTCAAGCGAATCGACTTCAATTAGCACCCGGCGATATTACAAGCTTTCTTTGATTGAGAGTAATGTACTAAGACATTCAGGTTTTGACAAAGGTTATTTCATTTTAATTTTTAAATTTTAAAGACTTTTCAAATTCATTCCACATTAAATTTATTTTTATTTGAATTAATTTCATCGCTTAATTTTAAAATTTGTAAGTTCATCAAATATATCATTTAAAACATGTGATTGATGAATTATTATTTATTTTAAAAAATAATAATTATAAATTAGTCTATTATGAAAAAATAAAAAATTAATAAAATCAAACTAGATCGATATAATTAAATAAACGAAAATTTATTCAAAAAAATTAATAAAATAAATACGTCTTAAATATATGTCTTAAGCTTGCAAGTTTACATTTTATTAGCGAGTTAAACATGCCTTTGTTTTATCAAAGTTTCTTGGTATGGAATGACGACTGAAGCAGAACACGGGAGTACTAAAACAAAATGATGATGCCAAACTTTCCCATTTGGAAATCAAACTTGGTTAGGCATAATCTATCACTAGAAAGAGTACCTCCCCACTTGCTCCACTTGGTTGCTCACAGAATCACAGCTTTTCGACGAAGACCTCTGATTTCCAACACGTGTTACAAGAACTGAAATTTCAATCCAATTCCCATTTATAGACGCCAAGTTGCCAACCCAGCAAATGCAAGTAGTGCGAGTTCCAAACACAGTCGCGCTCTTAATTTGAGCATGTGGGGGAATTCTTTGCGGTCTAATCGATCCTCATCTGTTGATTTCTTTTGGAAATTACATGTGGAAAATGCACGACTTGGGGTGGCAATTTTTGGTCTTAACATCACGGAATTGCCATTAGAACAGCATCTCATGTGCGTGATTACCCTAAATGGCATTGTTTCCACTCTGTTCTTGAAGTCCCATCGAAGCTGGGGTTTGCTTCTAATACAAGCTCTCTTCATCTTTGGCATTAGGGATGGTTCTTGGCTTTGGCTTTAGCGTGTGACATGAACCCGCATTGCTTGCTTTACGATGCTGACTGGATTTCTGTGACAGAGGAGAGTCCAGCTAAAATGTCCCAAGGATTTTGCATTGCATCACATAAAGTTCTAAATAACATTACAATTGCACATTAGTACAATTATTATAGTGAATGTACATGTAATTGCTGTTAGACAATTATGTTCTTTCTCAACAAGTTGAACGATATTTAATTGCATTTTTTTGTTTTTCAATAACTTATGGTTAAGTTACGTAATTTGATCCAAATAATGATAATAAAGTGACTCAATAAATAATCTAAATCAAAAGGTCGAAGTCCGTGTGGAAAATAGGTCTCAATCAGTGTAGGCCAGACCCATATAGACCTTGTGATGGGGAAACCCGATATGAAAACTATATACAAAGGTTAAGGCCTCCTACAGTTGCTGATACAGGAAAACATCTATAAATGAATATTTTTGGGACCTGAAAATTTATTATTTTATACAGAGTTATTAATTTAACGATAAATGAATATTTTATTAATTTAACGATAAATTAATATTTATTAATTTATAGAATAATTTTTATTTTGTACATTATATTTGTCAAATTAAACAATTAATTTTTTCCGTAACTAAGAAAAGAAAATAAATAATTAATTAATTAATGATGGTGCATTTTATCTAAGTTTATTAATCTTGTCAAAAATAAGTTTATTAATCTTAGGTTAGCATGATTCAAAATAGAATGCATGTAGGTACATTAGAATATGAAGTGCTAGAATATAAAGTGTTGTGAATTGTTTCAAGTACACAGTACTGTATAGAGTTTATAAATAAATACATGTACTTTAATTTCATATACCAAAATATAAAAATTCATATATTATATCTTCTCTTCCATGGCTACTTATTTGAAATGTGTAAAAAAGCCTACGCTAACTAATGAAATGAGAAAAGCATTATGTGAGTACAAAAATCATCATTCCTCTTCAAGTTAAAAAGATTTGCAATAGTAGATTCAATAAAAGTTTGATCTCTCTATTAGTCAATCAACAATATCAAATACTGTTAAAAGGTCAACAAAGTATTTGTCAAAAGAGATAACAAATAGCAACAATGTTAAAAGGCACAAATTAGCAAAATATCTTGAATTAGAAAAGGTATTGTATGAGTGGTTTCTCCAATATCAAGAGAAAGTGAACATGATTGGAGAAATGATTCAAACTAAAGCAAAAGAGTTTCTACAAAAGATGTATGGGGATGCAAATCCAGAATTTAACTTCTCAAGTGGTTGGCTAGAACGGTTCAAGGCAAGACATGAGATTAAGTCTTATAGAAGATTTGGTGAAAGCGGTTCAGTTGTCATTGAGAATATTGAAGAAGTTATACCTGAAATTCGAGCTAAATTGGACAAATTTCATTGGAGGGATATCTATAATATGGATGAAATAAGCTTATTTTATCGTTTGCAAGCAGATCATTCACTAGCTACAAAGCAATTAGAAGGATGAAAAAAGGACAAGGAAAGACTTACTGTTGTTGTTTGTTGCAATGGGGATGGTTCAGATAAAGTACCTCTTTGGATTATTGGTAAGTATGCTAATCCTACATGCTTTAAAAATGTGAATATTGACAATCTTAATTGTCATTATCGAGCCAACAAGAAAGCATGGATGACTGGATTAC
>JAOSBP010000001.1:3248056-3258876 GCA_027563825.1 Erythroxylum mucronatum | reverse complement strand
CAATTTAGGTTGTTATATTTTATGTCGTTTTTATTATTATTATTATTATTATTATTATATGTTTTATATTTTTATTAGAGTTATAAACTTAATTTTTGCAGAATTAAATATCTAAATTCTAAATTTTTATAAGAATATTCACCGAAATATTAAGATATATAATATTCATACTCTTATAATTTTTTTAAAGTCGTGTCCTTATTAGTCATTTTACACATAAACAGCTAATAATAAACAACTAATTTTACCAAACATCAAATAGCAAACAGCTAATGCAATCAGCTAGTTAAATCAGCTAATAGAATAAGCTATCAGCTAACAGCTAATGCAATCAGCTGTTTGTCAAACAAGACCTTTGTCTTGCTTCCAGAGCAAAAACAGAAAAGTTCAAAAGCCAGATATGGCGAAATTGGCATCCATGAACAACGCTAATACTGCAGCCGAGAGAATTACATGATCGAAAGCTCACTCAGTTGGTTCTATGCGACGACTTCTGCTCTTATCTCCAGGCTTCTTCCAATCTTCCTCTCACTGTCTCTTCGCTCTCTTCATCTTCTTCAAGTTTATAACAAAGATACTGTTATTTTCCTTTTGTTTGTGTTATTCATTTTCAAATTTTCGATTCAAGAAAAAGAAAAAACGGGCTGGTTTTTTCTCACAAGGTTCGTAAATACAAACCGGACTAAAAATCAGACCGATTTATATTTATTCCGGTTAAACCGACGGAGTCGGTCCGATTTTGAAATCACTCTGAAATTCTCATCTTTAACCTTGTTTTTAACTGCTCTAAGCACATGCTAATATTGATAGTCGGGGTCCCAAAATAAACGACAGAAAGCTATCACTCTGCAATTTTTGGCGGGAAAGAGAATGGAGCTCCTAAAATTCTCTAAGTTCAAGCTTGAGCTCCAGGCACTAATCTCCGAAATTCGCGATTTGCGAGTAAAGTTTCGCTTCTTCTCTCCTTCTTCAAAATCATCACATTTTGTGTCTCTGTTTTAAATCTCGTTGTTTGTTATCGATTCAGGAGAGGGAACGCTCTGCCACGGAACAATGTGGCCTTCTAGTTCAGGTTCTGTGTAAATTTGAATTTAGGAGCTTTAAAGTTTCTGTGGGTTTTGTTTCGAGTTCTGGCTGTTTGAAATTGAATGCAGAAACAGAAGAAAATGGAGGAGGAATATGGTAACAGGGTGCATGAATTGGAAGCGGACCTAGCTTCGTGCAATGAACAACGGGAGAAGCTCGAAAGGAAGGTTGGTGAGATTTGCAGTCAATGATTCGTAGATTTTCAATTCGTAGCGTGAGTGATGTGACGTGAGTTAATTGGATAAAGGTGAATTACCTTCACAATGACAATGCGTTGCTTGAGAACAAGCTGAACGAATTGAAGGGAACTATACAAAACCTGCTTCAATCGAGGGAAAGCTTTGTGAACGCTTACGAGGTTTGAGTTTGTTGTTTCGTTCTATCCATACACTAAGCTTATTATGGAGGACAGCAGATTGATTGTGAATTTTGTCCATTTGATTGTTTGCGGAAAATTTTGTCGAATCGTTCAGTATGTGTAACGTGCAGGAGTCGACTGGTGAGATGAAATGTGCAATTGAAATGAGGGACAGAAAGCTTGATATCCTATCCGAGAAGATAAACTCTCATTTATGTCTATTTGACTCTATTGAAAAGGAGGCTTTCTCTATCAAACAAGTTGTGGATAATGTGAGATGCCTTGTCAGTGAAAAAGAGGAAGTAGGCATGTAATTTTTCTAGTTCTTGTGTCTCTGATATGAAAATTTTGTGGGAATTTCTATTCAGCTTAGATTATTACTAATCCTTTTTGCTGTATCCAGTGACCATCTTGCAGGGGAAGATGGATAAAGTTTGTAGCTTCGAATCGTTATTTGTAGGTAAATTCAGGTTAACATACATCTGGGTGAATTAGAGTTTTATTTCCAGCTTTATCAGTAGGTATGATACTTCTTTAGATTGAAAGTAGGTACAATGCTTGCTTTAGATTGTAAGAAATGTTTTCTACTTAGTATTTGCTCCTCCTGATCCATGGTAGTCATCATGCAAACCGGTGATTGTTTAAAATGATCTTCTTTTGCAAGCCACCTGGCCTAACCGAATCTTTAACTGTCTTATTATTCTATTTAGTTTCAAATCATTTGTTTAGTCCTGTGATGTTCAATACCTTTTGCTTACAAGGGCTAAATTTGCTTTTGGCAGAACAGATTCTTCAGCTGGAACAAAGGGTGACATGCAAGGATGCTGAGTTGCACAGAAAGGAAAAGGTCATTGCCGAGCTAGAAGCAGCGCTGGAAGCAGAAAAACTTGGTAATATGTGTCAAAATCATGTAGAAGAGATATCCATTCAAGTACTGAGCACATTTTTATTTAGGCACCAAAAAAGAAATAGCAGTATTAAGTGAAGATATTCTTTTCTGGGTTGCCTTAACCATTCTCACCTTCAGAATACGTTGTTAGCAAAGGATGCGGTAATACATAATCTCATTTCTGAGAAAGAGGTTCGCATATGTATTGGCTGTTTGATTGAATTTTTTAGTTTATGCTTGATAGTTTCTGAAAGCTTTTTCTAGTGCTCTTTGATCAGGCACTTAATATTGAAGTAGGGACTTTAGCTACTATCTTGCAGAGGATAAAGGATACTATTAGAAATATGAATCAAGAGGTAAGGCGAGGCTTTTATTTTCTACTTTCATCATTTTATGCTCTGGAGTTGATGATTAATCATAGCCATGCCTTTTCATTCCATCACTATGAGCCTTTCGCTTTGCTGAAAAACGTGTATCAGACTGGTGCAAGGACATCCTCCGATGGCATATTATGCTATACCAGATGCAGAAGCACTAAACTTGATTCTGAATATTTCATTTGACCTATAATCTCATGCACAGTGTCTCGGAGGATAATAATGACTTTTGTCCCAGGATTCAAGGGTTTTATCCTCTGTGCTGGAATGTCGAGAAGATGGTGATACAGTCATGGCAGCTGAGGATAACAGGTAATAGGTAATTCAACAAAACCTCTTTTCAGCATTGTGCAACTGATAAATCTTTCTGATTTTGAACTTGTTAGCTTGGTCTTAGCTGAAGATGAAAATTTTAGGGATAAAAATCAAATAAAGCTATCTTTCACCCTCTTAAGTCCAGCACTTCTGGTAATGTTCATAGGAACTAGAATAAAATGGTACAAATAGTCATAGTTCCGGTCGCCTCTCATCTCTCTTTGAATAGATTTGAAAAATGGAATGAAAATTCTGGGATGCAAACGGCACAAGACAAATGGCACGCAACAATTCATTTCTTTGTCTAACATTGTAATTATCTGACCAGGGTTGAAAGTTTGATCCTAAACTTTGGAGATATGCCTCCAAATGAAGCATCAAGTTTGGTCACTGCAGAAAACAAGGTCTGTGTTTTCTTCTCCAAGTAGTTTTGACTGCTCATGGTTTAGTTGAAGGACCAAGTGTGTGATAATCTATTAGCTACTTTACTGAAGCCCTTGAATACTTAATTTTGGGTAGATACACCTTACTTTCCTATCATGTTTGCTTTCAGCATAAAAGTGCTGTCGGCATGGTCAACTGTTTATTCAAAAATTGACTAATATATAGCAATTAAAGGAGCAACAAGCTCTAGTTTCTAGGTTTCCATTTTAAGACACGTTTGTTGATCAGGATGAATGGCATTCAAACAAGTTATCCTGCATACTTGCTCCAGCTCTGATGTGTGTGTAAATGTTCAACCCTATTAAAACTTGGGGTCAATGATGAAAAATTTGGATGTGAATTTATCTCGATGCCTAATTTATACATATAAGGCCTATAGTTAGGGTCGTTCTTAACTTTTATAAGCCCACAGACTCGACCCTGAGTAAGGGTAAGAAGGGTACTCGCCCGGTGTCTAGGCTCATAGGGCCCACTAGTTGCAAGTTATTTTGTAATATATGAGCTTTTCGTTCGAGCCATAAAGTAGACAATGAAAGAGTTGTCTTTAAGGATTTAAATGAATTTATTTAGGGGGCAAACATCAATCTTAATTTGGTGAAAAAGATAGTGTCCATTAGCATACATACAAAGACTTCTTTTGAGGAGATGAAACAACAGTTGAAGCGAGCATTTCAAAATGAAATTGTTCCTACTAGATGTTGAGATTCATATTTTCTAATTAAAATTCGACAAGAGAAGGCCTTAAATTCAAGAATTTCGTCTTGACCTTGTCGCCATCAACATCATTCCCATCTAGGTAAGAAATGCATCTCATTTGCTTTTTCAAGTCTTATTTTTTATTTTTGCTTAAAATTTTTGATTTTATTAGTAGTTTTTTTTATCTGGAGACTAGGTAAAAAATTAAAATTTGATTATGAGTATGATGGCATTTTCAATTTAGGTATAATATTTTATTTTTTAATTGAAAATTTGATTAAATTTTGTTTATAATATATCTCTTTTTCATTTCCTTCTTTAATTGTAATTTATCGTAGTAAATTTAAATTTGTCAATTTGATTATGGATAATATTTGTCAATCGCAATTTTAGGTATAATTTCAGTTCGAATTAAAATTTATTTGGGTAATTTATCTCTCTTTTATTTCAAAGATATTATATTTAATAGTTTTAATCTCTTATTTCATTCTTCAATTGCAATTTATCTCTTTTATTTTTTAAGTATAATTAGTATTTTTTGATTATTAATTCAATTAATTTTGTATATATAAAATTAAATTTGTAGATTATTGGTGAAATTTAAATTCAATGTTTCTATAATGTGAATATTGCTATTAGTCTTTGTAATCTTTGGTGAAAAGTAGATCATTGTTAGCTTTCAATGTTTTAAAATTACTTGAAAAATTAATTTTTTTTGAGTGTGATAGTTTTTTGTTTTAACATAGGATATTAAAATTTTCTCTTTGTTTTTTTTCCCTTTATTGTAGATATATAAAATCATTGATATATTTTGTATTATATGGTCGCGCTATTGCTATTCTGATGCGCTTGCCTACTTCCATTTCCATACATGTTCTTTTATTCTTTTTCTAGTCCTTTTGTGTTATATTGTTTTTATATGATATTGCTTCAAAAGTATTTCTTTGGAAGTGAAAAAAGGAAAAAAAAAGAAAACAAGTAGAATAGTCAATAGAATCTCAAAAAGGAGTTATTGATAAATTTGTTAAAAGAATAAGCTACTCTAATGAGAATTATGAGGAATTAAGTAAAGATAATTTTGAACAACCTATTGAAAATTTAAGTAATGAGATTTATATTATGAGGATGTTAGTAATTTGAGTAAGCATGGTCATGTATTAAATGCATCCAATTTAGAAAATTAAAGACAAATGAGAAACTAATCTCTCTGTTGAATATTTAAGATAGAAATTGGAATAATATTTATAATAAAGCAAGGGATATTTTAGTTGAGAAAAGGCTTTTAAGGAAATTGAATCTTGTGTTTCCTTTAAACAATACTTCTCAATATTTTTCCTATTCTTTTTATTATAAAAATTGAGAAATAGAGAGATTGGGGATAGATAATGGTTAATTTAGTCTAAACATGTGGATAAAATATATTGTTTTTGTTGTAAGTTGTTCAAATTTAATAGTAAACAAAATATATTAGCAAATGATGGATTTAGAGATTGGAAGTATCTTAGTGCGGGACTCAAAGAGCATAAGAATAATTTTGAATATATGACTAACATGAAGGCTTTGAATGAATGAAGAGTAAGATTAAACAAATTAATAAATATTTGCAACACGAAATTACAAAGGAGAAAGAACTTTAGAAGCAAGTTTTGATAAAAATGGTTTATGTTGTAAAATGTGTTGCTAAAAATAATTTGACTTTTTAAGCATCAAATGAGAAATTATACTAAGATAGTTATAGTAAATTTTTTGGGATTGATTGTTGAATTTGATGTGGTAATGCAAGATATGTTAGATATATTCAAAATCTTGAAATTTATCATTATTATCTTGGTAACAAAATTCAAAATGACTTGATTTCTGTTTTGGCCTATAGTTCTCATAACTATAGAGGCAATACTTCTCTATATTTTTTGAATGTATCCTATATGTGAGCTCAAGAAAAAATGAGTTTGTAGTACGATGTGTTAATATGTCAAGTAACAAAATAAAAATAGAGGAGTATTTTTAAGAGTTCTTGAAGGTAGATGATACGTTTGGATTGAGACTTTTCAATGAAGCATTGAATACATTTAAGTGTCTTGATCTTAATGTCCACGATATGAGGGGTCAAGGTTATGATAATGATTTTAATATGAAGGGAAAGCACCATGGGTTTCAAAAGCAATTGCTTGAAATAAATCTTAGAGCATTATATATGACATCTTTTCCATAATCTTACTTTTAATGATATAGTACATTTTTGTGTTAAATTTGTTTCATCTTTTGGAATCATGTAACATGTATATATATATTATTTTCAAGTTCTCTTTTATTTGTTAATATTTCAGGCTTAACTGTGAAATGATTGTCTAACTCTTAGAAGAGTTGAATAAAAAATGTAAAAGCTATTAAATTTTAGGCTTTTCAAATAAGATTGCAACGTAAGATTGCAAAACACTAAGTAGTCGCAGAATTGCATTAATAAGCACATAGATGATCATGAAATATAATTTTTTTATATTTTTAAATGCAAAATTATCAATAATAATATCAAGATCAATATTGTTTGACATTCTTTTTGATACATAACATGGCCATATCATTAACTCTTTTTTGTGACATTGATGGTCTCAAGTAGGTTTTTAATAATTTTAACTTTGAAAAACTTCTTTCAGTTGATGCTATAATCATAGGTATAGTTAATAGGATTTGATAAGTAATTGAAGTATTTGGATAACAATTAGCAGCTTTAATAAATTTAAGAATTTTAGTTGTTGATATTGACTTATTTGGTAAATTCATTTGTAATATTTTTAATTTTAAAAAAGAAAATAGATGGTAGCATTGAAGCACTTAGATTTAAATTGCAACTTTTTATTCACCACATTAATAATAAATAAAATATTGTACCAAATAATCATATCAAGTAAAAACTCAAAACTTTTATATGTACTGATCAAACTTTCTACTTTACTCTTTAATTTGGGATCATCCTAGGATCTAAATAATTCTACTAAAGTTGATCTTATTTGAGAATCTTGAAATCTAATAACTTTTTAACACTTTTAATTTAACTCTTCCGTCAAGTATTGGACAATGATTTTACAGTTAATCTTATAAAATTATTAAATAAAACATTCTACATTTTAGGAGAACTTGAAACAACTTTAACAGAAGAATGTACCATATTATTAAGAATATGATTAAGATTGACAAACACGTGACATATATAATGTTTTTGAATTTATTTCAAGTAATCGCTTTTGAATCTCTTAGTACTTTCTTTTTATATTAGAATCATTGTCATAATTTCAACACCTTACATTGTGGACATTAAGATCAAGATATTTAAATGTATTTAATAATTAATTGAAAAGTCCCAATTTATATGTACCATCTTCTTTTAAGAACTCTAAAAAGTATTCCTCTATTTTTATTTTGTTATTTAACGTATTCCGACCTTGTACTACAAACTCATTTGTTCTTAATGGCTCACATCTGAGGTGCAATTAAGAATTATAGAGAAGTATTTCGTCTCTTTAATGATCTTTATGATAGTTTTTCTAATACTATGAGCCAAAAAAGAAATCAACTCATTTTGAATTTTGTTACTAAAATAATAATGATGAATTTTATGATTTTAAATGCGTTTAACATTATCTTGTATTATCACATGAAATTCAACAATCATCTTAATCAATCTCTAAAACTTACCATCACTATTTTGGTAAAGTTTCTCATTGGATTCTTGAAAAGCTAAATTATATTTAGCAACAAATTTCACAAACATAAATTATTCTTAGCAAAACTTGTCTCTAACATTCTTTCTCCTTTGCAATTTCTTATTGTAAATATTTATTAATTTGTTTTATTTTTGCTTAATTTTACTCTTACTTTATTCTAAGTCTTCATATTAGTCATATGTTCATCACTATTTTCTTGTTTTCTGAGTCTTATACTAAGATGCTTTCAATCTCTAAATTTATCATTTGCTAAAGGACTTTGTTTACTATTAGATTTGAACAATTTACAACAAAAATAATATACTTTATCTATATGTTTAGAGTAAATCAATCATTTTCTATTGCTAATCTCTTCATTGTTCAATTTTCTAAAATAATAACAATATGAAAAACACCAAGACGTATTATCTAAAAGAAATACAAGATTCAATTCCCTCACAAGCTCCTTTAAAACTAAATGTCCCTTGTTTTATTGTCAAGATTATCTTAATTTTTAGGATACTTGCTGTATGAAGATGCTCACTTACATTACTAATATCTTCATAAATATGAATCTCATCAATTAAATTTTCATTAGGTTGTTCAAAATTATTTCTCAGTATTCTCATTAGAGGAGCTTACTTTTTTAATAAATTTATCAATAGCTCCTTTTTGGGATTTTATTAATTATACAACTTGTTTTCTTTTTTTCTTTTCCCTTTTTTACATCCAAATAAATACTTTTTGGGCAATATCATATGAAATAATTATAACATAATTAGACTAAGAAATAAAAGTACTTGTATGGAATTGGGATAAGCAGGCAGACACAACAGAGCAATAATAGCTCGATTATATATCATAAAGATATGTCAATGGTATTATATATTTGCGGTAGGGGAAGCAAAAGCAAAATTTAATTTATTTTGAAATGTCCACTTCCATCATGGTTTCACTTTCCCAAAAGAAGTCTTCGAATGTATGCTAACGAACACTATCTTTTTTACTAAATTGAGATTGATGTTTACTCCATGAATAAATTCCTTTAAATCTTTAAAGAATGACAACTTTTCCTTGCCTGCTTCTTGGCTTAAGTGGAAGGCTCTTATGTTTTAAAATAGCTTGCAACTAATAGGCTCCCCATGAGCTTGAACACTGGACGAACGCCTTTTCTGCCCTTGCTAAGAGTTCAGTCCGCCTATGGCGAGCGCTAGTTACCATTTTATGCAGCTTTAGTTTGCGAAGAGCAAAACTCAGTTGTCATCCCCGTAAAAGAAATTATCACAATAATTCCCGTGTCAGAAGTTACTGTATTAAATATGGAAAGACAAGTAATAAGTTGTTGATCTGGTAACTGCTAGGAGACCAGCATGCTAGCTTTTTACATTATGATCAATTACTGGTTTGTGCTCTCTCATCTGCAGTCAATTTCCTCTGAATTTCATTCTGCATCAAATGGTCCAAGCATTGCAGTTAACAGTAGAAAGGTAAAAAACAATTTGGTAACTAATTTACAGACGTACTTCATTTTGTAACAATGCTTGGTTGGGATTTCCATGAAATATCACTAGCTGTCCCTTTTACAGCTTAATCTCACCACCAAAATTTACTTCGATTCTGAATGTTCATCTACCAAAACTGAAACCCTGGAAATCCAGGTTAGGTTGTTGCTTAAAGTATCATATTTTCTCCTTTAGCATTGGGAGGCTGGGAGTTCATTCAAGTAAATTCTGATGACTCGTTTTCTTGTCCCAGGGAGAGGACGATAATTTAGCAAACCAGTGACAGGCTGAGATAAGTATGTTTGTAAGCCTGCTCTTTACTCTTCATTTCACTGGAGATCATACAAGCAAATGCGTGACCATCTTACAATTTGAGTTCCATAATTTTTGTTTTCTATCCACTGTACTAGAAGTAGATTTCGATGGGCTGTGGTGAGTACAGCTCACTTAATGAATTTAAAGAGCTGGTTTTCCCTAAAGGAACTTTTCAAGATGGTGGCAGAATCTGATTACTTTCGTTTTGCCATTGTAACATGGGATTTGATTTAATAATTGATCCAATCTGAAGTAGGAAATGGTGTTTAAAAAAAAACACTCAAGCAGGATATAGATAAGTATTAAATTTCTGGATGACAAAATATTTTTGAAAAATAATAATAAAAAATAGATTAAGAATAATAAGATAAGTATACAAAATTAAAATGTATGATTCGATTTTAATTCTGTAAATACAGGTGAAAGAGCAAAATTTTATTAAAGAGAAAAAACAATAATTATAAAAAGATATTACTTTTAACTCAAAATATAAATATACTCAAGATTACAACTTAAAGACATTCATAAGTGAGTTTCACAAAATACAAATAATATTGTGTATTATTTAAGGTGCTTGATTTTTATGATCAATTGGAAATAAATTTCTCAATTCTTTTATAGGTTGAAGTTCTTGGATGGTAAGCAAAGATAAATTAATGATTTTTTTTTATGACTAGGAATGTTAGTGGCTTAGCATTAAGCTTGGCTTGCAAGTAGCGGCAATGTAAAGTCACGTCAAATATCTACACTTCGGCTTGAAATGTTATTAATGTTAGAGATATAGATAGAATTATATTCTAACATAGATAGAATTATATCCCTGTAAATTAGGGATTTTTTTCGATATTTATTATTCCCTAATTTACAGGGATACGATGTGTATACAACGTCTATATATGTACTGATTTACTATTGTAAATATACACACAAATCAATGAAATCATCGGTTCTCTGAATTAACATGGTATCAGAGCCACATTACGATCCTGAGATTTGTGTTTCTGTGTCATTATCTGCCTAGTTTACCGTTTCTTGAAGAGTCTGACCAATGGCCGATGAAGAATCATCGTCATCACCAGCACTGTCTGAAGCAGCCACGATCCTGTCTCAACAGATTGCTAAATTACTGCAAACACA
>JAOSBP010000001.1:3225027-3237432 GCA_027563825.1 Erythroxylum mucronatum | reverse complement strand
GGTAGTCTACATTTCATCAAGACTACTTTGGCACTTGTCACATAACTTGTAATAGCCAAAATAATCAAGACAACTGAACATACCAACGAGACGCTAATATGACATATTTGACATCTAAAATTTTAGAAACCTAATTTCAAGCAAATCAATTTGGCATGAATACAACATCAAATTAACATATTTCTGATCATATAAAAAATGACCCAAGGCATTGAAACCAAACAAACACACAATCACCACTTCAAACAAACCGGGTCCAACAGTTTTCTAAAAAATGTCTAGCTCTGTCTTTTGCTTGAAAAAAAATCATTGAAATAATTTCAATAAATGCCTAGAAAATTACAGAGGCTATAACATGTTCCCAATATGTTCCATTAATTTTTTCAGAATTTATTTCCAAGAAAAAACTTAACCAGTCTCAGCAACCAAGTCAATCCAAAATCTGTGTTCCTCAACACAAACATTCCCAACAACATATAAGAAATTCTCAAATAAATATTTAGTCACCTAGGAAACATTTTTACATCTTTATAGACATTTATAAACATTTTATAAAGAGGTTGGTGAAAGAAAATCCCAAAAATAATTTTTTTAGAATTTATTCTTGAATTTACAAGCATGCCTATTCATGTAATGTGCATAAACAAAGCAACTAGAATAGTAAGGAATTAATTAGCAAAAAGATATCAAATCACATCGATACATTTTTTACTTCCACAAACATATTCAGGAACATCTCATGAGCAAATCTGGGTAAGAAATTTTTGAAAACAATATCTCTATACTGATTTTGAATTCAACATAATTGGAATTCAGAACTGCCACAACCAATTGACAACATCACACATGTTATGGTTTCTCCTTTATACGGGACACAAGTGGCTCTAATATCATTATAGGAAAATCCTGGTGTATATGTCCCATGTTAGAACCACAACCTCCTCATAAGAAATTCCTTATGAGTATTTCTATTGATTTAATGACTCCTCTTGTCAATAACATATTAGAAGACTAATTGATATGCATGAGGTTGAGGACTTAATTGATTAATTGTAGCTTACCTCCAAAAGATAAGGCTCTATTAGTCTATGAGGCCACTCTCTTCTAAATTTTTTTTCAAATAACGGATAGCATTCACTAAATGAGGTCCTTCTGGTTGTGATTGGTAAGCCTAAACAACATAAAAAGGTTGGTTGTGATTGGTAAGCCTAAACAACATAAAAAGGTTTGTTTCCTTCTCATTCTAGCTATAAATGTAATTCTCTCTTTCATTTGATTTGCACTTTTGGATATAATAAAATGGCTTTTAGCATAGTTAATAGTCAATGTAGACATGGAACTGAATTAATTCAAAGTAGACGTCATAAGATCAACTGAGTCATAATTAGCTTTAGAGAATAACAATAAATCATCTACAAAGCACAAATTCACTAAGGAGAGTTTCTTGCACCTGGTGTGATGTTTAAACTGTGTTTCCTTGCCAATATTGTAATTTAATAGAGAAGTTAAAACTTCCATACATAATATAAAGAGATAAGGTGATATGGTATTCCTCTGTCTAAACCCGCTTTTACCATGGAGAAGTAATACATAATTTAATTCATTTAGGGAACCTATTAGGAAAACCCATCACTTCAAGGAATTTCAATATAAATTCCATTCCACATTATCAAATGCCTTTTTGAAGTCTATTTGAAGGAATTGTTCCTTGTAAAATTCCTCCTTAAATAACTACTTAAGAGTTCTTGCACTATGGAGATATTATCCCCTATTGACTTACCTTGCATAAAAGAACTTTGGTTATCACTAACCAAGGATCCTATAACCAACATTAGTTTCTTAGCAATAATTTTGTAATCACTTTGTAGAGGAACATTGCATCTGTATTGGAATGTTCCCTTGACATTTGCCTTCACACCTTTCCTTAGGGTATCCTGGAATCCCTTAACTTCAGCCGGATAATTGTTAAACCTAAAGGGGAAGCATATTTTCATCTTTATCACACACTTTAATTGGAGTATGGTTAAAGAAGATATGATCTAAGAAGGAGGCCTTGCTTTCTGGAAATTGTTGTAACCATGCCCAATTAACCATAGTCCAATTTAGCTTTTTTTTAAAGGACTATCCATTAGCTTGTTTATTGCTCCAAAAGAAGATGTGCCCATACGCCTTAAGGTTAAAGACTCCTAACAAATCAACACAATCTTTGAAATCTAGAGACTAATTTCTTAGTGAAAAGTGCCCTTTAACTTCTATCCTATAGATGATGGAATTAAAGTTTTCTTTGATTAAGCAAGGTCCTGCCACTCTTCTTTGAAAACTCAAGAAACTCCCCCAAAGATCCTTCCTTTGAAAAGCATGGTTAAATCCATAGACCATAGAGGTAAGGATGGACATATTCTTCTTAATAAAATGCCACCTCATGTGGATAACCTGCATCTTTATTGTAATCTTTATTTACAATACCTCAACGTTAACAATCTTTGGATCAAATCTAACTATAATTCTGCCATATGCATGAGCTTGGCGGTTTGAGATGAAAATCCAAGCATATCCTAGTTTATTTAGAAACTTAAGATTATTAGATCTGATTTTTTTCCAGTAGTGCAAAAATATAATGGTTTTCACTAACTAAAAAAATCCTTTAGAGTTAAAAGTTTTTTGGGGTAGTTAAGACACCTAACATTCTATATTATAGTGGTCATAATGAAATGCCTTTACAGCCTTCACCTTTGCTCCTATTTTCTTTTCTCCTTTTGACATTAGTGAATTGTTCATTGAGTTCCTTTCCCCCAACGACTTGAGGTTGAAGGGGAGGAACTTGCCTCCCTTTCCATTTAGTTAGTATCCAACTATTCTCCATGTTGAGGGACCATCTTATTCTATATTGGATCTTCACTAGTATTGCTTGTTTATGATTTCTCCTAATGCTGATTTGGCTCTTTTGAAGTAGAATGAGTTAGAACCTCTATAGTTACCTCTTGGCTTTGGCTCATCTTTTCACTTTCTTCTTTATCCTCATACTCTAGTCCTATCGATTCGATATAATCCCTTTTATTAAATATTTTTTCAGTTGACTTCTACTTGTTACCCTGTAGTTTCAAAGAAGGCTTCAAGTGGTAATCCACTACTAAATTGTCTTCATATGCTATCCCATTTAAGACCAGTCTCATAACAGTTATCTGATTTGGCAAATCCTTGGAGATATATATATATATTAATATATAGACGAGCATGACCTATTCTCTTTCTTTTTATTGTGTTTTCATCTATATATAAAGGTTGTCCCAAGTAGCTTGCTATCATACTTAATCCTTTGGTAGTCCAATATTCCAAAGGAATATTGTACAAGTTAACCTACAAAGGAACTGACTTGTGTTTTTTCTGTTTTAGCATGAAACCCAAATTGCCAAATCTGAAGAACAGTGGTAGATTCATCACATTCCAGGGGCCTTCTTCCAGGAATTTAAGTGCATAAGCTTTAGAGGAAAAGGCAAAGAGAGTTAAATTTTTATTGATTAGTAATACTTTCCCCAGGCCTTTGTTCTTCCAAACATTGTTTGTCCATTTGTTCAGCACTAGAAATGAAGGTCTCCTTTTTAAGAAGAAGCCTACCAGTGAAGCTTCCCAGGTTCTTGCTTCCTCTTGGAGAACTTCTAATCGAGGAGAGACAATGACTCTACCATTTTCTTCTTTGGGAGGGGAGTAATGGATTGTTAAGTCTTCATCCACAGCAATTACCTTCTTCCAGCTTTTCTTAACTTCAAAGGAGTAAGAAAAGCTCTTCTCAATTGGTTTGAAGGTAGGGTCAAGATCAAGGTCTCTAGAGGGTAGCAAGCGAAAATCAACTGGTAATTCTTCACAAAATGCAGCAACTTCAAGGGTCTGCATAATAATCAGTATTGGGGAGGGAAAGTTGATCAGATCTGTGAATATATTTTCAAAAAGTTGTTACCAAATATGGTAACTAGTCAAAGGTAGGATCGCAAAGGAAATTTGAGGACATAAAAGTTCACTTAAGAGGTAAGGGAAGAAAAAAGGGAGGTGAATACAAGAGTTGTTGGATTGATGATACTGGGGAATGAGCACATAAGTAGGATGTGGTTGAATATGGTTATCAAAGTGTTAGATAAGAGAGTAGGATAAGGATGAACCAACCTAAGGGATAGAGCTCCCATCTTTAGGATATGGGTTGCGGAGAAAGAGAGTCCAGATCTTCTGTCCAATATTATGGTGTCTTATTGTGTCCAATAAATCTCAGCCATTTATTTATGTGGATCTCGCATAGGTCCCATAAAATAAATGACTAAGATTTTATGAGACAGAATAAGACAGAGTAATATTAGACAGAGGATCTAGATTCGGAGAAAGACTAGAGAGAAAACATGTTTTCATATGTGCAATGATTTTTGGTAACATGCTTTATGATATCTTATCGATCTCTTAACGTAAAACTCAATGGTACTACCAGATGAATGATCGAAGTTGTTTTGAGACTTTAATAGAAGAAATAAATTCCTTCAAAAAAAATAGAAGAAATAAATAAAAGTGTCTAACGACAATGTTAAAAGGTAGCAAATGGAAATGAATAGTACTCCACTAATGATAGTGAATATAAATGTACTCAAAGAGGCTTTTATACTAGGTTGAAAAAAATATCAAGAAAATTTATCGTTAGAGAATCTCATATTAATTAAAAATGAAAATAATAAAGGGTTAATAAATATTAAAGGCCAAACTAGTTATAGTCATTTTGGCAATGGTTGGACCTAAGCATAATTCTTGTTAATGAGCTGTATACTTTATTCATATTAAAACATTCTAATATAGTATTAGAGCAGGACTGGTCTAGATTCTTAATTTTCCGATTGTCTGTCTGGATGTTCAATCCTAGCGGCCCGGTTCGGTTATCGCTACGTTTATTTCAAATGACAACTGGATGTTTAGTCCCAGTTGCACTTGATGGGGAGTGTTAGATAATCCCATATTGATTAAACATAAAAATGTTAAAGGGTTAAAAAATGGTAAAGGCTAATTAATCAAATGACTAGTTCTAGTCATTTTGGCAATGATTGGACCCGAGTCTAATTCTTATTAATGGCTTTTACACCCTATTTATATTAAAAATCATAATATTTACATTATATATTATATGTTTTCTATGTAATAGAGAATTCCTATTTATACATAATGCCTATATTCAAATAATGAAAGAAAATCAAATGATCGTTACAAATTTAAAAAAATTTCACAAATTAAAAAGATTGGTAATTTATATTCTAAAATGTTCGCTATAATATCTTAACCAATCTATTAAGATTAAATAAAAAATCATCTGAATTAATTAGTGCTAAAAGATTTAACATTTCCTCGATAAAATGTAATCATGGAAAGAATTACTGCGTCATCCAATGTGCATAAACAGCAACACAGAGAGTTTTTTGCTTTTTTTTTCAAAAGCATTATACTAATCGATTGCATTACCATGGTTATATTTCTGATTGTAAAACTTGCTGATTTCCTCTTCATACCTTTATTAAGGACTGTTCTAAAGCCGTCTGCTTAATCTGTCCAAATTATCAAACTGAGCCAATTGTAGAGAGGAAGACACAGCAACTCCCTCGATAAATAATGATTGTTTCCCGACCAGTATCAATGCATGGGATTCTTAGACTCATCGTTACTATAGACGGTGTTTTGTTTTGTGGAGCACTCTCCATTCCCAAGCTTCATTTGCCAAGCATTTGGAGCTGAACTTAATCCTTACATGGATCGAGGGGCTTTCCACATAAATCTTTGTTTCCATCATAAGAGCTCCTAGGAAAATCGCTTAAAGGTTTGCCCTCAGGAATTTCGCCTACAAGAAGGTTATCTGATAAATCCAGTTCCTTCAACCTTCGCAGCTTCAGAAATCCTCTCGGTATTCGTCCAGCGAAATGGTTTTTCTGCAGATTCAACGTTTCTAATGAACTAATATTTGCCAATGCCTCAGGCAAGCTGAAACCAAATTTGTTGTTGCTCAAGTCCAATGTTGTTAATGATCCTAATCTTCCAATGGTTGTTGGAACGCTTCCTTCAAGATGATTGCATGACAAATTGATATACCGCTGTTCAGTTTGTGCCCCTTCACCAAGTTGTACACTACTTGAGAACTCATTGTCAGAAAGGTCAATGTATGTCAAGGAACCATCAAGGAAGGCACTTCCAATCTTGAAAACTTCATTTACAGAACCTGTTAGCTTGTTGGAGTGGAGATCCAGCACACCCAGATGCTGCAAGCTGACTACCGAAGCAGGGATCGATGAAACTAGAGAATTTCTTGAAAGATTTAAGTAGTAAAGCAGAGTGAGGCTTCCAAGCCATCTTGGCAAGCTGCCTGTGATGTTGTTAACTGACAAGTCTAGTTCTTGAATTGGACTTGGAGTCGTTCTCAAAAATTCGGGAAAATCTCCTTGGATTCCACAACCAGCTGCATATAACTTGGACAAAGACGGAAGAGTTGCAAGCCACTTTGGGAAGGAAATGAAGTTGAAATGGTTAAACGAAACATCTAAAGTTTGAAGATTTTGGAGGGAAGACAAGTCAGGAGACAGGGGTCCTTGAATCCAATTATGCGATACACTCAAGATAATCAAACTAGAGAGTTTGCCTATTGAATTTGGTATTTGGCCTGACAAATAATTGTTGCTCAGATACAACTCTGTTAAACCTGAAAGATTGCCCAGACTAGAGGCAATTACCCCTTGAAGCTTGTTATTTGCTAGGGAAATCCTTTGGAGGGAAAGCAAATAACCAAAATTAAGCGGTATTTTTCCTGTCAGATTGTTATCATTCAACCTAAGGAAACCAAGAGAAGACAATTGGCCAGAAATCAAAGGAAAAGGGATCACTCCCTTCAGATAATTTGTATCCAAGTACAGCTCTGACATGGAAGTCAAGTTCGATACAGACAAGGGAATATGACCTGTTAAGAGGTTGTCCGAAAGATCCAGCTTTTCTAATACCTGCATTTCACCAATCTTGTGTGGTATAGGACCAGTTAGCATGTTGCCATGTAGATCCAACTGTACTAGATTACTCAAGTTTGTGAACGAATTCGGTATCACACCAATAAACTTATTGGAGTATAGAAGTAGTTGGTTAAGAAATCTGAGATTTCCAAGGCTGGCAGGGAGAGAACCCGAGAGCATATTCTCGTGCAAGTGAAGTTCTTCAAGTTTTGACAGCTTACCAATACTATCAGGTAATGGGCCAGTGATCCTGTTTCCATAAAGATATAACTTTCTAAGATTTGGCATTCTCAGACCAATAGATGGTGGAATATTTCCTGCAAGACCAATTAGGCCACCAAGATCAATGACTTCAAGGGAACTGAGAAGTGCTATAGAAGGAGACAACAAGCCTATCATCTGCGATTGGAATATGAAATCATTCGAGGAAACTAAACCAGCTAGACGGATTTCAGTCACCCTACCAGTGGTGTTATCACACTTAATTCCTTGCCAGGTGCAGCAATTATAACCGAACCACTTTGCCAATCTGTTTGAGGTATCAACCTTAATTCCTGCCTTGAAATCCATTAGACCCTTCAAGTCATTTACATTGCATACTTGACCAACATGTTGTTTACCTTCTCCTACTGCTAATAAGATGGTGATTAGGAAAACTAACCTCAGCATTTTGGCTGTGACTGATAAAAATCGTTCACAGATTGTTCCGCGAGGAAGAAGCACAAGTCAGTTTGCGAGGAAACAGGAGTGGACAATGAGTTCAAACTGTCTAGAACTTGGGAGTAAAACTGAAGTTGGGTCTACGAGAACTGTTCTTCCTTTACTTATGCGTTCTTTTCTCCTTTACAGTTTGCATTGCTGAAAAGCATAAATACCTCTGAATGATGATGTCCTTGGTCATGGTTAAAGAAGTCAATAAAGAACCAAGATCCTCCACATGGTGGTGTTCAAGCAAAAGACAGGGGTTCCCTGCTGCAACAGTTTCAAAATGATTAAAAAACTAAACCTGGGGGCTCATTTTGTAATCTTTAAAAGAATAGAATGTCGTTCCTCATAACCTGTTTGCTGTTGTGTTGTATAGATTTACTTTTTGTTCATCGACATCAATTACACTGCCACCATTCAAGATCATCAGATGAAAAAAAAAAAAGTAAGATCACATGGAGTCCAGATTCTCTGTTCAATATTATGGTGTCTTATTGTGTCCAATAAATCTCAGTCATTTATTTATGTGGGTCCCGTATGAATTTCGCGTGAATTTCGCGTGAATTTCGCAAAATAAATGGCTGAGATTTCATGAGACAGAATAAGACAGAGTAATATTGAACAAAAGATCTGAAGAGAATTACATGAAATTTTGGCCCGGGAAAATTATCTACAATGTTTAGGAAAATCTTTTTAACGTTATTGTTTAACCGACAAAGCCTCGGAAACAATCCTTTTAGTGACAACCAATTAAGAACCCTACTTAACTCCATCAGTTCAATCAACTTCATAAAGATATGAACAATCTCACAACCTATGAAGGAGTTGCTTCTCGAAACAAAATAAAAGGTCTACCTCATCTCTTGGTATGAAGTAATTCCTTTTCCTCCCTTCCTTTTCGCGTTATTATTCGGAAACAACCTCTTTACTACCGGACCTCCTCAAAAGTATTAGCGGAATTCTTACTGGTTTGTTGTTATTGTTTTATCATGTTGTTATATTTAGATGAATAAAAAAATTTGAATATACATTATTCTATTGAGTCACTACTTTTAAATTTCATCTATTTTTAGATTATAACATCTAATTTCTTGCATCAAAAGAATAACTAATGAAATATTTCTAAATCTTAAATCTCATTTTTTTAAAAAAGTAGATGATCCCACACTTGGATTAATGATAACGAGAGTGGAGAACTGCCGGAATAGTTCCCCAAATACATAGCAGTGAAAATTGAATGGATGCTCGAGTAAAAGAGT
Organism: Erythroxylum mucronatum; assembly: GCA_027563825.1. Taxonomy (NCBI): domain Eukaryota; kingdom Viridiplantae; phylum Streptophyta; class Magnoliopsida; order Malpighiales; family Erythroxylaceae; genus Erythroxylum; species Erythroxylum mucronatum. The sequence goes on along the minus strand of JAOSBP010000001.1, from coordinate 3,228,458 downwards.
GAGCAGCGCTATTCATAATGCGGCGTATCCATCAAACGTGGATATCCGGTCGTAGCTCTAATAATTTCTTACAGTCCAACACAATAATACCAAACTTAGAGAAATCTAAGAATTGATTCAAATTTAAATTTAACTTATAAATTTAATTTACTTTTAGAATTTGATTTGACTTTAAAAAATAAATTTGAATTTGAATTCGATTGAACTTTAGATAAAAACTCATGTGCAGATTCAAGCTCCACCCATAATTTAATAAAATTGAGGTTTTAATATTTATTCAAGGGTCCGATTTTTTTTTTTTGGATAAATATAGTAAGAAAGACTCTTCTTGAAAGTAAGAGAGTGAAAATAATTAAATAATCTTTGCTAAGAGACATGTTGAAATCAATATTAACATTATGTTATCGACTTTTGTTCTTTCACATTTTACAAAATACTCCCTCCTATTCAAAATAAGTGTCGTTTTAGAGGAATGCATACTTATTAAGAAAGTTAATGAAATGTCTGGTATACCCTTATTAATTACATGTTAAAGTGCCTTGAAAATATAATCTGTGTAATCTGTGGAATTAAGATATGAGAGAAATTAAAGGGTAATTTTGGAAGTAAAATCATAAATATACATAAAAAGTTACAAATGACACTTATTTTGAATAATTAAAATCCCTCTAAAACGACACTTATTTTAAATAAGAGGGAGTATCAAATTCCATTGATCAATCGTTATCTCAATATCGAGGTTGAAATTTTACGATTCAATGTTATATATAATATATGATTTTCTATTTCCATTCTTTTAAATCCAAAATCATAACAAAATTAAGCAGTAAATCAGAGTCACCTTAGTGGTCTATCCAACACAAAACTGTAGTTCCATCGCCACCTAAGTTTTCTCAGGTCACTTTGCCACAACTTCTAATCATTACTTATGATAATTACTGGTTTGGTAAAATCATTAATCCACCTATACCGAAGGTTGTCGGAGGTTAATGTACTTAAATAGTTTATCTCTCTCTAGTTTTTTCGATTGTCTATTAAACTCTTTCTTGGGTTTCAATAGGATGCTTCAAGCAAGTGACTTGGGTCACGAAGCTTCAGCATCTCAGGGTTTTTCTGGATCTATTTTCTTGCAGGTGTCTCCGATTATTTCTGAGCCAGCTTCTCTTTTGTAGACCTTATATTTTATTCATATTTCAGTCTATTTTGGTCTAATTCTGGAGTTCACATTACAACAAAGTAGACATTTAGCTACATTTTTTTTACGTTCTAAAAATCGTTGCTAAAAGTGAACATATTGCGACGATTTTCAAAATCGTCATTAAAGCTAAGTCTTTAGTGATTAATTATAAAAGCGTCACAAAATGATTAACATTTGGTGGCAAATGACAAAAATCGTCCCTAAATGTTGAACATTTAGTGACGATTCGGTAAAATCATTGTGGATCAAATTGGCCGGTTTTTATACATAGAGGTTATTATGTGAAACCAAACCGGACCACTGATCTATTTACACTTTTTTCGGTTGGACGGTCCGGTTCGGTCTGATTTTTAAAACCTTGACGATTTCCAAAAATCGTCACAAAATGGTCCACAATGGGTGACGATTTTAGACATTCATTAGTAAATGAACTTTTGGTGACACTTTTCAGAAATCGTCATCATAATTTGGTGACCAATTTCCGAAATCGTCACTAAAAGGTTCATAATTGGTGACAATTGTGTAAAATTGTCACTAAAACCACGTTCGGTGATAATTTTCAAAAATCACCACCAAAGGTTCATGGATATTTAGCTATGTGTTTTTTGCTACGTTTTTTACATTGTCGCTAAAAGTAACTATTTGGTGACGATATTTAAAAGCGTCACTAAAGGATCAACATTTAGTGATGAATTTTGGAAATCATCACCAAATGGTCCACATTCAATGATGATTTCTGGAAAACGTCACCAAAGGTTCTACAGTAATTTGCAACACATTTGGTGACCATTTGCCAAAATCGTCACCAAAGGAAACATTTTTCAAAATTGTTAAACTAACATTTTTATAATCTATCATAGTTTAGGTATGTTTTATTGGAGATTTGTTTTGAATGTTTACAATGTATTATTGAGAAAACACACATAACTAAGTGTTAAATAGTAGTATTAATTAATATTAATAATTAGTAACATTGCAAAAATTAGTTATAAAAATTTTAATAATTGTATGAATATAATAATGTTATCTATGGAGTAGTATGAACTTCAAATTAGATTGTTAACAATTCTTACAGTTATAGGATAAGAACAGTAACAATCCACACTCAATAGTACGCAGCTTGACCCCTAACTAGTGGAGAGATTGTTTGACAAATTATTACAGATACAATAATAAATTAACTTTAAAGCTGAGTCCAGTTGATTGCATCGATAAATGACAATGATATAATTATTTTTTTGGATTCCAAGTGACATGAGAGTTGGTAAAGGTAAATGAGTCCCTAATGTCTAGATTCTCGAGAAGGGTCCTTGCATGTTCGAAGGCACCATTGAAACAGTGATAGTTCTTCCCTCAGGTGTAGGTTTTTCATACCTTCTTGCAACAATATTTCCGCTATAGCTAAACTTGCAGACGATACAGTGAATGAGTTCTCAGATTTAGTATGGAAGACAAGTTCTCCAGATGAACAACCAGTACGAAACAGTTTACCTAAAACATAATCAGTATAGAACTTAGATATTGTCATATTAGTAAATCATTAAACGAATCGAAAATGGAGTGATATACATACGTGAATGACCAGACGAAGTCTGTGGAATTGACAAATTTTCCAAAACAACCAATTTCCCTAATCCTTTACGGACTGTTGTGACATCGCTCTCGCCTCCATAGGCATACATATCATGGTCAAGATTCAAGGACGCTTAAAACAACATGTAGTATATACCATCAAATGTGAATATATATAATAGCTTCATAAAAGGAAATAAGATGTACATTATAAGGAAAGTGACGTTGCTCGGATGATACTAAACACCTTGAAGCAGGAGACTGACCATGGAAGGCAAACGATTATTAGTATATGAAGTGGAGATTTTTTCTGCATTGTTTATTTCTTCAGTAGGGATAATTTTGCCACATTCTTCCCAGCGGAATGAATTAGTACCATCCGGAATTAGTTGTCATGTTGACATTCCTTGATTAATAATGTTAAGAGGTATATTTTGCAAACGTCGATTTAGAATAAAATGATGATATGTTCAACTCCAATTTTGATGATAAGTGAAAGTAGTCCAATTTAGCACTTATACATCTTTAATGTGCCTAACGATATGACAGTTACCCTTAATAAAATTTCATAAATCTATTGTGTCGTTTGTATCATATGCAAAATTTAGAATTTAAAGTAGAATAGACATGACTATGTTCTTGATGTATAGAAATATAGTAT
>JAOSBP010000001.1:3186061-3202137 GCA_027563825.1 Erythroxylum mucronatum | reverse complement strand
ATCAGAGCAAGAGTGGAAATGCTCTGATTTGGTTTGGTTTTTCTAAGAGGTTGGATATCCGGTAATGGGTTCCAACAAGTAAATAATCTAAATAACTTTCAAGGTTCAAAATAATAAAAAGGTTTTCAAGAAAAATAGGATAAAGTTTAGTAATGTGGGTTAATAACAATGAAAAAGGCTAAGGCTCAACTAGGGATGGCAAAACGGCCCAAGCTTGGCCTGGCCCAAAGTTAATAGATTAGAACTAGGTTGACAGGGCTTTAAGCCGGGCTCAGGCCTGGCTGCCCTTAAGGCAAAACAATGTGGTTTTTCTAATTTTTAAAAATTAATAATTTCTGGTTAGGCCGGAACTTGACCCACTGCCATCCTTTGGCTCAACTTGGTTATTTCTACAGGATAAAATTATGGGTATGATAAATATAAAAAAATAGGCTAAAACAAGCTGTTGAATCTAAGTGTCTGTATCATATTAATGCTTCTAATTTAACAAATATGATCCCAATATGTATAATAAAAGTAAGTTTTATAATCATTCTACTACTATACATGATAAAACACATGAAAAAATATCACAAAAGCTTAAAATTTTTTAAAAATTTGAAGCTGACGAAAAAGATAGGTTTATATACGTAAATAGTATGGAATTTTAATTCAACTCATCTATCTCAATGATTAATAAAAGTATGACTTCTGAAAGCAATTTATTCTAACTCTCATCATTTTGCATACTAATTCAAATCAATATTCAATAATGAAATACAATATTAACATAAAGATTTCAACCAATTCAAAATATCAATTAATAAATTTTAATAATCAAGATTATAATTTTTGCTACAGTATAATCAAGATTATAATACGCTTAAAGAAAATTGTTAAAAATTCATTAACCTCTTCCTCAAACTTAAAGTTGTACTATCCCCAATGTACATAATATAAGTATATAAAATGAAAAGTGAGAAGGTTTTTAGTACTTTCCTAAATAGGATGATTGTTCTGATTTTTTATCAATCCAATAGTAGACTACATCCTTTCAAAAATATAAAGAAAAAGGGAAAATAGAAATAACATAAAATCTAAAATAAAACCTATCTTAATCAATGGGTTACCTCCTATATAACGCTTGTTTAACATTGTTAGTTCGACGTAATCTGCACATTGACCCTCAGCCTGAGTCTATGATCAGTGGCTTACTTCCACTTGTTTCTCTATATAAGGTTTTATAACATGTAAGTAAGCCACTTGTTGTAAAATAATAACAAGGGCATAATATTAAATAACGAAACTCCTAAATCATCAGTTAACTTAAATAATTTGTCTTTGAGAAAGTGGGAACCCTTTATACTTAAGGTTACTATCAACACCTTATCAATAGTCTCCTTACTTGGCTCCTCTGTCAGTTCTTCCTCAACCACCTTTGTCCACTCTTCTTCTTCTTCTTCCTAGATAAAGGTTTCTAGCTTATCTTATCTAATTACCTCCTGCCACTCCTCTACTTTCTCTACTTGGATGGGGACTTCCTCTTCTCCTACGTTCACCACCTCTGTCATATCTTCGTCCTCCTCTACAATAGAGGTAATTACCTCCTCATCTTCTTGGAATGCCACTTCATCCCTGAAGCCAACCTTCGTATTCTCTTCACTATGTTGCATTAATAGGCTCAAATAGTTTTTTTTGTTATGCTCAAGATATTCAAGTGGGAAAACGCTTTCTTCAAATTTGCATCGACTAGCTTTATGTTCGACAAGATATTCCATTATTTTATTTGTAATGATTTCTTCTTCTACTACTTTTTCTTTTTATGGGAGCTCGTTTTCACTCCTAAGGGTGATTGTAATTCCATGTTCTTTAGGATCTATTTTGGTAAGAATATGAAAACTCCCTTACATCTCGTCAGTTATTATCTTCGCCAACTAGTCGATCCGATTCACCATATTTTGTAAGTAAACCTCTGTTTCCTGATTTCTCATGATTAATTCTTGAACGAAATCAGCCATCATATCTTCCAGAGTTGGCTCATTAACTGGAGCTGCTTGGTGTTGTAAATTTTTAGTTGGAGCGTAATCGTTCCATCCATAGGCATAAGAGTTGCTCCACTTTAAATTGTAAACATTTTAATATGGTGCACCTTGAGGTTGGTTGTACATGCTCGATCACTCCCACGTGTAGGTTAATGCTTAACATTCATGATTATAAAAATTACTACCACCATTGTTGTAACAAGGTCTGGATATCGGTCTTGTTGGACCCCAAACTTTTCTTAGAAGTTAGAACTATTAAATGAGAAATTTTTTTGGCGATTATTCTTGAGAAAAAAATTAATAATAATTCTTGAATTAGAAATGATAGACAAGATTAAAGTAGTAAATGAGAAATATGGATAGATTCATGTTTTTGCTTTGGTGTTTTTTGGTAGATAAGAGATTATGAAATGGGAATAATTAAGGTAAAAGTTAGAAGTACAATGAAAGCAAAAATGAAGTTAAATATGTGTAGTAAGTTGATGATGAATGAAATATGAATTATGTATGGATGATTGTTAAGTTGAGATGTGAATTAATTAAGGACGAGGTTAAGTTGGAATTAGGTACACTTATGGAAGTTATCATTTCGAGATGATAAATTTTTGAATACGAATTATTGTTTTATACATAAGTGAGATATTATGGAAAAGAAAATAGGAATTATGAATGATGAGATGTAGTTGAATGGTTAAGAAGTGATGTTGCATTAGAGGAGGTGAATATGGGACAGCTACATTGATTTGTAATTTTGACCCTTTTTGAGGCAAAATATATTTTGTGGCCTTCATGGAAGTTATAGGTCTAGAAGTCCTCTTTCAAAACCGTCTTTGAATGACCCTAATTTGACATCCCTAGTGAAAGTTATGCAAATTACCCGAAAGTAGGTATAATATGATTGAGGACATAATCATAGTTTTTCATAAGGTAAAAATGTGTGTTTGGAATTCAGAGGAAAAATTGTATTGATCTAGGCTGAATTAGACAAATTTGTCTTTTAGAAAGTTGTAGCTTATCTTTCTAGCTTTTCAACGATATATAGTATGAAATTTTCAGACATCTGAGTCGAAAGTTATGATCTTTATAAGTAGAGATGCTCTGGAGAGTGTAGCTAGTGATTCAGAACTTTTTGTGATGTGAGGAAGACCCTGTAGAAACCTTCCTTCTTATCCACTATAGACTGAAACCTTCCTTCTTATCCACTGTAGTCTGAAACCTTCCTTCTTATGTAGTGTAGACTGAAACCTTCCTTCTTATGCGCTATAGACTAAAACATCTTCTTATGCACTATAGAATGAAACATCTTCTTATGCACTATAGACTGAAACATCTTCTTATGCACTGTAGACTGAAACTTTCCTTCTTATGCACTGTAGACTGAAACATCTTCTTATACGCTATACACTGAAACCTTCCTTCTTATGCACTGTAGACTAAAATGTCTTCTTATGCACTGTAGACTGAAACATCTTCTTATGTACTGTAGACTGAAACATCTTCTTATGCACTGTAGACACATCTTCTTATGCATTGTAGACTGAAACCTTCCTTCTTATGCACTGTAGACTGAAACATCTTCTTATGCACTGTAGACTGAAACATCTTCTTATGCATTAAAGATCGAAACATCTTCTTATGCACTGTAGACAGAATCATCTTACATCATTTGGTCCAATTTTGACCCTCTAGATGATAGAATCTATCTTTAAGATCTTTATGAAAGAGGTAGATCTAGAAGTCCTCTTTCAAATTGTCTAAGAATGACCTTAGTTCGACATCTATAGAGAAAGTTATGTCAATTGTCCTGAAACAAGTTCAATATGATTGAGGCCAAAGCCTTATTTGATTCTTTTGGCCATAACAGCATCATTCGACCTCCTAATGAGATGATTCTTGTCTCTAAATAAACTAGAGACATAGAGCTACAAAGTATCTGAAGGAATTGAATTTTAAGTCAGCCCTTAAAACTTTGAAATTCTGGATGGAAGTTGAGTATAGTGTACTATTTCAGTTTAATAACAGTTCGAAAATGTTTGAGCTATAACTTTCAAATTTCTAAACCAAATGAAATAATCATGGTGTCATTAGAAACTTAAGACAAAGGGGGAACAAATGTTCTAAAGAAATCAATTGTAATTCCAGTTTGAGGTTTCCCAAAATTTGTGCTGAAGTGGGAAAATAAGTTTGTCTTTGATGTTTGACTGATGTGAGCACGCCACTCTTGTGGGATGATGGCTAATGAGGGTTCATGGAAATAACCCTATAGGATAATATGCTCACATCTTATGACTCCGAATGTTGGCCTCCGAAAGCGGGTTCCAATAGTTATGGTATCAGAGCCAAAGTTAGGTTCCAGAAATGAGATCCAACATTTATGATATCAGAGCCAGAGTTGGGTTCCAAAAACGAGATCCAACAGGTCGAGCCTCCGAAAATATGTGAGGAAACCACTCTCTCTCATATGGTGATGTTAGAGATTGCGAAAACATATTCTAACTCCTATAAAAGTATTGTCTGCTCCATCATTCCATTATGAGTTGTAGCTATGACAATAAATCTTAAATCCTACAATAAACCACAAACTTAATATCAATTAAAGAAGTTTAAAAGATAATTAAATGAATAAGCCACAAATATAACAAGATACAATATAATACAATATAAAATAAAATACAATACAATAAATAATAACTAGAGTAATAGCATTTAGGTGTTCCTAATATCAAAGTCCCCAACAATGACACCAAAAACTTGATTATCTTTTTCTAAGTTGTAAATTATGGATTAACCGCCAATATGGAGATTTCTATAGTATGCTAATAGCTCACTCTTGAGTCTAGTAATAACTAATCCTAAGGTTGTCAACCAAATTACTCAAGTTAAAGTTTATAGAATTGCTTTTCCAATTTGTGAATTCCATTATTAGGTTTGACCATATCTAGAGGATTTATGTCATCCTATCTTTAGGGTTGTAATAAACTCTTTCTAATCAAAATAGATCTATTCATACACAAGATTTCTCAATCTATATGTTATGAAATCAAATTATGCAATAATATTTTGGATCTATTAGAACATATATTAAATATGTAATTGAATCACAATATGTTAATTCAAACAATTGCATTAATAAAAGAATCAAAACATAGTATTCCACAAAACTAGGGTTCATCTAACCTAGACACTAAAAGAATTTAGTTACACATGATAGAACATGAAATCAAACATAAATAGAAAGAAAAATGAATTGAAAACAACTAGTTTATAATTTTAAATCTATCTATTCTCCTATTGAATATTCTTGCAAGGTAGAAGTTTGATCTTGTATTCTGATAGATCTTTTGATGATTTCTACATGTTTTCCACTTCTCTGACTCAAAAATCGCCCTTCTGAATGATCTCAATATCTGTAATTGCCTTCTAATGGTTGCTCCCCCCTTTTGCCTCCAAACACATTCTTTTATATATAACAAATTTTAGGATTCTAGGAGATGCATGGTTGTGCATCAAACTGTGTATAACCCAAAATCCCCAGAATTCACGAATATGCACTGGCTGTTGCACGACCATGTATCCCTTCTATGCTTCAAATCTTCATTTTAAGTTACATTTTTATTCGAATTCTTCTCCTTTAAGTCCATAAAGGCAGTTATGACTTATAAACACAGTTAGAGCAAATTAAGTACCAATATATAATAAAAGTATAAAATATGAAGCAAATATACATCAAATATGAGGTCTAAATATGATCAAATATGCATCTATCAGAAGCTATATTGTGATAGTCAAATAGCGTTACATATCATAACTAATCTTGTTTCATAAGCACATAAAGCATATAGAAGTTAATTGTCACTTTGTGCATGATAACATACAATATGAAAACATTGACACTATTTATCTTTGAAGTTTTGAGCAATTGATAGATATTTTTACTAAAGTTTTAGGCAAATAATAGTTTATCTTGCGTAAGTTAAGCGTTTGAAATCATCGTGCACCAACTTGACAGGGGATATTGGAATGTATATGTAAATATGTAAAGTAGTTATTTAGTCCATCTATTTAAAAGTTGAAATCTCTATTTTAAAAGTACATTTTTAGTAGTCGGTGACTTATTTTCTAAGCTAATGATGTATACATATAGATGTCGATAAAACACAAAATTTGCTTAAACTTGTTTTGAATATTTTCTCAAAATGAGTTATCTAAAATGATTAATTGAGGAAATTTTGTACTTAAATTGTATAACTAAGCTTATTGACCAAAAAAATATGTGTATAATCAATAATGATAAAATTTAAGTAAAGAGATCCCTCACAGAATGATATAATGTAACCAAAACAAATCGGCTACTTTTAAAAGGGTTATCCTTTTGTACTTCTTCTATGCAATCCATGTTGAGAAAATCATCTTTTAGCCTTTCAATAATTTTTTTTATTTTAATCATTCAAATTTATTGAACTTTTCTTTTTTTTTCTGTTAAGAATTCTTAACAGAAATCTTACATGATATGGACAGAATCTTAATTGAACATAATAGATAAAAATGACCATGTATCCGCTTGTTAAAGAATATGAATTACAAGTGAAAATTGAAGAATTAAATTAGAAAATTTAATAACTAGAGCATTGAAGTAAAAAGTTACGTTAAGTTAGCTTTTCTTTGATTTGTTATTTTTTTTAGTTTATTAAGAACTTAAAACAAAATAAGCTCTCAGCTGGGCAGTAGCGAAGCTACTGCTAAGCCCACCCTTAAATTTTTTTTATTAAAGAAGATATATATGTATATATATAGAGGTTGCCCACCTAAAAGAATGTCGTTGCCCATGGTAAATTGGATACATTGTCCCCCCTGAAACAAATTCTTAGCTTCGCCACTGCAGCTGGGTACCTTATCTATTTGATGTGTGCATGCAACTACGTATTGTGAGAATTAAACTCGTCAGGGGGAAACCATAGGTTAACTAGATTAATATTGTAAATGAAGACTATGTAGTAAACTGATTTTGGAGTTAACATATAAGGTTTTTGTAAATTCTCTTTTCCTCAACTCCAAGTGTTGTGATTGATATTATAACAAAGCGATTGACTTGTAGCTTTGTTTTTTGGATGAAAAAATAGAAAAAAAGTCAATTAATAATACTTGAAAAATATGGGACGTTAGAAGGAACACAAGTCACTGAGATTTTCATTTTACTACAGAGGAATCGTGAGCAGTCACTCTCAATCAACGTGCTTGCATAACAGGTTATTGACAGTTATCCAACACGTTGATCCAGAGAGCATTCAATGATAGGATAGATAGGATACATAGTTTTCGCAAGCTATTAGACATTTAACAACCCATTATTTTGTTTGCTTGGAGGCACTGCTTCTGAGCCACCGTCCCGTCGTTTCCGGCAAGTGCCAGGTACTTATCTTTCCTCGTAAAGTTTGTGCACTCGTACGAAGTTGTCGAAGCAATCACCCTCTGTATATAATTCGCCACCTCGTGGCTAGACTTCCCTGAACTGCAAGTCAATTCCAGAGGTAACTTACTCAAGAAATGCACTTCATAGGTCGGTCTAGGGTTCATGAAGAAATAAAACGGGTCCATAGCTTTCGACCCTCTTGCGGTCGTTGCATGAAACATGCTCAAGCTGCTCACCATAGCAACGGGAACAATCTCGTCGGTCAACTCAGCGAACAAAGCAGAAAACCTCAACAAAAACGGCTCACGACATGGCGTCCCCTCAGGGCATATTGCCAGGTCACCTTCTGACAACAGTTTCTTGATCGTCGCCGCATCCTTAACGCGGTCACGCGTAAGCCGGACGGCTTTTATGGGCGAGATGATTTCTGAGAGAGGAGAGACGGAGTACGTCACTGTGGCCACCGGACGGCCGAGTGCGACAGAAAGGAATACTGGATCGAGAAGGGTTCTATGAGAGCAAACGTAGAGAACGCCGGATTGGTCGCCAGCTGATGACTTCTTTGTCGGAGGAGGTGGTGTGCCTTTGATGATGACTCGAACACCAAGTGCGCAAAATGCATGGTAGACTCGAGACATGGGAAGGAGGAAGCCAGTTATAACTCGGATACCAGCTAGAACGAAGCCTATGGGCATCCATAGAAGAACAAGGAATGCTTTGAATGGCGTCGGTTTCTGAACTAGACGACCGTCATGGAAGAACACGGGTTTTGGGAGCTTGTCGAGTGTCACAGGTCTAAGCTTTGGTAATGGTGACACCAAATAGCCTTCCTGCAGTTTTTATTTTATTAATTTGATTGTTTTATCCATAAATAAAGAACAAAAAAGGTAAAACAGCTGACCTTGCACAAGGCCAAGAAGGGAATATCCGTATGCCTATCTCCAAGCCCAACATCAGGCCGTGTATCTCCAAACGCCTTTTTAAGAGCATCTGCTTTCTTCTCCCCAACAAGCACACCAGGTCCACTAACAAACCCTGTTGCCCTTCCTCTGTAATTCGATATCTCTGTACCCAAAACCAAATCAGTCCCCAGAAAATCTTTCAAGAATGCTTCAACCATGATCCTAGGATTCGCCGTGAGAACACATCGTTTTCCACATGACGAGAAAACCCGCCATGTCTCTGGATGAATATCGCTGGAGTAGAATTTTGGCAACACTGCTTTAGCCACTGACTCAATGGCCGACAATTTCACGCCAGCGTAGGTTGCAAAGATCAGAACTTGAATCCCTGCAGACTCTGAGATAAAGTAATAAAGAAGACCTGCAAGAGGTGAGAGTAAGAGCAGAAGAAGAAGCCTTAATGCTCCACCAACTTCGTATGCAACGAGAGCAAAATAAGGAAATGAACTACGTCCCACAAGCAAAGTTCCGTCCAAGTCTGCAACCACAGTGTGCTTTTCTCGTCCTATGGACGCACATTTTTCGACACTCGGGAACTCATTTCTGATGACCATAGCTTATGTTAGATGTATGGAGTTGTGAATTGAGCAATTGAAGTTGGAGTACAATTATATAAACATATTAGACAAGAACAAGACAAGATGCAGTTTATGAGAACTAGGCAATGAGAGAATGGCTGGCAATCATTAAATGGTACTATAAATTTATATTTTCTTTCCACGGCCTATATGTTATTGCCGAGGATCTGGCTTGACACTAGAAAGCAGAAACAACGAGATTTCCTACAATCTTTAGGTTCCTTTGTGTCGATCGCCGCCATTTTGTCGTGGACGCCTTTGGTCTTGCAATTTATGTTGGCTTCATTCGCAGCAAGTGTTCCAGGAACTTGGCAAATATTCTTTTTCGTGGGCATGCTATACGTCCAAGTTGCAAGATCACTATGCGTGTCCCTTTTTCTGTTGGTGGTTGTTTTTCTTATATAAACTGATCAGATTGATATGTCAAAATCAATCTGAGAAATATAAAAAGAAAGGAATATACGAGACAATAATGAATCATTAGCTTTGATGATGAGTTTAATTAAAAATTATCCAACGTGAGGACAAATACCAATGTAACAATACCGTCATCCTGCCCTGTTTTCCTCCAGAAGGTATGGGATAAAAGTCCAACACTATGAAATGCCTTGCTACAGAATAGATGTCAATAGAAAGGTGTCAAATTTCAAAACCAGATCAAATACAGATCATAGCAATACTCCATCCCAACTCAATTGTTACAAGAGAAAATTATGTAAAACTAACTAAAATAATCAAGACTGCTTATTATTTTCCTAATCACTACCTCCATCAACTACTTAAGTCTCTAAACACTTACAAAAACTTGTAATTAAAAACAAACTATTACAATGAACAAAAACCCGAATTCCTTGGAGGAGAAGAACCCCTATGTGGACGAAACACAGACGAACACTAGAGACGAAAACGAACCACTGTAGTTCTAGAATGTGAGGAGGAAGACGAAGATACGTTAATTGATAACCCTGCTTCGTAATTAGGCTTTCAATATATATGGAAGAAAAAAAAGACGTCGTTTTGGTGGACAAAACGATAACGTTTTAGTAGTTGAAACTGTGGATTCTGTCCTTACGTCATTTTAGTAGCTGAAATTGTGGATTTTGTCCTTTAGCTACGAAAATTATTTCGCAGCTAATAACTTTTGATTATGAAAATATTTTTGTAGCCAAAATAAGAAAATCGGAAGATATATTTGTAGCCACTTTTAGCTACAAAAATCATTTTGTAGCTAAAAACATTTGACTATGAACAACAACAAAGACAATGAAAAATTAAATCTCTTACTATTTTTTGTAGCTAAAAATGTTATTTTCATAGTCAAATGTTTTTAACTCAAATTATAGAACCTATGTCTTTTAGCTATGAAATGATTTTTGTAGCTAAACGCATTTAGCTACAAAAATATATTCATAGCTAAAAGAAGAAGAATGAAAACATTTGATTATGAATATCTTTTCACAGTCAAATGTTTTTAACTCAAATTATAGAATTTGTGTCTTTTAGCTACAAAAATCATTTTATAGCTGAATACATTTGGCTCTTTTGGTCACAAATATATTTTCGTAGTCAAATGTTTTTAACTTAAATTATAGAATCTGTCTTTTAGCTACAAAATGAACACATTTGGCTACGAAAATATATTTGTTGCCTGAAGAAGAATGAAAACATTTGGCTACGAATATATTTTTGTAGCCAAATATTTTTTAACTCAAATTATAGAATTTGTGTGAATGAAAACATATATTTGTAGCCAAATGTTTTCAACTCAAATTAAAAATTTTGTGCTTTTAGTTATGAAAATCATTTTGTAGTGAAAACGTTTGACAACGAAAATATATTTGTAGCCAAAAGAAAAAGAACAAAAGAGAATAAAAAACTCGTGCATCAACATTTTTTTACAATATGAAGATACAATTTTGGAAAAATGTAACCGAAAGTGTGACTATTAGCTACAATTTTCAAATCATCGCAAAAAAAAACGTAGCCAAAATGCTACTTTGTTGTAATGTATGTTTGAACAACTCTTGACAATGGTATCAAATATTCATATTACTGAAAAGAAAAGGTCATGTATCCACGTAATACCAACTTACTAAATGAACATTTCAAATGTGTGCCATATTTAAAATTAATGAAGAGCCCTTAAGTTTTAAAATATTAGAAACACTATATTCAATTTCTATATTTCAAATTACACTTAATATACATCATAGTTTAATTTTTTTCAGAATATCATAATTACTTAAAAGTAAATTGCATCAATTTTAGAGATTAAATATGATATATTATTAGGATATAGTTAGGGATGTCAAATCTGGCCCTGCTCGCCCGACCCCGCCCAGCCCGGGTTGACCAGACCACGGGGTTGGCCCATCCTTTACTTCAAAAACTACATCATTTTGTCAAAAACAATGTCGTTTTTGACATTTTTCTTTTTAAAAGATATATGGTAGGTCGCTGGCCACCCTAGCCCAACCTAACCATTGGCATTCCTAGACATAGTAATAAAATTTTATCTGAGAAAAAATCAATCCAATTTTTATTTAGTAATATATGTTTATTTTAAGGTAACACTTTATTGTCTATCATTACGAGTAATTGAAGGATTATTTATTACCTCATTAGGTTGAGAGAGATAGAGTTATTTACTTTTATTTTACTCTTTATCATCTAATATAGAAATCTCCATACGTATGCCTTTCTTTTACACACGATAATTGCAAAGTTAATAGTCACCTTTATTGATTTGTATTTTTGCTTGTTCGTAATTATACTTTAATATGTCTGTCTTTTCTTATAGCCTTAGGGTTCTCTAAAAAAAGTTTAACAGGATACTGTGACTCCCTTGTGCGCAAAAACTTAGATATTACTGAATCTTTGTAACATAGAAACATTTAGGTTTAACTCTTTCGGATAATACTTTTTAAGTAAAAATTTAAATATATCAAACCAATTTAAAGGATTATACCTTTAAAATCTTTTCATGAGGTGGAAAAAATAGATGCTTTGTGAGAATTTTCTTTAATATAATGAAAATTGGTTATTTTTTCTTTTATTTTATACGATGGTACTGAGAATAGTTTGTGTTTATAAAAGATGACAGCTTAAGTTTGGAAACTAGATCTGAACAGCGCCGAGGTAGATGAGACTTTGTGAAGATGTCAACAATATAAGACTGTGAGAAAATGGGAACAAATTGTATAGTCCTTAGAGAACATGATGGCGAACAACATGACAATCAATCTCGATGTGTTTGGTCTGTGTATGAAAGACATCATTTTGATCAATTTGTATAGCACTATGGTTATCGCAATAAAAAAGGAGCTATAGACGAAGAAGATACACTCATATATTAAAGCAAACATCGCGAGAAAAGAGTTCAGAGGTAGTATCTGCAATAGTTTTATATTCAACTTATATCTTGGATTTAGAGACAATTGTTTATTTTTTGTTGTGCCAAAAAATAAGATAAATGCCTAAAAAGAAATAGTAACTAGTGATGGATCGATTGTCCATTGAGTCCCCAGCCTAACTCTAATATAGAAGAGTGGTGGAAAAGAAGACCATGAAACAAAGTACTTTGGACATAACTCAATATATGAAGAACAGAAGAGAAGTGAGTTGTATGAGGTATGGACATGAATTGATTCATGAAGTGAATAACATGAGCAATATCTAGATGAGAGACAATAAAATAGATAAGACTACTAACTAATTGGTGATAAAGTATACCATCACTAAGTAGACTTCCATCAGTAGTAGCAAAAAGGTGATTATTAGAGTCAAGTATAATTATATAAGTATCAATGATGTCAACTCAAGGGATGAGATCAGTAGCATACATTATTTATGATAAATAGTATCCAGATTCATCCGAGGATGTCTCAAGACCCAAACAAAAACTCAGATTACCCAAGTCTTTCATCTCAAGTTGCTGATGGAGAAAGAATGTTTCATCCCTCCCTTACCCAATCGACATCCATCAACAAAGCACAAACATAACTCCATCAACCATTTCCCATACCCAATCGGAACCCATCACCCATAGCAATCTTAGAAAAACAACAATGGTGGGATGAATATAGCGTCTTACCCAGAAGAGAGGAAAGATGGTAGCAGGCTGGGTTGGCTTGAAGAGCGAGGTTCGTTTGTGGAGAAGTAAATCTGGCAGTAGAGAAAGTGACAATGAGCAAGTTATGGAGAATAGAGAGAGAAGGGGAAAATGAAAGATCATATGCGTACATTGAAGTGGGAACAGAAGAGAAGATTCAAAGAGAAAACAAAAAAACTCACCTTTATCAGTGGAGACGAAACCGAACGAAGTAGGGGAAAAGGATAGCTACGGTTGGAAAAGGAGAGCTGCGATTTGTTTTAGGTTTCATTAGAGTCGTTGACAAAGGCTATTTCGGACTTTTCATTATCTTGTCCGTCGGACAAGAATTCTTGTATCTCAGTTTTGGAAGGAACAAAAATTTATGTCCTTGTCCTCTAAAGACGGAACAAAAATAGGTAAGGACAGCAAGCAAACAGGACGAAGGACAAAACTTTTGCGTCCTTGTCCATTGTCCTCACCCATGAGGATAGCAACCAAACGTGGGGTTAAGAAGGGTGTAAGACAAAAGAGTCACGACCTACTTTACTACCTCTATGAGCTAAAGTCCAAATTTGCATAAATGGTAAGGGTCAAGTAGGGTTCGGGTCTAAGGATGGAAAATGTGCCAGGTCCATCTTGCCAAATCCTGGCATTAACTGACTGGATTTGGGTTAACTAGCCCGAGGTTCATCGACTCGATGGGTCATATGGTGTCGTGCCTTGGCTGCTTATGTCGTTTTTTTGTTCTATTAAATAGAGATTTCAACCAATAAATTTGACTTATAAGATAAGATTTATAAAAAATCTAAAAACTTATTCAAAAATAATTTTGGCAGCTCTATAATTTTGAATTAATTCCCAACATTTCCCCTTAATTCAAAATTGTAAAAAAAAAAGAATTTAAGGATCATAGAGCACATCTCTCTACAATTCTTTTTTTAGCACTTCTCTCTATTCTTCAGAATGAGCACTTCTCTCATCACTTATCTCCATACAGCACTTCTTTCTATTATGCGTCTTGGTGCACTTTTCACCAATTAGAAGAGGTTGTCTTCTTCAATCACTTGCACTGTATTTGCTTGTTCTTCATTGTTAAACATGCAATCCTTTTTCAAATGCCCAAATTGTTTACACCTAAAGCATGAAGACTTCCCTTTATGCAACCAATCTTTCTCTTCATAACCAAACTTCTCACAATAGCCACATTGAGGAATGTTTGCTTTCTTCTTTTATGACAGAACCTTTGCTTGATAGGCTCCCTCCACTATCTTTTCACTTTCTTATTTTCTCATTTCTCTCCTTTGCTCTTTAGCTTATAAAACATTAATCAGTTCTGGCAATGTCATTTGGCTAATGTCCCTTGATTCTTTAAGAGATGAAATTTTCACATCAAACCTTTTAGGTAAACTTATCAGGACTTTCTTTACGATCCTGCTATCGGATAGCTCTTCTCCTATAAGTCTTATTTTATTTACCACTACTATGAGCTTATCTAAGAACTCTTGAATTGTCCCCTTTTCATTCATTATAAGAATTTTAAAATCTCTTTTGAGATTTAAAACTTGCATTCGCCTTGTCACAACATTCCTTTGATATAGCTTCTTCAATATGTCCCATGCTTCCTTAGTTGTCTCACAAGCCATAATTCTTGTAAAAATCAACTCAGATATAGTAGCATGTATTTGGGATACAGGTCTTGAGACTTTAACTTCTTCATCTTCATGAGCTCTAATTTGATTGAGTGCAGGATTATTGCCTAGGGGAGGCACGTGTCTTTTTCCATCAACCTACTGCCACAAACCGAGACCTCTCAAGTAAGCTTTAATTATGACAGCCCATACTTGATAATTTTCACCGTTGAAAACTAGGGGTGAAAAAGATGATGTTTTGAAGGAAGCCATGGAAAGAAAGGAAGCTTGGTTAGATTCTCTCTTAATCACTCATAGGTCCCTCAAGATCTTTAAGAGCTTTGATACCAAGTAGAAGTTTTTTAAAAGAATAGAAGAACATGTATAAGATAAAAAAAATATGTAACACTGGAGTTGTTTTATTATATATATTAAATAGTGAACTTTGTTTCCTTATATAGGCAAATTTTTTTATAAAAAATCAACAACTGTTAAATAGAGATTTCAACCAATAAATATGGCTTATAATTGATCTGGCCAGACTGAGCACAACATGTCCTCTTGACTTGGTATCTTATAAGATAGAATTGATGTGGGTGCCAGTTTTGGATTCGCTGGGAGCCTCTTTCCAAACTGTTTACACAACTTTCATGTTTGTTTCATTTCAGAATTCCTTTGAGGATGATAAATCTAAGATTTTGAAGATATTATGTGCAAGTCCTAACCTAAAGGAGATATACAAGACAATATGCAAGCTTAAATGTAAAGCAAAATCCAAGTGCATAGTTTGCAGTTGCCATTGTCCAATTAAGAATAAAAATGGCACCAACGATTGTTATGCAATATTAGTACCCACGATTGCAATCATAGATCAGTTCATATTTAAGGTCTAAATTAAGAGCAAGCTGCTAGGAGGAAGAAAAAAAAAGTCATAAATGGTTAATGAAAATGGCCGAAGAAGTTACTGTATTGAGAGCTCTTATCGAATAAAAATGACCTTTAACAAGTGAAGAAGAAATCAAGTTGAAGGTGAATGAGTCACAAAGATGCTAAAGGTTGAGTTGGAAAAGAAGTTAGATGAATGGCTGAAGAGTTTGTTGAAATGGAGCAGAGGTGTTGGGTCCCGATTCGCATTAAGCATGTTGAAATTATTTTGAGGCGGGTGTAAATTATTTTGAGGTTTTAGTTTGATAAATTTCAGCATTGATTCCTTTGGTTAAATTAGGATTTTTATGTGTGATGAAGGTCAAGAAAGAGGAGAGGAAATGAAAGGAAAGGCTATTGGTCCGAAGATAAAGCTTAAGGAATCAAGGTGGGTGATTTCTTAATAATTGAGTTAATAAGCATGTTAAAGTTTATTATAAATGCTAACTATTGCTTTCCA
>JAOSBP010000001.1:3175219-3185961 GCA_027563825.1 Erythroxylum mucronatum | reverse complement strand
GACATACATGCATATATGAAAGGAATACCTCATAATATATTATTAACAAGTCATAATGTTAATACATGAATCACATACATCCATTGGCCTAGGGCACACTACTAACAGGAAATAAACGGTTGGATGTCATTCTCGTCCTTATAATCATACGCTTTTTTATATCACTCATGGTGCATCCATCTTTATTGAAGTGTAAATCGTAACCCTTTTCTGATAGTTATCCAACGCTCAATAGATTCCGGCAAAGAGTAGGAGCATAGTACACATCAGAAATGTAATTTAAAGACCCATTCTTCAATTTTATAGCAACTTTTCCTTTTTCCAAAACTAGAATCTGGTAGTTATTGGAAAACTTTATTAAAGAATGAAATGATTCATCTAACTCGGCAGAAACTTCCTTGTTTTCACTTAAGTGATTACTACAAGCTGAATCTAACAATCATTGGCAGTTGTCATTGTTACTGGTTTCATGAGCGGACATCAACAAGGTCTCTAGATTATTATTCTCAGTAACTCCAACTCGATTATCCTTATGTTCTTATCTTCAAGCACGACATTCTCTATTAAAGTGACCATATTTTTTACAATTATGGCACTGAATATGTGACTTGCACTCAGATTGAAGTGACAAAACTTTTTACACTTTTAACATTGAATATTGGATTTATCCTGAGACTCACTTTCTCTTGCTCCAAGTCTAGAATTGGTTCTGAAATTTTTTCCTCCTCTTCCCCTGAAATTTGAACTTTTTTTAGTATGCTCTATTTTGCCAATTGCAGGTTCCTTCTCATTTCTCAAATTTATTTGGGCTTTTAGAACTTGCTCCGTTGTGTTCGGTGATTTTTCATTCATAGACATTTCATAGAACTCTAATGAGGCTTCCAAATCATTAAGAGTCATAGACTCCAAATCTTAGACTCTTCAATGGTTGTGACAACATAATCAAATCTACTTGTCAACGTCCGCATGATCTTCTCCACAATATCTTTCTCCGTAATTTCATTACCATTATTTTTCATGTCATTGATCAATTTTTCCATTCGTGCAAAATAACCATGAATCCTTTCATCTTTGCCTTGCTCCATCAACTTGTATTGCCTTTTTAAACCTCACAATCTTGTTCGTTTAACTATGTCTGATCCTTCATACGTTTTGAGCAAAATATTCCAAAGCCTCCCTTGTTATTTTAGCTTGAAATATTTTTTTCAAGTATCAACAACTCAACAAATTGAAAAATTAAAAAACAAGGCTTTTTCATTTAATAAACGATCACGAACCAGTTCTTCAGTCGTCGTCATTTCTTTTTCTTCTAAGCCTTTCTCTAAAATTTCACCATATTTATTGCTTCTCAAATATAACTCTATCAAGTGTCTCTACATCGCAAAATTGTTTTTGCCATCGAGCTTGAAAATAGATAATTGCATCAGTTGAACTTCAGTTGTTGAACTCGAAGCCATCTTAATCTACTTGAGCACTTTAACCGAGGTTTGATACCAGATACTGGCAAATGAAAATTGCCTAGAAAATGTATTTTGACATCCAAATACACTCACAATTTTATTGATTGAGAGAATATAAATTTTACAAAGACAAACTCACACACTACGAACTCACGACCCAAAAACTCGTTATGCGTTAGTTTGTTGAAGCTAACAACCCAAACTTACACACGCTCTCACTATTTTCTTCTATACATTTTTTTTACATCAATTTGAATTGTTAAATTGACCAACTAAAAGGAGGAAGACAAAATCAATTTGAATTGTTACATTGACCACGTCAATTTACAACTCATAACCTTCGTGATTAACATCAATTAAATCAAGTTTAATTTCTAACACAACTGTTTTGCCAGGAGGTTGATGAGGATCCAGGAATGGTTAAATCGATGGGTTTGGACATGGGATACCAAGAGCCATTTGTCCGTGATATGTAGCTATGAAAGCTACTCTTATGCCTGAAAGCTTACCAATCCGAAACTTAGCGAGCGATCCTCAGTCATTTACTTCAAATGAAATTGATCATGATGTTTCTACATCAAAATATGGTGACAAGGTATATTTGAGCAGTGTCTTTGACGAAGAACAAAAGCAGAATATGGAAGATGAGGTAGTGGAGAAAGAAGTCATAGAGGTTAAGCGGATCATTGATGGCCCTATTCCTGGAGTCAATTACAATTCATGTTCTTTGGGATTTTCTCCACAGAAATCTGGGATGCCGGGGAAGAGAGCAGAACGTTGAGAATACAAAATATTTTCACACTACAGAGAACTTTCTCAACGAATGAGAACCCCTTCAATGCCTCATGAAAAGTCACTACCTCAAAAAGGACTTGGAAACATTCCACTGATGAATAGCATTTAAAAGGCCTTCCAATCCAAGTTCAAGCGAAACTGTTCAAGCAGAATATATGGGCATCATGAATAAATAAGACATGAGACTTGGGTCTTCTGCTTCAAGGTGCCACCATGTTCCTTGGCTACATTTTGTTGGTGGGAAGTACTTTCATTTTCTTTTATTCACTTACGAGCTGTAAACGTTAAATAAATAATTCCAAGTAAATGTACAAAATCTCAAGGGACCAACCTATATATCGCAATTGTCGTGTGATAATAGCCTATCAAGATAAAACAGTTTTCAACTACAGAAAGTGAAAACAATCTTACAGTCTGAAAGTTTACTCGCACCCGAAACTTGGAAGAGAATATTAGGAACCATTCTCCAATAATAGGGACCACGTGATTGGTGTCCGTTCCAGTCATTAAGAACAGAAACACATACAGCATTGTTCACTTACACTTGGGACAATCGAAATTCAGGGAACTGGATCTATAATAGCTTCTACGTCCAATTTATCTCATTTCCTCTTCACCTAACAGCCATTCTGAACTCTCTCCAAGCCATATATTTCCTTTTCGCACTCCCTGCCCATCCCAAATGCATCAATTCACACACGCAGTAGCTTCCTAGAGCATAGCTTTTCGACGTAACAATACAAAAACATGGTCCAAGTTTTTAGCTTCCACGCCAACTTTTGGCAGCTACACTAGGATGACAAATTCCGCCTGTGCACACACGTAAGTAAACAGCTTTACCCCCGTAATAAATATAGCAAGTCTTTCAACAATATCAGGGCTCAACGTTTGCTCCTATCATACTTCTTGTCCCTATCATCCTTGCCTTTCCTATCATTAGTTTGAGGTGTGTACTGGCTCGTAGATGAGGGTGAGTACCCAGGTGCACTGGGTGAATACCCCGCACTTGGACTAGAACCAACAAAATACACAATGGGACTTAATTAGTAAAAGGGAAGCAAATAACCACATTCAAATTACATACAACTGAATATATGTTCTTAAAACAGGATCTTGGCATACCTGTACTGTGGGGAGCTAGGGCTATAATCTGGGCTCACTCCAGAATTATAGGGGCTAGCAAAACAAAACAAAGATTAAGTGCTTTAGAAAAATAGAGGCAAGCAACCATCATAAGCAACAAGATGCGACTGCAAAATGGCAGGAAATAAATACAGATTAATCAAAACTTACCTGCTCGGGCTGTAACTTGGGCTTGAAGGAGAATATGATGGGGACGTAGGTGAATAGGATGGGGATGTTGGGCTGCACAATAAGATAATACATTCAATCATTAAGTAATGAGACAAGACATTCACAATAACTACGAGAGTACCAAACAAAGAAATTGTTTTAATAGTCACATAAAAGGTAGTATTAACATATTCAGTTGCATAGTCTTACCTATAATTTGGAGAAGTGGGACTATAGGGACTGGCAGGTGACAATCTTGGACTGCTGGGTGAGTAAGCCTGCGAAGGACTGTATTTTGCCGACTGTGGATTGTAACTAGGTGAAGTCGGGCTATAGCTCGGCGAAGTTGGACTATAGCTTGGTGATGTTGGACTATAACCAGGGGATGTAGGGCTATAGGCTGGTGAAGTTGGGCTGTACGAAGGAGATGTGGGACTGTAGGAAGGAGAGGTTGGACTGTAGGAAGGAGATGTTGGGCTATAAGAGGGTGATGTTGGACTATAAGCAGGTGAGGTGGGGCTGTATGCAGGTGAGGTGGGGCTATATGCAGGTGAGGTGGGGCTATAACTAGGCGAAGTTGGACTGTAACTGGGGGATGTGGGGCTGTAACTTGGAGAAGTTGGGCTATAACTGGGTGATGTAGGGCTATAACTCGGGGATGTAGGACTGTAGCTCGGGGATGTGGGAGAATATGAAGGACTTGTAGGAGAGTATGCTGGACTAGTTGGGCTATAACCAGGCGAACTTGGGCTGTAGGTTGGTGAAGTTGGACTGTATCCCGGAGAAGTAGGGCTATAACCAGGAGACGATGGACTGTACCCCGGAGAAGATGGGCTATAGCCAGGAGATGAAGCAGGGGAGAAAGGCATTCCACTAACATAAGGTGAAAATTGAGCATCTGTAATGGGGGAGAGGCGAAGACTTGGGCTTAGCAAATAATTGGGAGACATCATGCCCTCATGATATGGAGTTCCAGACACTGGAGATCGAGCAGGGGTCATGCCGAATTCCAGGCCATCTATATAACTTGGGAGCTGGAGCTCGATAGCATTCTTCAACATCTCGTCATTGAGATACAATGCACAGTCCCCTGTGCCAATTGGGGCAAGCTGACCCAGCATTATATTTTCAGTGACCCCTCTAAGGTAATCTGACTCAGCATAGACAGCAGCATCAAGGAGGATGTCCACAGTTTCTTCAAATGAGCATCTCATCAATGGCCCAGTATCATTGCGATTGATACCATGACGGGTGATTGCCATCAAATGACCACGATAAGTCATGGTATCACATAGTATGGCCAGATGCCTGTAATTGACATACGATCCATCAAAGGATATAACAACTCGCAATTCATCGAGGAGGGCACGGCGAACTGCCTCTATCCCAAGAACTTCAATGACTTCAATCAAGTGATTACTGGTTGTTCTTCTGGCATCAACATTTTCATTACACATGACAGCCAGGAGATTGACACCCTCAGTGTCTAACATCCATTCCTCTACTGTCTTAAATCCTTCATTCTCATCAAACCTGCTAACTTTACCATGCTTGATGAAGACTTTGTTGATATCTGGAATACCTCGAAGAGCCATTTCAGTCAGCATGTTACTCTCAATCTTCTTTAGGAAGACATCATCCTCAGCAGACTCATCAGTTAAATCCCCTTTTGGAGCTTCATCATTCATGATACGAATCCGGAGAATTAACTTTTCTGCATTGTCATCATTAAATATACAAGTCAAGTCATCATCAAATTCAAGGTTGATCTTCTCAGCAATGTCAGCCATACTTAGCTTCTTATCAACCATCATTTCCCGATTCAGCTCTATGCGAAGCAACCAAGGAGAGATTTTCTCCGGTGCAACCTCCTCATCAGGCATTTCATAATACGACTTCACAAAATCAATATCCTCCTCAATTATTGTACTTGTGGGATCTGGATCATACCACACTTCCGTTGCTTGGGTCACACTTCGCAAGGTGGTATATTCCAAAGCACATTGAACATTCTTAGCTTTCTCCTTTGTCTTATTACATTCAGGAGTCAAGTAGACAGAAAGAGAAGGCGTTTTAATTTTTTTTGCCACATTAATAATTTCCCTCAACCTTGGAACACCAAGAGTAACATTTTTAGCACTAACACCAGCATAATGGAAAGTATTGAGAGTCATTTGAGTAGCAGGCTCTCCAATAGACTGTGCAGCAACACAACCAATCATTTCACCAGGTGCTACCAACGATTGCAAGAACCGTGACTCTATCTCACCAATGACCCAATCAAATGCTTCACGTGTGAGCCTGTATTCCTGCAATACCCTTTTACTGGCAAGGGTACTACGAAGCAAAATTCCAAAGAAGAGAGTGGCATTCTTTTGTGCTTCAACACTTAATGGATCCTCTCCAGGAACAACCTTCAATCTCTCCTGGAGTTTATCAACAGCTTCTACTGCTTCCATTGGGTGAATATCTGAAGGCCTTCTGGTATCAACCTTGAACGTCTTCTGGGCATTCCAGATAAGCCTCCCAAGATTAACAGGCATTGGCCAAAGACTGTCACCAGTTGTTGCAATCTCCGTTCCAAGTTGATATCTATCAGCTTCAAGTTTTTGAACTTCAGCTTCAAACACATCTCTCAGCTCCCTGATATTTTTCAAATCCTCAATATGTTCTGGTAACATATAGTTAGGGTTCCAATTTTCATCATCCAATTCATATCTGAATACCCTATCAAATTCTGATTTCTTCATCTTCAAGGTATCTAGCTTCTGTGATTCTATCCACACAGCATCCATCCCGTCTTCCCCATAGAGAAACTGAATAACATCCCCCAATGAATTCCTCACAGTACCATCATATTTAACCATGATATCCTCCATGGCCTTCACCAATCTCCTCTGTATATAGCCAGTCTCAGAAGTCTTAACTGCAGTATCTATTAGTCCTTCTCTACCACCCATAGCATGGAAAAAGAATTCTTGGGGAGTCAATCCACGAAGGTATGAATTCTCCACAAAGCCTCGACTTTCTGGCCCATAATCATCTTTGGTGAAGTGAGGTAACGTCCGATCTATAAAGCCAAATGGTATACGTTTACCCTCAACATTTTGCTGCCCCACACAAGCCGTCATCTGAGATATGTTAATGAAACTGCCTTTTGACCCTGCAGTAACCATAGCCTTGAGATTATTACTCTCAGATAGACTCTTTTGGGCACTGTTACCCGCATCATCACGAGCTTTATTCAACACCTAAAGATGACAGTTGTTACCATCATAATCAGTAAACAAAAACAAAAAACAAAAAAAAGTTGACAAAACACTAACCACTTTCATCAGCTCACCTGATTCACTTTGTTTTCAAAAGAATCCATCATAGTTCGTCCAGGTTCAGCCTCCAGATCTTTAGTCTGGGCTTGCATAATGAGTTTTTTCACCTCATTTTTTGCTGCTGAAATAGTTTCGTTGATTTTCTCCATTGTGGCTGCATCAGCAATTGTATCTCCAATACCAATGCTAAAAGCATTCTGTAACAGCCAATAATTCACCAGCCATTGCGTATGTCCCAAAAATTTGCGTGCTGCATCTGGACCAACTTCTTCCCTGCATAAAATAAATTACAAAATAAGTTGCACCATACAAGCTGGTCCAACAAAGTCAGGTCTCCACTTTTTAACAACCACATAAAACAAAAGTTATCCACTGTGAAATATTTGTACAATAAAAGTCATCAACCAAATCGCTACCATATCACATGTATAAGACTGCCAGTAGATGTTCCAAGCGTCTTTTTGCAAAGGGTTCCAGAAAGTAACTCCCCTTTTTCTATCCGGACCAGTGTATCCCCCGGAGTAACAATTCCTCTTTCAGAATCAGAATGCCAGGCAGAAGTTCTGATCAGATTAATCTGCTTTGGTATTATGAGGTTAAAAACTTGTTTTCCAGTCCAAAGTGGCCTTGGTTTGAGGATTGCAGGAGCAGGAATTTTCCCATCAAAATCCTCCCACCACATCAAGATGTTCATGAAAACATCCTGCAAATAGGGATAGAGTTTAGGTCCAAGACAAGAAAGAACAGAATCATACAATTGAATGATGAAGACGGGGTTTAAATATCATTTCCGTTTCACCTTTTCTATGAAGGTGTCTCTCTTGGTGATTTTACGGCATCCTAAAAGAGTATCCTGGACAATACCCATCACTGGCCGATTTGATTGAGGTGATACAATGCATTTTGGCACCATCATTAATTCTAGCACTTCTGCCCTGGTTTCAAATGACTGAGGAACGTGCATATTCATTTCATCACCATCAAAATCAGCATTATATGGTGAAGTAACAGATAAATTCAAGCGGAAAGTTGAGTATGGCATAATCTTGATTTTGTGCCCCATAATTGACATCTTATGGAGACTAGGTTGACGATTAAAAAGCACAAAGTCACCATCATTTAGATGTCGTTCCACCTGTAATCATCATAAAATGATTTAATGGTAAGAACAAATGGACTGTTAAAGGATGTAATGAATGGACTCCAATTGGCTCATATAGGAAAATACCTTGTAGCCAAGCTCCAAATGGTGATCGCTACTTTTCTTCAAGTAACGAAGATCAAGTCTTTGTCCATCGTCCCTTATGATATATTTTGCACCAGTTTTTCCAGGAGGAGGATGTGGCCCATACTCAACAAGTTCCTTCAACCTGTTTGAGAAAATATCCACATTAAAAAATGGAATATTAACAAGATCGGAAGAAATAAAAGCTACAATGAGATATGAACCTTTCTATGTTGTAGGGAGTCACGGTTTCAGGATAGGTGAGGTTCAAAGCGATACTCCATGGTACCCCTAGCTCATCAATGTTGATAGTGGGATCAGGTGTAATAACAGTACGTGCAGAAAAGTCCACTCTTTTACCCATCAAGTTTCCCCTAATCCGCCCTTCCTTTGCTTTGAGCCTACTACATATGGACTTGATAGGTCTTCCTGACCTTTGAGTTGCCTGTAATATGAAGAATACACCACCTAAAAACATTATTTCTTACAAAGCAAAACAAAATGAACCTCATATACAATTGGAACTCATCAATGCAAGAATAAGCAACTCCATACCCTTGGCTGTCCAGGCAATTCATTGTCAAAATATGTAGCCACATGAAACTGTAACAACTGTGCAAACTCGGATATAATATGTGCAGGCGCCCCACCCCTCTCCTGTCTTCTCAAATTCTCGTTGTGTCTAATAATCATTGCCAGCTGATGGGTTAAGTCATCCTACATTGGGAAAAAGACAAGAAACATGAATACTTGTAGAAAATTTCACATTGAAGATACCTGAATTGTTAGATATCAGTCTGGAAAGAAAAGAGAATGTACACACAGCATGTGTCTGTTATCAATTACAGTCCAGTGTTAGGAAAGTAACACTACAATAGACTTGCCTCACTCCTGGAGGATGTATCCATCATAACAGAAGGCCTCACAGGAGGTGGGGGAATTGGAAGAACTTGTAGAATCATCCAATCTGGACGTGCATACTTAGGGTTCAAGCCCAATAACTGACAGTCCTCATCACTTATCCTCTTGAGAACACCAAGAACCTGCATTACAAATTATGACATCAGCTACATACACAAAATTAAAGACAGAACAACATTTTATCTCAGGCTCTAAAGCCAAACAACATTTTACCCTTTCTGCTGTAAGGGTCTGCTTTCTCTCCACAGGTTCAGGTAGTTGTTCCTGATCATCATTTTTCTTTCTTTGAGCTTTATACTCAGCAATCATCTTCATACCTTCAATACTAATCTTTGGTTGTTGAGCACCGCAGCCACCGCGACTCTTCTTCACAGGCTCATCATTATCTTGACCTTGAACGTCAATTTCGTCGCCTCCTTCACATTTAGTTTTATTCTTACAAGCATCAAGAATCTTTTTAAGTCTATTTTTGGGATTCTTTATTTTCAAGGCCTGCTTAAACTTGTGATCATCCTGCAGCAAATTTATAGAAAACAGTTGAGAGAGTTTTATACAAAATACTAATAATAATAATAAGAAGAAGTTTAAATGGTGTTTGTTTGTGAACTTTGTGGGTACCTCATTAGCCAAAATCTTGGAACAATTGAAGCAAACACAGCGCATAATATTTAGAACAGTCTTCATAAATCCAATGTGGAACATGGGCTTTGCGAGCTCGAGATGGCCAAAGTGACCCGGACATTCAGCCATGATGGCAGTACAAGTCTCGCACTTCATCTTCCTGTCAATAGTGCCCAGCCGAGGATCGCTTAATCCTCCAGGCTTAGGCTTTCCCCTCTCCGTGGTCTCGCTGTGTTCAATTTGTACCACTGACATTTGCCTCTGCCAACCAATATTACACAACCCACCCGTAAAAACAATAACTCCATTTTCAACAAAACTAGAAACGTATTAATTAGAAAGAAAAGGGGCTGCTTTGTTTTCTTCAATCAAATTCAAATTGTAATCGAAAAAGGAGACAGAGAGAGAGAGTTACGATTTCATCAGGACTGAGAATGCCAAACTGAACCAACTTGACTTTAGCTACCTCTGCTGGAGAGTATGGGAATCTCGTATCCATGGCTGAATTGGATTAGATTGCAACAAAGACAATATTAAGAGTCGCCAACCCTATACAAGTTAAATAACCACACCCATGTGCTAATCATACTGTTAATCATGACTGCAATTAACATCATCGAACCGTAACCAAAAACCTCCAAGTTACAGACAACCCGAAAGCAAGAACTTGAAGAACAAAAAGAACAGTTAAGGAAACAAAAAAATGAATCAAGTCGAACCTATTTGTTAAGATAGTCGATTTCTCAAACGACCAATCTTGAAGCTCAAATCGCAACAGCTCCTGTGTATAAAAATAGAACAATAAATAACCGCGCATAAAATACAACAAAGAAACAAACAAATAGGTAAACAAAACGTGCGAAATAAAAAACAAAACTACAAAATCAAGGAGAAAATCGAGATGAACGGGAACCCTAACCTAGAAGGAATGGACCAGATCGCAGAGGCAAACAACGAGCATAAAATCTACCCTAAACAAGCTCACAGCTGGTAGCCCAGCAACCTTTAACAAAATTTTATATAACAATATCGAAGCAGTCAACAATTATCGTGTCCAATAAGTTCAGAATTGCGATTCAAGCAAACTTACAAAGAAAA
>JAOSBP010000001.1:3144496-3158991 GCA_027563825.1 Erythroxylum mucronatum | reverse complement strand
TACTCAGTAAGGAGAATAAATCGATACAGAGAATTCTTATCATTTCACTGTTTCAATCACTCTCTATAGAGATTACTGTCCTTTGGCAGGGCAATAAGCCTATCAACAATCTCCTACATGAAGCCTTTGTCTCCATTATAATCCAAACAGAACTGATAAAACTCTATTCAACTAAGAAACTAGATAAATAGATGAAAAGTTGGTAGTTTAAAGATAGTTTAGAGGAGGAATGGTGTCGAGTTTAACAGAACCACATCAGTCATTTCCCAATATTAAGTCTTGCACAAAGCACCAAATACATTCGCTTAAGAGAAAGAAGGAACCCTGAAAGAGAGACATACATCGAAACTGCATAACTTTTACATCCCAGAAAGACAACTTTTACATAACCTTATATTGGAGAGATTTTATCATGGAAAGCGATGGCAATCTGGCCCGGTCCAACCCAAAATCAACGAACAGGTTCGGGCTAGTCCCAAAATCCATGGGCAGAAATTTCTTAGCCCGACTGGTCTACTGATAAGGCTCAAGCTTTGGCTGTCCAAGCCCGGCCTAACCCAAGGTTCGACCAAGAACAATAAAGCAATATCGTTTTGCTAACAATGACATTATTTTTTGACAGATGAAAGGGAAGAGAGGAGTTTGGGATAAGACGGGGAAAAAGAGAGTAATATGTTTCAAGATTGGTTTTTTAAAAAAGTTGCTTCATTGCTTACTATCAGTTTTTCTTAAATCTCACGTTTTAATAAAACTTTTAATTAGATATTGACGACATTTAAATACAATATTATTATAGTTCTATTGTTAACTTACTTTCGGGACTTTAATTAGATATTGACGATACTCAAATAAAATATTATTACAGTTACTTTTAATAAGATATATAAACGTGAAATTTAATTACTAATGGAGCTTATAGTCATAGTGCGTTTTATTTTACTAATTCACAAATCAGAAGAATAAAAACTTAATAATTGTCTTAGTATTTTTATAATTTAATAAAAAGACAAAATGACAATTTTTTTTTTATAAAAAAAGGACAGAATGGCAAAGCCAGCGGCCGTCACTTTGGAGTCGTGTTTTAAGTCCCACAGTTTCCATGGCAGCTCACAACGGGAAGTGCCACCCAACCGTACTAGGCAATTTTATGTTTCCGGCGGTCTCCACTCTCCACCCTTAATACTTTATGGTTTTGTGTAAGAAAGAAACGCAATAACTAACAGGATTGTGGTTCCCCATCCAATAATTAACGGTCTCAGTTTTATTCATTCATTACATAGTTAACACTCATCTCTGACAAGTAGACCTGTCAAACGTAAAAGCTTACAAAACTTGAATCTTTTTGTTAAAAGTAAAACACCTGTGTGGTGTCTTGCCATATGTAAAGCAGATGGGCATTACAAAAAGATTCTTCTTTGTCTAATCTTTCTGAAAGTTATTGCTTTTTTTTTTCTTTTTTCTTCAGTATCCGACCAAAACTTTGAATTTTAGTTCCAAATCTTGATTCTTTCTTCATTTTGTTAGAACAATTTGTAATTTCCAATCCTCAAATTCTATTATCAAGACGTAGCCCTAAAAATTCTTTCCTGTTGCCATTCTGAACCGAAATTCCAATTCCAGTCATTGAAATCTGGCCTGAAGTAATCTTTTCTTATTCTCTACGGTAAAGTATTTACCTTGGCTGAGGATACAGCGGCTTGTACGGTGTGAAACAGTAGTCTCTTACTTCACTGATTCAAGGCACAGACCATGAAGCGAGCCAAGTTGGAGTCTTTTGTGCGGCAGAGTAGAGTCACATTGATCCAGACTCTAATGGCTGCGCTCTTCGTGTACTTTCTCTTCATGGGCATTGAGATGCCTCTTGTTTTCAGAACTGGAAATGGGTTTAGGTCCGTCCTCAGTGACGCCCTGCCTAGGCCGCTGGGCTTTGACGTGGTTGGAACTGACTCCACCAGCCAGAGCTATGCTGACCGAGCTCCAGAGAGGAAAATGCTAGAAGAGATTGTGGTGTCAAGCCTATTCTTTAATGAAACTGTGTTTGATACTGTTGGTAGTACTGACGAGTTCACTATGCTCCCAAAGGCTGCGAAAAAGGCGTGGTTGGCTGGGCAGAAACTATGGGAAGAAATGGAGTCTGGAAAAATGGAGATCGAACTCCGTGAGAATGGCACAGACATGAGAACAGAGAACTGCCCGGATTCGATTGCTTTATCAGGGTGGGAGTTCTCAGAACGGAATAGGATCCTCGAGCTTCCATGCGGGTTGACCTTGGGCTCACACATAACAGTCGTTGGAGAGCCGAAGTGGGCACACCCTGAGAATGACCCGAAGATTTCATTGTTGAAAGAAGGAGAAGTTGCGGTGATGGTGTCACAGTTCCTGATGGAACTGCAGGGGCTGAAGGTCGTTGATGGGGAGGACCCACCAAAGATTTTACATTTCAATCCTAGATTGAAGGGTGATTGGAGCGGGAAACCCGTGATAGAGCAGAACACTTGCTACAGAATGCAGTGGGGAAGTCCATTGAGATGCGAGGGGTGGAGCTCAAGAGCTGATGAGGAAACTGGTGAGTGATTCGTTTTGGTATTGATATTATCCGGTTATGTTGATCCTAAGTAGGGTTCATTTCTTTCTGATTGATTCGTGTTGGCGTTGCAATTTAGTGTTCCAATCTTAGTTTAGTGATTTGGGACAGTGTGTTTGAGAACTATTTTGAGCTGTGATTGACTTTTAATGTTTTGGATGTGAATGCTGCACACGGATTTGATTTTTCTCTAGTCAGTTATGCTCAGTTGTAGCTTCCTGTCGGTGTTCGAGGTATCCTTGTTGAGGCAGGGGGGTTTCGTTGTTCTCTCTTAAATGTGACATTTCTACACTTCTGAAGTATTTGGTTTTCTGCCTTTCTGGTCCTTTTTTCTTGGGAAGTCGATGGACAGGTGAAATGTGAAAAGTGGCTTCGTGAAGATGACAATAGCACAGAGGAGTCTAAGGTTATTTGGTGGTTGAACAAGCTGATAGCGCAGAGGAAAAAGATTTCCTATCTCTGGCCGTTCCCTTTTGCTGAGGGCAAGTTATTTGTTCTTACACTCAGTGCTGGTTTGGAAGGATACCATATCAATGTGGATGGAAGGCATATCACTTCTTTCCCATACCGCCCGGTGAATTACTGTCCTGATTCTTGAAGAATCTTATAACTTTTGTTGGATTTATAATTTGTAGATTTTCTTAAAGTTGTTTAAGGTCTTCATCAGGGATTTGTTCTCGAGGATGCCACTGGATTGCACTTAAATGGAGATATCAATGTGAACTCAGTTTTTGCTGCTTCTTTACCTTCTTCACATCCAACATTTGCTTCACAGAAACATCTTGAGATGTTTCCTCAGTGGCAAGCGCCACCTCTTCTTGGGAAAGTAGAACTCTTTATTGGCATTCTTTCTGCCGCCAACCATTTTGCTGAGAGAATGACTATAAGGAAAACATGGATGCAGCATAACTTGATAAGATCTTCATCAGTGGTTGCACGTTTTTTTGTAGCACTGGTAAATATGTAGAATGGATTCTTTGTTTAATTTGCTGAATCCTCTAGGCATCCGCGGATAGTAAACACTAATGCTAAACTTTCGCATAATATTCTGACAGAATGGAAGGAAGGAAATAAATTCAGAGTTAAAGAAAGAAGCAAAGTATTTTGGTGATATTGTTGTTGTTTCTTACTTGGATCATTATGACCTAGTTGTGCTGAAGACTCTCGCAATCTGTGAATATGGGGTAAGTTATTGGGGTGTTGCTTTTGTACATCCTAGAGCCCATGGTTGCTATTTGTTTAGAAGTCGCAAGTGTATTTTTTTTGGTTCAACTGTTATATGGATGCTGAAGACAATTTATGTAATTCTTTCAATTAATAGATCCGGACACTAGCTGCAAACTACATTATGAAGTGTGATGATGACACCTTTGTTAGAGTGGATGCCCTAATCAAGGAAACCAGGAAAGTTGGAGGCAGAAGCTTATTTCTTGGAAACATGAACTACTACCACAGGCCCTTGCGTAGTGGCAAATGGGCAGTGACATTTGAGGTATGTCTTTGCAGAAAAAATCCAAAACTAGTTGTTATATGCTCTGACTTCTATTGTGTGGGACATACTATCATCACGCGCCCTTCTTGCTTCAGATTTGAATTTCCTTTTGTACTCTTTTTCACAAGTAAGCTTAACATCATTTAGTTGCATTGGTTTTTAGTTCATAAGGCCACTGGGAAAAAGGTTGGGAGTGGGGAGGTTGGTTGTCAAATATTTATACGTAAGAATTGCTTGGAATGTGGTGCCTACCTCTTCCTGAGTTCTCATTCTCTGTTGAAGTGCAGAATCATATTTCCTAACCTGGCTACACTTCCTTTTGAGTACTCTTGCCTCTTCTTTTACTGCATCTCCCTTTACAGTGTTTTCTTTCATATCTTACGTATTGGTTCAGGAAATTTGTTTTGTTTCTACTCATATATTAGTCTTGTATGGTTAAACATCTTCTTGTTTGAATCTAGTCCTTCAAAAAAAATCCAGACTAATCTAACAGTTCTGGAATTTGTTTCTTTTTTTCTTTTCACTGATATTCCTCATTCAACTGAGTTCGCCCAAAATTAACAGAGGAAGGATAACTATTTTTGGAGGAGCTGAAATAAATGGCAGAAACATCTCTTTTGGTGGTGCTTGTAATTCCATCTCAACTACTTCAATTAGATTCATGTTTTATATTCTATTAGATTATTCCCTACCATTGTAATTATTAGTAAACTCTCCTCATGAGAGTTCGCGACAAGCCAAGAAATCTTGTAATTTTTTGATTTAGTTTTATCAATTGATAATCCAGCTTTTAATTTTTTTAAAAAAAATCTCTTTTGGTGTACTATTGAATTAATCACTGAAATCTTCATTGGCAGCACGCTGTGTTGCATCCTGGGTATCCCTTCTTTATTATCGTTTCTTGTTTTCATTGCTTCCCTTGTACAGGAATGGCCAGAAGAAGAATATCCTCCATATGCGGACGGTCCAGGTTACATCCTGTCGTCCGACATTGCATGGTCCATTCTCAAGGAATTTGAAAGTCATAAGTTGAGGGTATGTTGAATTCCTGTTTTGTGTATGTGCACGTGTGTGGATGTGGTTGTGGATGTGCAAGTGGTTGCATATGCTTGCATGCTCTTGTCTGGCTAACATCTCCAATTTACTGGAACTATTTTGATTGCCAAAAGTAATAACCTGAATCAATGTTCCCTCTTGCAGTTGTTTAAGATGGAAGACGTAAGTATGGGAATGTGGGTTGAAAAGTTCAATAGTTCAAAACCTGTGGACTACGTGCATAGCTTGAAGTTCTGCCAGTATGGGTGCATTGATGATTATTACACTGCTCATTACCAGTCGCCAAGGCAAATGGTGTGCCTCTGGGACAAATTACAACAAGGAAAGCCTCATTGCTGCAATATGAGATGACAGATGAAGCACAGACTGTCATAGCATTGTGCTTACCAATTGGGAAAGTTGGAAGAAAAGGAAGTTTCACATAGGAATCAAATTTTGATGCTGTTGTACATCTCTGTACAGAACTAAAGATATAGTGGGGTTTCCAATCCTCCTAGAGTTTATTTTCTCCCAGCAATTACTAGCTTCCCCCTTATCTTTTTTGGGAAAAACCAGTTTCCATCTTGCAGGGAACTACTCATGGGACATTGTTAGAAGAGGGATTGAACAGTTCGAAGAGAAAAAATGTAGTAAAAATCAATATTTTTGTGTTTGAACTAAACTGCAGGTCATCCCCTCTCTCCCCCACTTTCTCTGCAATACCTTTTTATTATTATTCGAGGATTGATTCCTTTAGAGCACTTCAAAATCTTGAATGAACTATGCAGATAAGGATAAGATGAGTAATCATCAATGGTGAAGAGAAACTCCACAAAATCTTATGACGTTGAAACTGAAAAATCATTGTGAAGCAGTCTCCCGGCTGGAAGTAATGGCTTCTGCACATATCCATGGACTCTAATCATAATAAATACCGGACATTTAGAGCTCTTAAAGTGCTTTTCACAAAATCCAGCAACAACAAGGTGATTTCGATTGTTATATCAACCTGTATGTTTAAGGGTCAAGGATCTGAGAAATAAGTCCGTTGTAACAGAACGAATCAGCAAAGTGATTAAGAAGTTTAATGGATTCAATGTGGACTTTGTTTGGCAAGTTCCGCAGATACCTATGCCCGGGTTGATGTTGCTTAGTGAATATGTTGAAGTAAACTAGTGGGCTCTGAACTGCTAGTCTGCTAATACTAATGATGACAAGAAAACACTATTAGCTGCATGCGGCTTGCTTTATCTCTTTCAGGAACTTGCCAGTTGAGTAGGTAAAAGAAAAAGAACCTTTACAATGAAACTGATTCTGTCTTTGTAGGAATATTGCTCTACATATATAGAGAATCGTATATCCTTCTTTGTGAAAATTATACTTCTTCCTTTTTTTTGTAAGATTAAAATGGACACTTAAGAGTAATATGAAAGTAAGAGATTAGAAGAAAAATATCATAATTTTAAGCAAAAAAATATTGGCCTTATTTGGCAAATAGCTGATTAGCTATTTTTTTGGCAGATTTAGGTGGATTTAATTGTTTGGCCACATCAAACAACTAATAATTATGTTTAGTAATTAGCGGATCGAGTTGGCGGATTGAACTCAATCCCTTATTTTTGAAAACGTTACTATGAGAATTATTTTCAAATGGTGGCTAAAAAATGAAGGGATAAAATGACAGTTTTGTCTAAAAGTTATTACAAATTACTACGGAGATAGAAATAGAGATAAAGATAAAGATAAGTTTATCCTGTTATGATAAATTTCATTCTTTTAATCGCATATACAAATTTAACTTTATTAGTAGCTATCATCTAAGAAGTTTTTTATCAAGTCTATTCATCATTGAGAAGTTGTATTGAAAAGACTTTTAGTGTTCTTAAAATTCGATGGAAGATATTGGAGAAAATGCCAAAGTATTCATTGATGGATCAAAATAGAATAATTTGTATAGCTTTTGTGTTGTATAACTATATTAGAAAAAGCACAATTGGAGGCTTAGTTTTTAACATCATCGATCAAGATCTTGAATTTATACCTCCAGATATATTTGAAGATGTTGAAGTTAATTCTACTCAAGAAGGTGTTAAAGAACTGAGAACTTAAGAAATGACAACTATTTGTGATAAAATTGGTTTTAGTTTAACGACAGTTAGACACCATTCTTAGATTATTATAAACCTTAACTTTAAATTATGGTGTTGACTTCTTTTATTCTATCTAAATTCTTATGAAAATATTCAAAGAAATACTAAGATATAATACTCATGTTCTTATAAATCCTTTTTTTAAGTCTAGTCCTCATAAGTCATTTTACACATAAATAACTAATACCAAACAAATAATTTTACTAAACATCTTTAAATAGACAGCTAATGTTGGACCCCACACCCCACCCGTAGGTGTTTGGGGGTTATACCCCAGCGTGTGTTTGCAGATTATACCGCGGCAACCAACCTTAATCAGTATTGTCCTCTTTGGTCTTGGAGAGTTTCTAGCACTCGAACCCAAGACCTCAAGGTTTTGTAGCGTTTAAACGCTCACCTCTTACCATTTGGCTAGTTTAAAAAATGGACAGCCACCTTGTCTTGGCTTTTAGAGCATGTTTGAGTATAAACTTGAATGAAAGGTATTTCTTAAAGGTTGTAGAACTTACCAAGATCTTCAAAATGAGGTATGATATGTCCCATTCGGAGTTAGGAGTAAAAAGTTATGAGAGTCGGAAGTGAGTAAAAGTACTATTCATTTGGTAATTCACTATTCATATGGTCATTTCCGATTTTCCTTTTATATCTTTTGCAATTAGCGTCCGATTCTCTTGATTTTCGAAGCATTAGTTTTCTAAAATCATTGTCCTCCATTTTATGCAAATGTGAGAGTTTTAGGAATTAAATTAAAATTATAGACTTAAGCAAAGTGAAGCAATTGGTTGAAAATTTTAGAACTTGAGTCCGCATTTTGGTCTAGGAAGCCCCGATTAGGAATTGGATTCTATTATGGGCCCGATGCAGATCAATTTTATTAACGGAAATTAAGATAAAAAAAAATTTATATCGAGATTTTCGGATTAGTCTAAGGTTCCCAACGCGGATTCAGATTCCAGTTTGGTTTTTTGTAAGAGGTTGGACATTCGGTAACGGGTTCCAACATTTAGAAGAGTTTATAAGGAATCATGTGTTTTCGGTAATGGGTTCCAACACATACGGACTTGATGGTGCTTATATATTGACAAAGGCAGTTCCCAGAAGCAAGTATGAGCTTTGTAGTAAGCTTACTGAGATGTCTCTCAAGTAGGTGTTGAAGCATAACATGTCTTCCCTATAATTGGGCTGCGGACGCTGGAGATTGTTTAGTGTCTAGACCTATTTTGAGAGTTTTGGTGTTCCTAGGCACCTTTATAGTTTGTGTGGATGACTAACAAGTGAAGACAAAATGGTTGAAACTCTTCTAGGGGGAGACATGACCGCGTAAGGTGCTATACACCGATGTCCTTAACTTATACAGTCGTGTATACTAACAGTGTTATTTGTGTTTTTCTCTTGTCTCCTAATACTATTGTCATTTCTATTAAGTCTGTAATAACAACTATGAATGAAACTATACATTAACAATTGACCGTAAATTTTGGAGCATTGATCTTTTTAACATTTCTCATACAAAAATTGAGATCAAGATGAGGTATATTTACTTGTATCTCAGAAAGTTTTTGAGATAAACATATATAGTTCCCATCCGTAGTAGCAAGAATGATTATTTAATAGTTCCATAATAGTTAGTGCATAATTACACACGGTGGCAAGAATTTGCTGGTTTTATGCTATAAAACAAACACACATATAGAAACCGATGAACAAGAAGCTCGACCGAAGGACATCCAGAGTCAAATGCATTAAACAACATTGAAGTACAAGGTGTTGGTATTGATTGTTCCAAAACTTGTCAGTTATGCCCCACTTTTGTTACACAATAACACTTATCATCGTTGCTATTATATTTGAACAACCATCATGGATATTATTATTCTTTATTATATCCAAACATCCAAAATGTTTATCGTCTTTATTATTATTCTTTAATACATCCAAACGGTCATTTATTTTTCCTATATATATAGCTTGTCTATCTTGTTTACGAACACATACATATTCACGTCTGCGGTACAAAAGCTTATCAAGCACAACTCATTTCTATTTGTTCATTTTGGACTCATCAAACACAACTCTCTTCTTTTGTTCTTCGTTTTTCCTTGCTCCCAGAGACAGTTCCTACTTCGCTCTTTGGAGTGCACCGAAGCTGGTAGAGAAGATGTTAACCCTGGGGTTAGATCCTGTTGCCCTGCTGCACCGTAAAGGGAGAATTTTTGACTTAGGGCAGTGATTTTCATGACGCCTTGCATTTCAGATAAGCCGTTCCAATTTTATTTTAATTCTTTTTCGCTAATCATCTAAGTCAGAAAATTATTATTACGTTGCTACTGTTTGTTAAAACCCTCACTAATGTTTGAAAATTTATTATTTAAGGCAAACAATGATCCAAAGATGAATGGATCCTAGACTCCTATTGTACTTTTCATATGTGTCCTCATAGGGATTGGTTTGCCACCTATGAAACTGCTAAGGATGTTGTCCTTATGGGTAAAAATGCACAATGTGATGTGGTGGAGAAATGTACAATCAATATTAAAACTTATGATAGTGTTGTTAAAACCCTCACTAATGTTTGTCGCGTTCCTGATTTGAAACGCAACCTTATTTCACTTAGTACATTAAGTCTCTTGGGTTTAGGTACTCCTCTGAAGGTGGAGTCATAAAGGTGTCTTGAGGTAATCTTGTAATTCTTAAAGGGAAAAGACATGATACTCTTTATGTTTTGCAAAGTTCTACTATTATTAGTACTGCTGATGTTGCTTATCTAAGTCTCACCAAGATGCCATCAAGTTGTGGCATTACTGCCTTGGTCATATGGGTAAGAAAGGTATGCAAATCTTATGCAAGAGGGGTCTATTAAGCCATAGTTCAGGTAATATTGAGTTTTGTTAACATTGTGTCTTTGATAAACATACTAGAGTGAGTTTCTCTTCTTCAGGGATTCACAGGACCAAAGATACTTTGGATTATATTCATTATGATCTATAGGGTCCCTCTAGCGTTGCTTCTCGAGGTGGTTGAAGGTATATATCAACTATCATTGATGATTTCTCCCGTAAAGTTTGGGTGTTTTTCCTAAAGAAGAAGAATGAAGTTCTTCCCACTTTTAGGGAGTAGAAAACCCTGATCGAGAACTAAACAGCTAAGAAAATTAAGAGTTTGAGAACTGACAATGATTTTGAGTTATATGAAGAAGCTTTTGATGATCTATGCAAGAAGGAAGGTATCGCTAGAAACCACACTTTGGTTGGTAAACCTCAGCAAAACGAAGTTGCTGAGCATATGAACATGATTCTATTAGAGAAAGTTTGATGCATGCTTTCTCGTGTTAAGTTAGGACATGAGTTTTGAGTTAAGGCGACTATTACTACATGTTATTTTTTCAATCGTTCCTTACATCGTCCTCTTGATGACAAAGTCCCAGAAGAAGTTTGGTCAGGTAACCCTATGGATTATTCTAATCTTTGTGCTTTTAGGTGTCCTACTTTTGTTCATATTAATCAGGGTATGTTAGAGCCCAGTGCTGTTAAATGTGTCTTCTTAGGTTACGAGGAAGGAGTTAAAGGTTATCATGTGTTAATGTCCTGATCCTAATTATCGTAAGATTTATCATAGTCATAATGTAACCTTTCATGAAGATGCTATATTTTATTTTGGGCAAGATTTTGTGTTGTCTTCTCCCTGTGCAGATGATCAGGCTAGTACAAGGGAGAAGGTGGAGTTTGTCATACCTGCTACTACCCTTAAGGAGAAGTCCCACTTACTTCTGAGTCTTAGGAAACTCAGACTGATGCCATTGTACAAGTTGATCCATCACCAGTGCAACCTAATTATGTGTCGGCCCGAGATCATTTTAGGAGACAGACCCAATTGCCAGCGAGATTGCAGGACTATGATTGTGATCTGTTTGCTTATGCTTTAGGTACTACATAGGAAGTTGACACTTATCCTAAGCTAAATAATTATTTTAAGGTTATTGCTAGTGCAAATGATGGGAATTGGATTAGTGCTTTATAGGAAGAAATTGAAAGTCTTCATAAGAACGAGTCGTAGGATTTGGTGAAGCTTATTAAGGGTAAGCGTGTTATTAGTTACAAGTGGATCTACAAGCTCAAAAAAGGCATCTTCGATGTTGAAAGCAATAAATATAAGGCTCGATTTGTTGTACGTGGTTTTTATCAACGTGAAGGAGTTGATTTCAATGAGATATTCTATCCTTTTGTTCATCATATCTCTATTTGTGTATTATTATCTCTTGTTGCTCTTCATGACTTGGAGCTTGAGCAAATGGATGTGAAAACTGCATTCCTGGATGGTAATCTTGAAGAAGAAATTTACATCCATCAACTTGAGGGCTTTGTGGTTCAAAGAAAGGAGGACCATGTTTGCCTTTTGAAGAGATCTTTGTATGGTCTCAAATAATCTCCGAGACAGTGGTATAAGAGGTTTGACTCTTTTATGATTGGGCAAGGCGACTCTAGAAGTAGCTATGATAATTATGTGTATTTTCAAAAGTTCCCTGATGGTTCCTTCATCTAACTTTTGCTTTATGTTGACGATATGTTGATTGCAGCGCCTAGTAAGGCTTTTGTTGATAGGTTGAAGGCCCAACTTAGTAGTGAATTTGGTATGAAAGACTTGGGTGTCGTTAAGAAGATTTTTGGGATAGAGATTATTCTAGATCGTCAAGTAGGTAAACTTATGCTCTCTCAAAAGAAATATATTTAGAGGATGCTTGACAAGTTCAATTTAGCTCACTATAAGCCCGTTATTACCCCATTGGCTGCACATTTTAAATTATCTGCTGAACATTGCCCATCTACTAGTGAAGCTAAGGAATGTATGCCTCACATTCCATACTCCAATGTCATTGGTAGCTTGATGTATGCTATGATATATACCCGGCCAAATTTGGCCTATGCTGTCAGTGATGTGTTTAGGTACATGCATAATTCTAATAAGGAGCACTAGGAAGGTATGAAGTGGACCCTTTGCTACTTGAATGGTTCTAGTAACCTTGGTATGGTTTTCAACAGAAGTCGTTCTAATCCCAGTGGTGTAATTGTCTATATTGATGCCAACCATGGTGGTGACTATGATTGGAGAATGTTACTTTCATCTTATGTTTTTGCTCTTTTTAGTTCCACTGTTAATTGGTATTCTTCTCAACAGTCCATTGCAACATTATTAACCATTGAAGCGAAGTATTTTTTTACTATTGAAGGAGTGAAATAAGCTATTTGACTATGAGGTTTGGTA
The DNA here is from genome assembly GCA_027563825.1 of Erythroxylum mucronatum. Lineage (NCBI taxonomy): Eukaryota > Viridiplantae > Streptophyta > Magnoliopsida > Malpighiales > Erythroxylaceae > Erythroxylum > Erythroxylum mucronatum. Next base: position 3,146,471 of record JAOSBP010000001.1, on the reverse strand, counting down.
AAAGAGCTTGGTCTAAAACAAGATGTCCTTGTTGTCTTCTGTGATAGTCAAAGTGTCATGCACCTCACGAGAAATAGTAAGTATCACTTTAAGACTAAGCATACTGATGTTCAACACCACTTTGTTTGGGATATTGTTGAAGTAGGTGAAGTTATTGTTAAGAAGGTTCACACTGCTAAGAACCTTGCTGATATGTTGACCAAGCCACTACCTATTGCTAAGTTCAAGAATTGCTTGGACTTAGCCAGTATTCTTGATACTTAAGCACCCTTTGGGGCTTACGGCAAAGAGAGCTCCTACTTTTGGTCTTGTGTCAAGGTAGAGATTTGTTGGGATAACAACCTAAGCCTTTAAGATTCCTACTCTGTGTAGATTTCTACTATGTGTAGGTTTTCTTTCCTTTTTTGACACTATTTCCAAATTCCTACTTTGTGTAGATTTCCTACCCTAGGGTTATACTACTTGAAAAACTAAAGGGGGTTCGTTGTTTTGCAAACTTTTCGCAAACTTATTTGGCACCAACAAAATAAAAATAAACAAAACCAAAATAATAAAAACATTAGAAATTTGGTAACACAGTTCGGCGCACCTTGCCTATGTCTGCAGGACCCTCACCCAGCTTAATCACTTTCACTAAAGTACAATAGATTTACCCAAGGCTTTACTGAGCCTACATCACTCAACCCTTGACACTATCTCTCAACCTCACTTCCCGTGGAAGAATTTCACACCCAATAGTACCACCGCCTCGTACTAACCTCAATAGAGGATTTTTCTTAATACTCTTTTGAAACAAGAACAGTAACTAAATCACTTAAGTGATTAAACGAACACCTCCACACTCAAGAAAATAATAAATAAGAATAGCTCAAGTATTTAAACAACTGAAAATTGAACAATGAAATACTTGAGACATAAGAAAGACTTCTCTATGGTTTTATCTTCTTGAAATAACCTAGCTGAAAACCTTCTCCATAGTTGATTCTTTCTTCACAAGAATAAGTCACGGTGTTGCTTCAAATAATAACCAATACGCACGTCATCGAAGATGATATTCACCTTACTGACAAAACAAACTTCACTATGGCTCACACACCAAAACACATTAATCAGCTATGTTAATTAACATACACAACAACCAGTATTTTCCTTCAAAGACACATGAAACATCCTACTTTAGAAACTCACGCACGTATTTTGTTACTGCACACACTGCACTCAGTTTATTCTCAACTTGCGTGTTTTAATAAACTTCTATCATAAATCAAATATGTGGAGAACACCTCCTGTAGAGATCCACATAGGTTTCTTCAACTTTATGCCAAAAACATAAGACACAATATTCAACTACATCAATACAGAGTGCGCAGCCAGCCTTTTTTCTTTTCTCACACGTGACTTCCACACCACAGCTATAACACACACACACACACACACACACACAGGGTTTTCCCAAATGACCTCCTTTTTTGATAGACTTCAATTAAAACCCAATCTCTAGATGCATGTTTTGGATAGACTTCAATTTAAACACAATCTCCACATCTGCTGCATATCCACATGTATGATTTGAACTTCTATTAAAACACAATCTCCACCCATCTTCATCAATCCATGTAATAATTTTAATTTTCTTATATGTCCAATTTAAAATACCAAAACTAAATAAGGTATATAGAAAATATATCCTAACATTACTATATAAACCCCCCTTGGGAATTTAATGGAGAGTGTCTAGATTTTCGGTTTTGACCCCTTTGAAATATCATTTATAGTAACCGATAACGTCTTGGCCTTATATGTTCAATGACTCCACAAAGTGACATGTGGGTATAAATCTTCGATTCTTTCTTGATGTTTCTTCTTCTCGAACAGATTTGGATATGTCATCTTTCTTATCATTCACTTTAGAGCACTCACCCTTATAGCCAATGCCTTGAAGATCCCCTTTAACTTTACCAATTTCTAACAACTT
>JAOSBP010000001.1:3109156-3129753 GCA_027563825.1 Erythroxylum mucronatum | reverse complement strand
GCTTGATTAATTTTTCGACAAATTAAATCCCATTGGTTGTGGCATTTAATCATCTAAGGTCTTAATCTAGGTGATCAAGCTAAATTAAGATTTAATAAGCATTTAATCAAGCAAAAATTAATACCACAAAAATTATCCTAATCCAATTTCAATCTTAACCTTAACCGAAAGGAAAAATTTACTCACACATATTTATCAATGAAACATATATCATGGTCTTAAAATATGTTTGCATTGATTAAATCACACAATTAAAATAAAAATGAAATTAATAAAAATAAATTAAAAACAACACCCCCTTTTCTTCGAGAGAAATGACTGATGCTGTCTAAAAATTCTCTAACGTCGACTTGTGCCGCTGCGTTGATTCCACCATTCAAATTAATTTCAACAATACAACTCTTTTCATGCTTTTTGCCGACACTTTGTTTTACTTTTAAACCAAAGCAACGATTTCTTTTCTTCAAAACACAAGCAGCTGCCATGTCCTTCACTAACTCACAGCCATAACTCAATGCAATTGCTTCCTTGTCCCATCAACGTTCTCATGCCATCAACTTCTCAAATCCACCAGCATTTGCGTCATCTCCAACAACAGCTACTCCATTTTTTAATTTCCACCAGCTAGCTTCCACTTCCTTTGCCTTCCACGTGAGTTGACTCCACCTGGCTAACATGTCTTCATCATTTTTCTTTTTGTCCTCCACCTATCACAAGCTAGCAACGTTAATTTCTTTTGCAATCAGATGCTTCTCTTAATGGTGTAAAGTTCATGGTCCTCCCATTAAACTAACGTATTTTCCAGCTCTCATGAAAAATCCCCAGCTATTGTTGTTACTTCTGGTCTCCACGCAGCTGCTTAATCATTCACGCACTAGCTGCTTCAAATTGGCGTCTCCACCAGCTAGCAATGTCATTTGTGTGTTGATCACCACCAGTTGCTTCCATCAACGTCTCCAACAGCAACTACAACTTTCTCATGGCAGCTTGCGATTTCTTCACCAGCTAACTTGTAAGTGTAGAGGATTAAGGATGGACAAGCTCTCCAACCAGCAATCACGCCACCAGCTGCTGCTTCTTTTTGGTCCAAAAATGCCACCAGCTTGTAACGTGAGAAGAAAATATTTTTTTTGAGAGGGCTCTCCATTTCGTTTCAGTCTCCTCTTTTTTTATGCCAAATCCCCACTACTGCTTTAGTTAACGTTTATTTATCTCAACTGCCCATCCCTTTTCCTTATGCAACAGCTAACATGTGTTTTGTTCTCCACAAATCCAACGTTACTCAAAGTTTTTGGCTGTAATGTTTTTTGTTGGTTGCCAACGTCTCTACCCTACATCACTAGCTGCTTCCTCTTTTAATGTTTTCCAGCTACTTCATCGTGGGGCTTCCACTAGGTGCTGCTTCATGGGTCACGCCACCACCAGCTATCCTTTCTTCTTACGCACCAACTTAACACCAACGTCCACCCACTCTTTTCCAGCTAACGTCCACCTCCATATCACCAGCTGCAAAAGATATATGTCGGAGAAGCATTGGAGTATTCTACCATGATACAAGTTGCCATCTTTTTGTCGAATTTTTGCTGTCTATGTGCTGTTGGATGCTAGCTGTAAGTGGAGTGGTTATAGGCTGAAGTGGGGGCTGTGGCATGGTGGAAGCATAAAGCTTGTGTTGATGGAAGTGAAGGCAGTGTTGTGGGGGCTGATGCTTGGGTGCTGCTGTGGGCTGTTTCGGTGGAGTGAAATAATGAAATGTGGGGTTGTGTTGTACATGGACGTGTAGTGGAATGGAGTGTGGCTGGTGTTTTTAAAACAATCCCCAATTTAATATGAACCTAAAATTAAAACAAAGAACTCTTAATTAGTAAAATTTAAACATTATAAGGACAAGAATTTAGCAAATTATAAATCTAAAATTAATACAAAAATGCCCATTAACAATAACTAACTAGGAAGTGGGTAAATGGCCTATATACATCACTATTTACTTAACATAAAATAAAATTCCATTTGACTAAGAATTTACAAAACCCACTAACAACTAACTAACAATTTTGAAGCATTTGCTAACTCTCGATAGTCGTCTAATTCATTCTCTAGGATACACTGTTTAATTGTGGTGTCTTCTTGAGCTTGATCTTAAATGACTTGTAATATGTTTTAAATGGGCCACAATACTCTCCATCTTTATCATCTCTAACACATTTATATTTTCTATCATTAATCTCTTATTCTACTATGACATGAAACTCCTTGACTACTTTGAGTGCCTTTTATTTTAAATAAAATCACCCATACCTTTTGTGAATCGTTATTAATAAAAGTAACAAAATATAATGCATTGCCAATTAATTTTTCAGTCATTAATCAGATATTAAAATGCATCAAATTAAGAACATGTTTTCTCCTACATGGTTGACTAGTTTTGTAAAATGAAACTCTATATTATTTACTAGCCAAATAATGAGTCCATGGTTCAAGTATTTTACCTTCCATATTGGGAAAATTTTCTTTATAAATGAAGATTTATAAACTCTTTCTCGCTTATATATCCTGACCTCTTATGTCATAACTCCAAGTATAAGTTATCATGGGAGATAATAGTTTTTCCCTTGCATAAATTTGCTTGTGTAACTTACAATGAACCTTCCTTGCTTCCTCTTAAAATGATCATGTTGTTACTTGAGAGTTTTTGTTTTTTCTCTTGAAATTGGTTTATCTAACTAGTGTAATTGAGCCTTCGATAGAAATAAGATTTAGGCACATATCAAGGATATGTCTTACATCTTTAAATATAAGTTTATACCATATGTTAAACGTTAAGATCACGTTGTTGATCCCCACATTCTTATTAGTTACTTGATTTTCCATCTTAATTATACTAAAGTTGTCATTTTGGTTTGTTATGAAGATCTCTCCATATGGGGTGACATGGAAGGAAGCAACCAAATCAACAATTTATGAACCATCATTGTAGGTGATGTTAAATAGTAGTCTTTTCTAATAAAGAAGACATCATTATGATCTTTTTATCCTATAATGGTTATACTCTTCTCTTGCTTCTTCTTCGGGTTGATTTGGTTTGGCTTGGATCATTCTCCTAAACTCTCTTGAGATTTCAATATTACTAAGCTTGCCAAAATAGTAACATTTGACTATTGGGCGTGATTTGGACTGCCCTCTTAACTTGTTACGACCTCTACTTTTTCTCCTACGATTCTCACTTTTTTCCCTTTTCTCAACAATATTAGTCTTAGATTGTGTTGATATGTCATGTTCCTTTCTCCTATTCATTCAATAGGCTGCAAGTTGTATAATACAAATTATCAAGCGATACATCTCATAATACGTAATAAAATATAAATATAAAACATTTTGTACTTTGTTAATTATTTATATAATAAATAAATATAATTTTTATATTTCTAAAATATATAAATTATGTTTCTTTATTACATAAATAATTTTAATGAGTTGAATTCTACATCAGCCATTTATGGTGGACTTCCCAGGAACAAATCCTCTGTTCCGGTTATGGTGTTCCTACCATATTTTATTAAATCTCATTCACATATTTATGTGGGATCCATATAAATATGTAGATGAGATTTAATATAACAAGGTTGAACTATAACCAAAACAGAGGATTTTATTTAGGACAGTCGTATGTTTCTAATGAGTCATCCAACGTAACATCTACTCTCACAACTTTTTCTCTTATCTTTTTAAAATTTAGCAATCTTCAAAAAAGTTTTACCTACGTTTTTAAAAACGTAGCCAAATATTTTTAGCTACGTTTTATAAAATGTAGTCAAAATTTTAATGTACATTTTAACAAAATGTTATCCCATGTTGATTATAATCATTTATGACATTTTTAATCCATATTATTGTATATAATATTTAGATTTGCTTTATTGTTAATTTATTATACAAAAGTAATTAATAATTTGAAACCTTCTATATAAAAAGTAAAATATCACTACATTATACCAATAAAAAGAATATTCTTCGTATACAAAATTTTAATTACAACCTTAACAATTCTTAAAAACAAAATAATAAGTACAAAGACCAATTTATAAATTATAAATGTTGAGATTACAAAAAGAAATTTACAAAGTAACTGGGACGACTAGGTAGGTTTGTCCATATTGATGAGAGCAACTTCATACCTTAGCCATCATATAAGAAAGATAAGTGACCAAAATGTCTAAAGATTTGATCTCCACCAATTGTTTAAAGCATATACCTGCTAAGTGTTTTTGCTCATGTATCTACATAAAAAAGACAGTTTGTAAATTTTACAAAAACATGATCATAACAACAGAGACAAACAGTTAGCATAGCCATATGTGATTTATCTCTAATATAATAACAAAAACATCAATTTAGAAATATCAAATAATCTATTTTGAAGATCCGCAATCTGTGGTTCAAGTAATTACTAACTAATTCAAAAACCTTTTCTGTTCAACTATGAACATCCCATATATGGTTGCATTGAAAAATTAAATGAAACTAGAAGCATCGTATTTTGGGTGCAAATGTAGAAAAAAAATTAGAAAAGCAAAATCATACAGAAGAGTTATATAACAAGGAGTAGCATTTGAAATTATAACAACAAGAAAGGAGGCTTGTGAAAGGCAAGAACACAAGTGAATTTGCTAGTGTGCCGAAGATAATATAGAAAATAGAGGTTTGAACTTTAGTTCTAACTAATCTTAATCTAAAACTACAATTGTCCATTTATATCCACTCCCTCATTTTTTTCCCATTATGCAGTCACGACTAAATAAAACTAAACTTATGATTTTGTTTTACCACTAATCAAAATATGACCAAAACAACCAATAGATAACTTCTATGGGATGGCTATACATTATAATTGATACAAAACAAAACTTGCATTATAGCTAAAGCCACATGTCATAGATAAGCGTTTCAGCTAAAATAGAATTAAGCTAATAGATAATGACAGCTACCTTATAATACTGCCATTCGGGAGAATAAATCACAGGTATTGATAATTAAAAATTAACCAGCTCATAAACGAATTGGTATTTTAAGTGTGCCTAAATTAGTAAGAATCGACACTAGATACATAGATTATCAAGGTGAAAAAACTCAGTCATGCAAACACAAGAATTGAAACATTTTTTGGCAAAGAATTTAAGGAAACAAGGAAATATCTTGATATTGTTGCTGTAATTCTAACAAAGAAATGCAAACTACTCTTATTATAAGTTCAATTATTCATAGATTTTGAAAAGACACTTGAACAATAAAACCAACCATTCAAAAGTTTCCAATTCGGTCCTCAATTGAGCTATTTCAGCTTTAGCAACAGACATCCTATCTTGGCAAGTAGCTTTAGCTTCATTAGCAGCTCAAACTTTTAACTCTAGACTATGTTCATCCAATGCATTCCTCAGGACCTCAGCTTAAGCATTAGCTCTACGTTCAAATTCTTTTATCTCCAGCAAATCTCTGCACAAAATAGTTGAATGAGAAGATTGAAAGGACCCTAAGTAGATAGAAGTGTTAGATATGGGTCCCTCTCACATGGAGGGACACCATATATATTTGAAAAATGACGATGCCTACCAAAGTTGAAGCCTACCAAAATTGAAGAGAAGTAACCAGCTATCCAAGAACTGAACACACAACAAAAAAGATAGAGAGAGGAAACCAGAGCATTGTTTTCGCTCTAAAGTTGGGAAATATATTCCTAAGGGGTTGGTGTGTGACAAAATAGTGAGGTTAGTATTTTTAGGTTGGGAAATACCTTGTAAGCCACTATTTTTGATTTTATCTTTTTATACCTACTATTTGTAATAGTAGAAGAAATATTCTGAGTTTTGTTCGTGGACGTAGCCTAAAATTAAGGATGAACCACGTTAAATATGTTGTGTCCATTTTGCTCATTTTATTTTTCCTTTTCACAAAATACACCCGCTACGCCTAACAAGAAGAAGAGGCAAATTTTATGACAATAATGGAATTTTTTTAGATGATTCACACATAATCACCTTGTAAGAAGTTTAATTCACAAATAAGATGATTATTCATTCATTTATTGCAACTATGGAACTACATATTATACTTTGGTTAGACTATAAATGGGGAAGGACCTACTTAGTCTCCCTTAGTAATATATACATATAAATACCACAGGCATATCCTTAAAGGATTATCAACTGCTGAAAAGATTTCCACAATGCTTCTTTGATAATGTACTTGTTGTCATAAATTTGCTGCCTATACATGTCCAAAACTAATTCTAATTCAAGTTTTTCCTTCTGCAACTCCTTAACCTAAAACAGATTCACACACTCAGGTTAACAACTCTAGTCAAACTAATCACATCTAAATACCAAACAGAGGAAAAAAGAAAAAAAGAGTAAATGTAAAAATAAGAGAATTTGTACATACTGGTCACTTGTGTCCTAAGAAGCACGGACACGAAAAAATGGAGTTGTGTCTGTGTGTCGGACACGTGTCAGTGTCAAACATGCACATGTCTGTATCGGACACGTGTCTGACACGGACACCCACGAAGAGTGCATATATATGCTTCATATTTTTTGAGAGGGGCTTATAAAGTATAAAATATGTATGAATTATCAAGATATTGGAAGTCTTAAAACACATCAATCAATATATCATATTATGAATTCTAAATTTTTTTCTTTAATTTTAAAATTTATAATATATATATATATATATATTCCGTGTCCGTGTCCACCAAATTTTAGAAGTTGGTGTGTTCCCGTGTCCGTGTCATGTCGCATGTCGCGTGTCAGTATCTGTGCTTCTTAGCTTGTGTCCTTAGTAATACAATTAATCTCCAGAAAAGTATATTCAAACCCCATCTTTAACATTACCCATACCCATTGACATAGAAATTTGATGAATAATAGTATACAACTATTATCAATCTTAGACCTTAAGAAAGGTATAGAAGTAAAAGAAAATTCAAGTATTCAAGTCAACAACATAGACTTCGAACATTTCATCCTGCTGTAACCTATAATTGCTAGGGCAATGAAGTAAGAGTGCAAAGTTCAGGGGCAAAACTTAATACAACGACCAGAAAAGAAAAAGGAGGGTAAAAGGAAGGGATCTTAATAATAACCTTCAAGAAGCAACCCCTTATGTTTTCACCGATGTCAAAGTAGAAAACCTATGGATTGTAAAATGAAAACATAAAAATAAAGGATTAAGAGATGCAAGAAACTAAAATTAGAGTTAAAAGTTTCAAGAGTTAGGAGGAGTGAAAGAACAAACTGCCTTAGTGTCGAGTTGCAATTCCTTACTAAATTGGTCCTGATCACCAGAATTTGGAACCTTTCCCTCAATCTCTCTCTCTCTTGCATCAAATTGAAGTATGCACCTTATTCCACAATCTATAATATATTTCATCATTTCCTCAATTTACATCCGAAACCAAACATAAACCACTAAACTCGCACATAAACATACATACAGGTAGAGAGAGAGAGAGAGAGAGTACAATACAGAGTACAAGCAAATAAGGGAATGAAGAGAGGAGCGTAATTTCTGGCATAACACTTGACATTTTCATGAACACGAAGCCTAGCTTGGTAAGACCTCGACGGTATTGACTAAGACCTACAATCCCCAAAAAAAGCGCGATTCCAAAAAGGAGTTTGGACGGAAAAGTCATCAGTAGTGAAATTAGAGAAGGGATTGAGAGTGAAGACAGAGAGCAAAGTAAGGAAATGAGAGAGTAAAGAAACGAAAAAGCCACCTGTTATGCTAGTAGTTGAAGTGGTGGTATGGGAAGGGGTGGTGGAGCTAGTGTTGGTGGCGACAACGGTGATGACGATGATGGTGTTTGAGCTTTGGTTGAGAATTTCGAGGTAACTGAACTCTCAGAGCCATGACTCAAAGGCTAGGTCTGGGACGGTGAGAGATAATGTGTTGCTTTTAGGGCTGAGAAATGAGTTGTTTTGGTTTTATGATTTCCTATTTGCGCCATTTTTTTCGTTCCCTCCTAATTTTTGCTCTTAATCTTTTAGCGACCATTTTGAAAATGGTCGCTAAAAAATTAAACATTTAGCAAAAAACTCAGAAATTGTCGCGAAAACTTAATTTTTAGGGACAATTTCCTAAAATTGCCATTAAAAATTAAACCTTTGGTGACGATTTCCAAAATCGTCACTAAATTGTCGTTAAAAATTAAACCTTTGGTGACGATTTCCAAAATCGTCGCTAAAAGTTCAACTTTTCGCGATGATTTACAAAATCATCACCAAAATTTTAATGTTTTGCTAAGATTTTAAGAAATTGTCACTAAATGTCGACTTTTCGCGACAATTTCCGAAAATCATCGCACAAATTTTTATGATGATTTTAGGAAATCGTCACTAAATGTGGACTCTTTGCAACGATTTCCAAAATCTTAGAAAAAAAAACGTAACCAAAAGTCTACATTATTGTTGTGTTTAGTGATGATTACGATAATCGTCGCAACGAAATCGTCAAAGCGTCGCCAAATCTTTGACATTTAGCGACGACATGTCCAAGCTGTCGCAAAAGATAAGCCTTTAGCGACGAATCATTAAAACGTTGCCAAAAGCTAAACTTTTGGAGACGAATTCATAAATCATCACTAAAAGCTGACTTGAAAATCTTCGCCTAAAAAAACGTAGCTGAAAGTCAGCTTCGTTGTAATGTCTCACAACTATCACCTTCACTTGTTGAATGAAGAAGCCACATTGATGAAGAATTCTGGAATGAGTGGATAGTTATTAGGAATGACAAATGAATCGGACAATTCCCGATATGTGCTCATGCAATTTCGAGCCTAGGTTTGGGCCCAACTAGGTCATAGGCGAGTCAACCTGACATTTTATTTTTTCAAAAAAAATTTCACAACGATATCTTTTTAACAAAAATGACATCGTTTTGTCCACGCCTGTCGAATCTTGGGTCTTGCCGAATCTGGACAACCCAAATCCAAGTTTAACCTAAGGCCTAATCAGGCCCAAAAAAAAAACCTAACTCGTTGACTTAGTACCGCACCAATTAATTATCAAGCCTAATAGTTATTGATATCTTATAAATATTAATACGTTGACCTCAAGTAACCACGCGTGGAATGCGTTTTTTAATTAACCTTCTCTCTTTCGTTTCAACGTTACTGTCAAAAATTCTTATCTTAGCTTCTCTGTTTATGTATGCAATAACTTCTGACAAAAACCTGTCCAAGGAGAAACTCCAAAACTTGAATCTTTTCGAAAACGCGTCCTGTTTTTGGCAACTCACAGGGACATTTAAAACATGGGTCTTTCGTAAAGATACGTTCTTGTCTAAATATTTGCACCATCTTAAATGACCTTTGCCTTTCAACCTTCCTAAATCATCTCCTGCCAAGGCTCTCTGTGCCTTTACCTTGTAACTCCAATTTAGAACTCAAACTGCAGCTTCATTTAAGCACTCAATTATAAGGTCCCTCCAATCAAATTAAGCATTTCGATTTCACTACTACAACACACCCCGACAATGAAGCGAGCCAAGTTAGAGTCATTAACGCCGCCGACTCGAGTCACATTGATCCAGACTCTTATGGCTGCGCTTTTTGTCTACCTTCTCTTTATGGGCATTGAAGTGCCTCTGCTCTTTAGAATTGTCTATGGTTATAGGTCCCTGTCATTTGACGGCCAGCGGGAGCTGGTCGGAACTGACTTCCAAACCCGACAATATGTCGACCACCTTCCGACGAGGAAAATGCGAGAAGAGATTGAAACGTCAGGTGTGTTCTTTAACGAAAGTGTGTTCGACAGTATCGACGAGTTCAGTCCACTGCATAAAGCTGCGAAACAGGCGTTGTTAGCTGGCAAAAAACTCTGGGACGAAATGCAAAGCTCTAAGCTAACTGAAGTTAGTGAGAATAGCATTGACAAAATGATCGAGAAATGTCCCGATTCGATTGCTTTATCTGCGTTGGAGTTCTCAACCCGGAACAGGATCATGGAACTTCCATGCGGGTTGAGTCTAGGATCGCACATAACGGTGGTTGGAGAGCCGAAATGGTCACACCCAGAGAAAGACCCGAAAATTTCATTGTTGAAAGAAGGAGAAAGTGCGTTGATGGTTTCACAGTTCGTGATGGAGCTGCAGGGGCTTAAGACCGTTGATGGTGAGGACCCACCAAGGATTTTACACTTCAATCCTAGATTGAAGGGTGATTGGAGCGGTAAACCTGTGATAGAGCAGAACACTTGCTATAGAATGCAGTGGGGTAGTCCATTGAGATGCGAGGGGTGGGGCTCAAGAGCTAAGGAGGAAACTGGTGAGTTTGTTCTCATGTAGTTATCTGGGCTCTTTTGTTTGAGACTGATAAAGGTAATGATTGATTTAATTCAAGGTTGTGATCAATGTGAATTATGAATGCAGTCTGACTTTGATTCATTTCTGGTGTAGTTCTCTCATTAATAAATCATTTATGTATTATGGTGTAACGAGGAATTTTGATACGTTGCTCAGGGCAGTTCTTTTTGTATTTACTATTTAGTTTTTACGTTTTGGAAATAATTTACTTCTCCTTGTTGATTTGGGGGTGTCTTGTTCTCTCGCACATGGGAAAATAGTTTCTAATCTTCTGATATTGTTATCCTTTTGTTTTCTGTTTTTCTGGAAGTTGATGGACAGGTGAAATGTGAAAAGTGGCTTCGTAAAGATACTAATAACGAGGAAGATTCTAAGCTTTCTTGGTGGTTGAATAAGCTAATCGGGCAGAGGAAAAGGATTTCCTATCAGTGGCCGTTCCCGTTTGTCGAGGGCAAGTTATTTGTTCTCACACTCAGAGCTGGCTTTGAAGGATACCATATCAACGTGGATGGAAGGCATATCACTTCATTCCCATACCGGCCGGTGAATTACTCTCTCAACTTTTGAACAATCCTGGCACTTTTGACGAATCTGTCGTTACAGATGTTCTTAAAGTAGTTTCTGACGTTCATCAGGGATTTGTTCTTGAGGATGCCACTGCTTTGTGCTTAAATGAAAACATCAATGTGCACTCTGTATTTGCTGCTTCTTTACCTGCTTCGTTTCCAACCTTCGCTTCACAGCAGCATCTTGAGATGTCTCCTCAGTGGCAAGCGCCGCCTCTTCGGGGGCAGGTAGAGCTATTCATTGGTATTCTATCAGCCGCTAACCATTTTGCTGAGCGGATGGCTGTAAGGAAAACATGGATGCAGCATAAGTCGATAAAATCTTCATTGGTGGTTACACGTTTCTTTGTAGCTCTGGTAAATATGTAGAATGGAGGCTTTGATTAATTCTTTGAATCCTCTATGCATCTATATAAATGCTAAATTGTTTTGTGACATTCTGACAGAACGGAAAGAAAGAAATAAATGCAGAGTTAAAGAATGAAGCAAAGTATTTTGGAGATGTTGTTATTGTTCCTTACTTGGATCAGTACAGCCTAGTTGTGCTAAAGACTCTTGCAATTTGTGAATATGGGGTGAGTGATCGGAGTGTTGCTCTTAATCTTTCCTAGAGTCGTTATTCGTTATGGATTGCAAGTTGCAGTTTTGTGTTCAGTTTGTTAATAGGACCACTGAAGGTAACTTGAATTCTTTTTCGATTAACAGACCCACAGAATAGCTGCAAAGTATGTTATGAAGTGTGATGACGACACATTTGTTAGAGTTGATGAAGTAATCAAGGAAGCTAAGAAATTTGATGGAGACAGAAGCCTATTCATGGGAAACATGAATTACTACCACAAGCCCCTGCGCAGTGGTAAATGGGCAGTGACTTTTGAGGTATGTTTTAGGGTAAATGAACCACGTATAAAGAAATTGTTACTGTTTACGGGCCTTTTGCCGTAAGCTAGTTGCAATTGTTCTGGGTTGTTAAAAGGTTACTAGGACACCGAGGAAGAGGGCTTTCATCCTCTGTTATTTTCTTCTGTGGAGGGAGATATATTGCCATCCTGGGTATCCCTGATATACTATATTGTTTCCTTGTTTTAATTGGTTCCCTTGTACAGGAGTGGTCAGAAGAAGAATATCCACCATATGCAGATGGTCCAGGTTACATGCTGTCGTCTGACATTGCGTGTTTCATTGTCACAGAATTTGAAAATCATAAGTTGAGGGTATGTTAAAATTCCTTCTCCCTAGGTGGTTGTATGTGCTTGCATGTTGATGTCTGCATCACATCATTTTCATTTCAGTTAATGGCATTTTGTGACTACCTTAACTCATAACCTAAAATCAATCTCCCATCCTGCAGTTGTTTAAGATGGAAGATGTGAGTATGGGAATGTGGGTTGAAAAGTTCAACAGTTCGAAACCTGTGGAGTACGTACACAGCTTCAAGTTCTGCCAGCATGGGTGCATTGATGATTATTACACTGCTCATTACCAGTCGCCGAGGCAGATGATGTGCTTGTGGGACAAATTACAAGAAGGAAAGCCTCATTGCTGCAATACCAGATGATAGTTAAAGCACAGGCTGTAGCTGCATTGAGCTACAAAGTTGGGAAGTTGGAAGAAAGAAAGTTTCACATAAGAAACAATTGTTGTGGCTGTTTTACATTCCTGCACAGAAGTGAAGATATTTAATGGGGTTTTCTTTTCCTGGAAAACCAGTTCCCATAGTTGAAGGGAATGTTAAGAGGAACATTGTTTCAGGAAGTAATATACAAATTTTCCTTGTGATCTCCCTTTCCCTGCAAAACAAACTCAAAAAATGGACTTGCAATATTTAAGAACAGATTTATGGAGTCTTAACTTGTTTTTGGTTCACATGAATAGTTTTTTTCATATATTGAATAAAAGCAGGAAACTTCGCATCATTTTGAAGCTGAAAACTCACTGTGGAGGAGATCAGAAAGTGTTTTTTTTTAAATTATTATTAGCCTTACAGAAAAAGCTTTTGCCTTTCAGTTCTCAGCTGCTTGAAGGAATGATCTGTCGACATATACGTGGACCACAAGCAGAATAAAAAGAGAATACTTAAAGCTCTTCAAAAGTGCATTTTATTAAATTCCAGAAGGTAGTTTGGTGGTGAGAGTGGAAGCTTTTTGTCTAAATAGCTAAAGGTTAAATTTTCACAAAACAGTGCTGTAGTTTAGAAACTAATACAGGGAAGCAGAATGATTAAGCACAGTTCTGCCGTAATTTAATCTAGTACAGTGTCAAATTTTCTTATGAAACTCCCTGTAAGTTTCGGCCTTGCAATGGCAGCCGTTGCCTCCACCACTTCCATTAGTTTACAACTTTGTTTAGTGCATAATGGTTCTAAAGTGCTGATCTTAATGATGAGAATAACACTATAGTTGCATATAATGCTCGATTTATTGCTTCCTGGAGCTTGCTAAACAAGTAGGTCCAAGGAAAAGAACCTTTACAATGAAAATGATTCTTCTTCGGTGGATATAGTGAGAAAAAGTGAGAACCATATTCCCAAGCGTAATTTTTAATGTTGGCAAGCTTTCTGTGAGATAAAGGCCTACTGTGCTAGCTGGATCACAATGTTGACTCACCTAATAACTCTCATCTTCTGAAACTAGATACTTATAGTGAAATTTTCAAGCTGCTTAGCATTTAAATAGTCAGTGAACAGTACAATTACGAAGCTCAGAAATTGAAATTTGAGATAAAGGTGGCTATTTTCTTTCTGCACATTCCTTCCATCTGAAGTTAAATTAAAAACAATCAACTTCTGTTCTGATGAGTACGGGAAACTTGCGTTCTTTATTTGTCTCTCTGGTAAAGAAACTTTTTTAGCTGAAGATGATAGTCCAGTACCCTTTTAATGAAGTTTGGATTTCCCAATCTACAAGGTCCAAAGAAGAAAGTATCCTAGTGCATACATAGGCCAATTACCTGCAACAATGCCAGGATTATAAGTTCCGACATTATTAAACTATGTTAATTTCTCAGAACTGAAAATTTGAGGACAAAGGTACCTGTCTGCCATGGCAGAAGCTTTGAAATTTGATTAAATGAAGAGCCGAAGAGACAATCTGTTGTTGTGTTGAAGCCATTGGGACAGTTGCAAACAAACGAATTGTAAACTCCACCATAGCCACAAGCTCCACCGCTCCTCTCGCAATTAGCACATGAAGTTGGGTAGTCGTTGTACACATTGAACTTATATTTAAGTGCTATTCCATACTTCCAATTCTCAGGGTTAGATTCCTGGCCACTGAAGCTGTAGAACCCAGAATATGCAGTGCATTTCAACTTCTGCAAATCCATTTCAAACGATGGACCGAGATCTACTGGTGTGTACACACAACACGTAGAGATAGGGAGATTGAGTAGACTGATTGCTCTGCAAGTATACAAGAAACTGCAGATGGGTGCACCTGTTGTATCACATCGAAGGACTTTGGAGCTGTTATCACCATCATAGCCATTGATTTGGAAGATAGGCGAAGAAGTGGTGGAACAATCGAGTAACGTGAAGACAGTGTCATCATGGAAAGAGAAAGGTGCATCCCAGTCGAGGCCAAAACCTCTGCTTGATTGAGTACAAGCACAGGTTGACATAGAAGGATCTGAGATGTACATGACTTGTTGGCTATAGTCTATGCTTGTTACAGGGTAACAACCAGTGTGTGTGGTGAAGGAGAGTTTTTCTTGGTTGCAACTTACATATTGTTGGAACCTTGGATCGCCACAACCAGGGCCAGTTCCAAATGGATACTTTAAGGGAATTTCACCACAAGACCTCTTACAAGCTTGTGACGATACTAAACTTGGAAAAGCTATGAAGAAGAAAAGACACAGAAGAAAAGTTGCACAGGAAGGCTTCAGCGTCATGTTATGAGTTAATGAGTCTATGGAGTAAAATAGAAGAGAGATATAATGAGTTCAGAAGAAGAGAGAATACGATGTGAAGAGCAATGGTATTGCTGTGCATTATATACTGAAGAAGGAGCTAATTACTTAATTTTTCCTTCTTTTTTTCTCTGTGAAACTGAGAGTGAAGAAGGACGTGCTTTTGTTTTACTGGCATTAGTTAGGAGGAGACTTTCGGTGTCAGGCTGGCTAGCTTTTGATCCCTTTGCTTTTCCTGTTATAAGATGCCTTGTTTTCATGACTCTTTGAAGATTATTTATTTATTAACGGTTTTCCAGATAGAGTTAATTGGTACAGTTTTCTCTTTCTCAGCTATGTAATGCATATATATAACGATGTACAATGTATGTTTTCAATATGAGAATAATACAGAAAGTTCTCACGTTCTTTCTTCTTTCTTCCCGATTGTAAACCTTGTTCATAGTATCAGAGCAGAGAACAATCCTTAATATTTGAGCTCGAGTCTTGAAGGAGAGATGGGGCCGGACGAGATTGCTGGTTACCGATAAATCTTAGGATGATTGTTTACAGCTATACAATTCTGATCATCCTGATATGACACTTGTTCCTACTCAATTGACTGACACGAATTTCTATTCTTGGAGTATTTCTCCTTAGAAACTAAGGATAAGCTTGGTTTTGTGGATTGGACCATACCTCCACCAACTTGTGAAGTGAAATATATAAGATGGAGAAAAGTGGACAGTTTGGTGAAACAATGGATTCTTAACTCGATTTCTAAAGAGATTTCTGAATCTTACATCAACTGTAGTTCTTCTAAGGCATTATGGGACAAGCTCGAAGAAGTTTACGAAGAAAACAATTTACCACAACTTTTTCAAGAGCAAAGGGAGATTAGTTCTATTAAGCAAGGTAATTCTTCAATTACTACTTATTACGGCATAATTAATAAATACTGGGATGAATTAGGGCAACTTATGCCTATACCAGCATGTAGTTGTCAGGGATGCAATTGTGGACTTAATTAGTGGATACGGACAATGCTAACAAATTGCTCCAGTTTTTGATGGGACTAAATCTATCTTATGATCACATTCGGAGTCAAATCTTGGCACAGGATCCACCTCCCTCTGCAAGTAAGGCCTATTCTCTTGTGATGAGGATTGAGAAACAGAGATAGGTGAATATGATGAACGAGGATGCAGGAGCTATAGCGATGTTGGTAAAGGACGGTAAGAATAGCAAGAGAGGAACGTTGATTGTAGATAATATGAATAGAAATGGTGTTAGGAAGAAAGAAAATAAAAGAAGGGAGGATAAGCATTGCGATTATTGCAATTTGGATGGTCATGAAAGAGATACTTGTTTCAAGTTGCATGAATATCCTGAGTGGTATACAAAATTGAAGAATAAGAGAAAGGGTGTAGGAAAAGGGCAGACAAAAGGGAAGTTTGTACACATGGTTGGCACAATTGAGAAAGAGATGGAGAAGGGAACTGATATACAAAGTTGTTCACAGTCACTTACAGCTTTGATTCAGCAGGAGCTCACAAAGTTACTAAAAGGGAAGCAATCTGGGGAATCTCATCTCTTGAACTTAATACAGACTGAATTTGTAGGTATATCAATCTTGAATCCTGCTCTTAAGTCTGTTAAGAAATGTGGGACTTGGATAGTGAATTCTGGTGCTACATCACATATCTGCATAGACAAGAACTTGTTTCATTCATTGATGCCAGTTAATAAAGTTACGATGTTGTTTTTGCCTAATGGAGAGGTGAATGATGTAAAGTATAGAAGAGTAATAGTTTTGAATGATCAAATGATCTTGAAATCAGTTCTTTTGGTTCTTACCTTCGGCCATAACCTTATTTCAGTTAATAAATTAGCCAAAAACTTTTCCTTCAATGCTTTGTTTTACACTGAATATTGATTGTTACAAGACCAGAGGACTGAAAGGGCAGTGGCCAAAGGAAAAGTCATTAAAAACCTGCACTTCCTTGATAAGAATTATTTTCTGTATGATAAACCAGTTCGTAATACTTCCTGTAACCCTCATGCTCATGTAGATACAGAGAGTGAGAATGCATGTAGCATTAATAAAAGTCTTGTTGATAGAAATTTGTGGCATACAAGACTGAGACATCCATCTGATGTTGTAATGAAACGTGTTGCTGCTTATAGCAATTTTGTTAATAATGAAGAACTCTTGTGTGAAGTTTGTCCTCTTTCTAAACAAGTTAGAAATGTTTTTCCAGCAAGTCATTCTAAAGAAACTACAGTTTTTAAATTATTACATGTTAATATTTGGGGACCTTATTAGGAAATATTTCTTTGTAGGGCACATTATTTTTTAACTGTTGTCGATGACAAAAGAAGATGCACTTGGATTTTTCTAATCAGACATAAAGCACAAACTAGTCATATTCAGGAGAAGTTTTTTATATTTGTCAAAATGTAGTATGATGGTACTGTGAAGGTAGTTAGAACAGATAATGCAACTAAATTCTTGAGTAACAGTTTTTAAGAAGTACTCAGCAGTAGGGGTATTATTCATCATAAGACCTTTTTATATACTCCTCAACAGAATGGTGTTGTGGAGAGGAAGCATAGACATTTACTTCAGGTGGAAAGGGCATTACTTATCCAATCTGGATTTTTAAAGAAATTTTGGGGATATAGTGTCTTACATGCAACTTACACAATTAATCGATTGCCAATTCAGATACTAAATTTGCAATCTCCATATGAATTGTTATATAGGAAGCAACCCAATTATACTGAGTTGAAAAGTTTTGGATGTTATATTTTGTCACGGACACTAGACCTCATAAAGACAAGTTGAATCCTATAGCCTTCCAAAGTATTTGTCTTGGTCATTCTCCAGGCCAGAAGGGATACAAGTTGTATGATTTGTAAGAAAAGAAATGTTTTATTTCTAGAGATGTCTCTTTCCATGGGAATGTTTATCCTTTTAAACATTCTATGGATACTGATGATATCCCTATAAGATATGTTGTCTTACCTTCAATTATGTAGGATGATCACTCATTGCAGAATCCTTCTGGCGATTCAACTGCAACTAATGGTGACACAAAAGTTCCTTCATTAAATTTGTATGCATCATCTTTGCAAATGAATGATACAGGAGCTATTGCAGAATTTGGAATTGTTGACCCTACTGTTACAGAACCTGAATTGACAATAAGAAGAAGCAATCGAGCTAGATAGAAGCCATCTTGGCTGAGTGATTTTGTGTCCCCAGTGAGCAGAATGCCTTCTTATTTGAAGAATATAGATATGCAATCTACTTCAGTTTATACTCCTAATACTTATCCTTTCACTGTGAATCCTGACTTCAGTGCAACCTATGTTGAATTTCTAGCCAATGTTTTTTCCATTCAGGAGCCAACATCTTCTTTTTTATGCCAGCAAAGATCCTAATTAGATTATGGCCATGAATTCAGAGTTAGATGCTCTTGAGAGGAATGGACCATGGGAGCTTACACAGTTACCCGAAGGAAAGAAGGCCATTAGCTCCAAGTGGGTTTACAAGGTGAAATTGAAGCTAAGTGGGAAAGTTGATAGATTTAACTTTTAAGGCCATATTAGTAGCAAAGGGTTATAATCAGATTGCAGGGGTTGACTACAATGATAATTTCTCACCAGTTGCCAAGGTTGTTACAGTGAGAATCTTGTTTGCACTTGTGGCTACAAAGAACTGGCCTTTGCACCAACTTGACATCAATAATACTTTCCTTCATGGGTTCCTAGAGGAGGAGGTATATGCAAACACCAGAAGGTTATACGAAAGCAACCCTAAATGAATTCTGTAAGTTGAAAAGATCTTTTTATGGCCTTAAGCAGGCTTCTAGGCAATGGAATGCTGAACTCACTTTCCAGCTGCAGACTTATGGTTTTAAACAATCACAAAATGATCATTGTTTGTTTACTCTCAAGAATTCTTTTTATTTTTTGCTCATCTTGGTCTATGTAGATGATATATTATTAACAGGAGACTTCGAGGAGGAAATCTGGAAAGTGAAGAAGTTTTTAGATGTTGTCTTTACTATAAAAGACCTTCAATATGTTAAGTACTTCTTAGGGCTTGAGATTGTAAGGTCATCCCATGATCTATACATCAACCAGAGGAAATATGTGTTGGATTTGGTTGAAGCTGTAGGCTTGATGGGTAGCAAACATGCAAATACACCTATAAAGAAAGGTTTAATTTTGACAGAAAACATTGGCTCACTTCTTGAAGATCCACAACAATACAGACAGTTGGTAGGGAAGTTATTATACTTGGGTTATATGCGGCCAGACATCACTTTTGTTGTGCATCAGTTAAGTCAATTTGTCCATGCACCTACAGTTGCTCATTGGCAAGCAGCATAACATGTCTTACGGTATTTAAAGGGCAGTCCTTCTTTGGGGTTGTATTATCCTGCTGATAATTCCTTTGTACTTAAGGCGTATTGTGATACAGATTGGGCTGCATGCCATGATACCAGACAATCTATTTCTGGTTTTTGTATGTTTTTAGGATCTTTTTTAATTTCTTGAAAATCTAAGAAGCATATAAATGTCTCTAAATCTTTATCAAAAGCAGAGTATAGAAGCATAGGTTTGGTTGTTTGCGAACTTTTATGGATTTCCTAAATTTGCAGGATTTTCAAATTCCAGTCACTCTCCCTGTTTCATTGAAGTTTGACAATCGAGTAGCATTACATATTGATGCTAATCCAGTTTTCCTTGAAAGAACGCACTTTGATATTGATTGTCATATAGTTAGAGAGCAGCTGAAAAAGGTTTTCCTTCTCTATCGCACACTACTTCCTCTACACAGATTGCAGATATCTTCACTACGACTCTTCCAGCTCCCGTGTTTACCACCTTTATAGCCAAATTGGGCCGATTTCTTACTAGCTCTAACTTGATGGGGGGATGACGATTATTTATTTATTAATAGTTTTTAGTTAGAGTTAGTTAGTATAGTTTTCTCTTTCTCAGCTATGTAGCACATGTATATAACGATGTACAGTGTATGTTTTCAAAATGAGAATAACACATATTGTTCTCACGCTCTTTCTTCTTTCTTCACGATAGTAAACTTTGTTCACTCTTTCTTGTTTGTAGATTTATGAACTCGTCTTCGACCACAAAAAGTGCACTTGCTACTTATCTCTCAGTTAATTCTTAACTTTACACAAAACTATGATGTTTTCCTGTAATCAAACTCCAGAACCTGAAGAATTGGATAATACTGAATTATCTAGACGATGCATTTTCTATTCTCTCAGGATATTTCTAGTCCCTGGCAATCATCAATCCTAACATTACCCCACTATAGCAGTAAAGTGAAATAATAAAATAAAACACAAAGAATCTGAACTAGTTCTTGTTGGGAAACCAGGTTGGGATCTGATCTCGACTGCAGCAGAATAATCACGAAACTTTTTCATGACTTTGATTTCGTAAAAACCAATATATATTTAATTCTATAAAATGATTAACAAATCATAATAAAGTGAAATTTAATTTGTACCTTATTCCAAAGCGTAATCTTTGCCTTGTCGTATCCCTCGAACTGTTCTCGAAACTGATTCGTCTCAACCACCCTAGTAGCACAAGTGTCCAGCCTCTAACGATATCCACAAAACAGGTTGAGAGAATGATGTGCTAGTTCCATAAAGCTTAAGCCTATTTATAATAAGCTTTGGACATTTTAGTAATTTAATTGAAATTAAATTCTAATTTCAATTAAACTTTAATTAGAAT
>JAOSBP010000001.1:3094069-3109056 GCA_027563825.1 Erythroxylum mucronatum | reverse complement strand
TTTCATTTGCAATGTACAATTATCCCATGGACTTTATCATATACATCTAAACATGTACAAGATAAAGAATGTCTTTAAATAATTTATCACTAAACTACAACCAAAGTAATTGGCTGTAGGGCATAAATCAACAGTTCTCCCGCACGAGGCTATGCATAGAATTCTGATCCATCTCTATGATTAAGATCCATGACTTCTTTTGTTTCTTTTATGATATGATCAAAAGGATCCATAAGCCAGGAAATTGTCAATTTGTTTTCTTTTTCATCAAAAATACATTACAAAAATGAAATTTGACAATCTGAAATCTACTTCACAAACACAACATAAACTAAATTCCAGCAGTGTTGTAGGATAAAATTAATTTCAGAGTCTTAACAAGTTGCTAGCTAGATTTCATTATCTTTTGTGAAGACTGAGTGTCGTTTGGTTCATCTTCTATTTTTTTGGTGTGATTTTCAGTTTTCAGTTTTCGTTTTATATTTTATATTTCTGTTTTTCTTTCAAATAAAAAATATGTTTAATTGTTAATATCAATGTAGTTATATTTTTATTACTAATAACAATTACATATTTGATAAAAATTAAAAATATTTATCATATAAGCTTGACAAGCTATTAAGTTTTTCTAGTGTGCATAGTTTTGATTCCCCTTATATAGATTTACTTGTTTCATTCAATGTTATTCTACTCGTTTGTGCACGAATTATGAGTTCTTTTTGTGTGTTTTTATTATGGAAATATCTAGGAATGACAATAGCCTGAGACCGAGTTAACCCGACCTAATTTTATATATTTTTAAAAAATTAAAAAACAACATAATTTTAGTACATTATATATCGGGCCTTAGGTGGGTCAAGCATGAACAACCCGACCTTACGCCCGGTCAACACAGCCGGGCGATTGCCAAGTTTAGAAATATCGGTAGAAGTAACATATTTTTAATTGACAATGTACCTTGGCTACCCCTCGACCCTCAAATGAAGGATGTCCATTGAATTGTGGTTTGAAGGTTCATTAAAGAATACATATTCAGTATTTAATTAACACTCTAGCCTGCATAAAAGGCAAAGAACAAAGTCTTGGAGAAAGAAGCACTTATATGCCATATGATCATATAAATAATCAATGTTATAACAATGTTAGGTCCACGAATATGTTTACAGAAATGATTGGTATTGTTTTTAGATATGGTTAACCAAAATACAAAAGAAGCAACGTTAGATATTCTTTTATTGGAGCTTCAGACTGTGGTAATAGAGAATGAAAGATAGGATGGAGCAATAACGCTATTGAAGGGCCTACATAAGAATAAGCTCCTAGAAGACATAGAGGAGCTTGATTGGGAGGAGTTACAGGCACGAGTAACTGGGACTATTAGGTGACGAGGTCATGTAGTTAATGGATAGTATATTCCTTATGGAAATATAGAAGAAGCTAAAGAGTCCTTACATGTTGAGGTGAGGTCTCTTATAAACAAATTATACGCCCTCAAATTTTCTGTACCTTTTATTTTGTAACTATTTTGTGCCCATTACATCTGAACCTTTTATTTATGTAGGACTCACAAAAATAGATGGTTCAGATACAATAAACACAGAATAGGTACAAAATAAAGGTACAGAAGATCACGTTCCAAATTATACGGCAAGCAAAAACTGCAAAGCTGAAGATGTAAACAGGGAACATATCTGAAACAACACATGTATCCAACAAAATAGTCATTGATTTGTTGAGGCTCGATGTGACTATTGCGGATGAGGATCAAATAATGATTAAGCTTTGTTTTTTTACCTCTCTTATGAACATCTAGCTACATTATTGTTTCAGACTCAACCCCAGTGAAAACTCTCAAGTTGAATAGCCATATGTGAGAAAATTCAAGATCGAAAGAGGAAGTATAGTAAACATGACTCACCCAAGAGAGGATCTAAACCCAGTGGTTTAAGTATACTCTGGTGCTACAATTGCGAGCAAACTAGACATGATAGTAGGCATGGACTTCAGGCCCAGGCTTGCATTAGAGCGAAACGTCATCGTTTTATCAAAATTTAAAAATATATATATACACACATCAACTCGGACCTACTCTGTTTTCCTTGGGCCCAGCCCAAGCTAGGATCGATTAGCCCAGGCTTGGTCCAATCTTAGGCCAGGCCCGAGCTTGAGATATTGTAGGCTTTGTTTTGATTTTCTTTTAAAATATAATATATCAGGACAAGCTGGTCGGCTCTAGACTTGATTCAGTCAAACTCGAGATATTGTAGGCTATTTTTTTAAAAAGATAATATATCAGGACAGGCCAGTTAGCTCCAATGTCGGCCCGAGATATTGTGGGCTCGTCGTGACCGGCTCGTTATCATGGCTAAGAGAATATCCAAATAAGAAGGATTAGAAGGTGAAAGAAAAATTGATGATTCATCACGATTTGCTTAATGTAATTCATAGATATGTTATATGTAAGATGTTTCAAATAGCGAATTACAGAACTCAGATTATGGGGATAGGACGCTGATATGACATTAAATAAGGGCTGATTTTGTATTATGTATGTCTGACAACTTTAGAATTGTTCGAATGGGGACAAAATACTTTAAGAGCTGTTTAATTGAAATAAGGCTCATGTTATTTGGGGCTTGATTTATATAATTACTGAAGAAGGATGCATTATTAATCAGATCGCTCTAATTTTAATTTAAAGGACCTCTATTGAATTCTTTTATAATCGAAATTTAACAATTTCAATAGATACTCTTACTCTTAATATAGAATTTGTAGAATTAAAAATTTATAGATTTCTCATAGAACATGTATCCAGAGTTTTGGATGCCGTTCCGTATCGTACTAGGCGAAATACTGGCTGGTACCGAAAATTTTAAAATATATAGGGACATTTTTGCAAAATTTTTTAAATTTTCCCTCTCTCCCTCTTCTTTTCAAAGTTTTTTTAATTAGTTATTTTATTTAATAATTATTATTATAAATTAAATAAAGCTTTAAAATAAATTATTTTTATTTAAATATTTTATATAATATTTTATTAATAAAGTATTAAAAATATTTTATTTTTTAAAATAAATAATTTAAAAATTCTTATTTATAAACTAATATTTATTTTTATTTTTTTGAGAGGATAAACTAATATTTATTATATATATTTTTAATTATTAAACCAAAATTTATTTGAAATTTATATATTTTAAAATATATTTTAAATTTAATTATATTTATTAATAATTATTAAATTAATTTTATAAGTTAAATTAAAATTGTGATTATTATTTATTATTATGATTTTTAGAGATAGGGTTAAAAATATACAGTACAATTATACAATATGACAAAAAACTAATTTGTAATTTTAAAAAAATTCAGGAATTATTTTATAAATTTAAAAAATTACCCGAAATGGTACCTAATATTAACGATACCGATACAATACCGTATTAGAACTCAATTTAACACCAAATCCGATACGGTATTCGTAACATTGATTTGAACCATTTTTTTATAATTTCCCTTTTATCTATTCAATTTACTCATTAATTATCACTAGATATCACATGCTTTTATATATATCTAGTTCTTGAATTCTACTGGAGCTTAACTCTATCATTCCATTATCTTCTATTTGGTAATTAAGATAATCAACCCAAAAATCTTTATTTTTGTATTGATAAGTTCATATATCCTTTTTAAAATTATTGTTTTTATTTACACTATTTTCTTAAATAATATTCTTATTTTTCATATATTTATTATTAGTATTGGGATTTAGTCAGCAACTCACCGGAAGCAGTTGTTAATTATTTGTCGAATTCGTTTGATGTCGAGCTTGACTCTCCCATCTCCAAACGCGGCGCTTAGAGCCAGTCGACCGATCGTTGAATGGAACCCTAATTTATGTAGTTTGTAAAGATCTGAGAGCAAGAACAGGTACAGAGAGATGGGTAGAATAGCAGTGGTAGTGATAATGAGCTTGTGGGTGATACCCACTTCTATTATCGTAAATCGCGTTGTATCCGATCCTTATATGGTAAGAGGTTTGAAAACCAAATCAAAGATTGAATTTTTGCTTGTCTGTTTGTGATTTTCAATGCTCTAAGAAGAAGCAATTGCTTGCAGGATGAGATTTTCCACATTCCTCAGACTCAACAGTACTGCAGAGGAAATTTTTGGAATTGGGACCCTATGATTACCACTCCACCTGGCCTGTAAGATCTCTATCTCTTACAACAAATCATCCGAATTTGAAGTTTGTTACTTAGTTTTTAGATGTGTAAGTGAAATATTAGCTTATAGAATGTAGAAGATTGAAACTTCAATGCTGGTACGCTTTTCTTATATTGATTGTTGTTCAATACCAACTTTGCATTCTTTGATTGATGAAAATATCCAATATCGGTGAATCCTCTGATCTTTATTATTCTGCAATGTAGAAAACTGGTGGAAATGGGAGTTTTACTTGCAAATGTGAAATAGAGAAATTGATTCATTGAGTTTATAACTTTTGCAGGTACTACCTTTCGCTTGCCCATGTTGCTTGTTTGTTTCCAGGCATGTTCTTGACAAACGTGGTTTCATCCTTGTCTGAATTGTGCTCCACTGCAATTCTTCGCTCTGTAAATTGCGTGTTGGCAGTATTATGTGGCCTTGTCGTATTTGAGATAATCACCCATTTGAGACCAGCTATTGCAAATGCAAAGGCAACAGTTGTTGCTGTGGTTCTTGCACTGTATCCCCTCCACTGGTTCTTCACTTTTCTTTACTATACTGATGTCGCGTCACTCACTGTGGTGCTTGCTATGTATCTTGCATGTTTGAAGAAGAGATATTACTTAAGCGCATTGGTACACAATTCAGCTAAACTCCTTTCTTTTAAGATATAGAAGTATGAGTGTTCATGATCTCTTTGTCTTGATATAAATTGAACTAATATTAGGTAGAATAATTAATTATTATATTGGTGTGTTAACATAGAGCATTCTCTTGCACGTTTCTCCTTTCCAATGACGGAAAATTGAAGTTGTTTTACTATGTGCTTGATTTAACTAATGTTTACAAGGAAATCTCCTATATTCACTGCAGCCTAAACTTCATTTGTTGGCAGTAAAATAGATTATCTTCTTTGGGTTTTT
Organism: Erythroxylum mucronatum; assembly: GCA_027563825.1. NCBI lineage: Eukaryota > Viridiplantae > Streptophyta > Magnoliopsida > Malpighiales > Erythroxylaceae > Erythroxylum > Erythroxylum mucronatum. The sequence goes on along the minus strand of JAOSBP010000001.1, from coordinate 3,103,918 downwards.
GCCAACTTACCTACAAATGCATGATAACTATTGATGATATTCAGTGGATCATAGATTCCTGCATAAAGTCAGTGTTGCTAACCATTCTATCATCATCATTATTGTCCAAGTATGAAGTCTAGCAAACCATTCTGTCCATGGAGCAAATGGATGATAATTTCTTATGATATCTTATGGATAATGGATTCCTCCATAAAGTCAACCGGGCAAACGATTCTGTTATCGTCATGATTCACCAAATACAACAGTCCAGTAGTCTTATAGACGCCAGTCCATTGTTCTGTCTATTCTTCAATTAACATACATGATCACTTGTACCCTTCTTAATTTAGCTTTCTCAAAAGTGATTGTCCTTGCTCCTTTTGATTTTCTGCAGCTTGGTGCATTTGCAGTTTTGGTTCGGCAAACAAATATCATATGGATGCTTTTTGTTGCTTGCACTGGGATTATTGACATTACTTTGGCACGTGAAGGAGAAAGTATGGAAGTTGATCAATCTCATATGCTAAGCAGGAAAGTTGGTAACTTTTCTTCCATCAATCTTGTAAAGACAAGCTCTAACATGAGAAGGAGAAAGCAAAATATTGCTATGAAAACCGAAAAGCATCATACGGTACATAGACCTGCCTCCTCAACAACATATTTTCCAGGTTCTGTTCTGCTTCTGCATGTATGTTTCACTTTGAGAAGTTTGTACTTACTCTCCTTGTACAGTCCCCACTTGTCTACTAGCAATTGCTTTCTTAGTCGTAGACTAGTGAGTTTCATTTATCATCATGCTGACAGTACCCCATTCTGGAATCTGTTGCAGGTTTTATTGATGAGATTCATGCTATCTGTTTGACATCATGGCATATGAAATGGAAACTTCTATTCACCTTTAGTCCCTTCATCATGGTGTTGGTGGGATTTGTTGCATTTGTGCGTTGGAATGGAAGTGTTGTTCTTGGTACAACCATACTATTCTTGAACTTAGTTGTGTTTGTATGAATTGGTTTCTTACTCAACCTCCTGATATTGTAGGTGCAAAAGAAGCTCATGCTGTTTCTGCACATTTTGCCCAGGTCATGTATTTCAGTCTGGTATCTGCTTTGTTAATGGCTCCTATTCACTTCTCTCTTCATCAAGTTCTGAATATGACCCGGTCGTTCAGGAAGAATTGGCCACTTAGCTTTTGTCAATGGCTGGTGGGTCTTCTTGCTGGCTTCCTGTCCATACACTTTTTCAGGTGAGACCAAGAAAAAGATTAGATAAAATTTCCATTGGCCCTCTCTTGATGTTGATAAATGCTCGATGCTTTGCACATTCATCTCTCTTATCCACTAATACAGGTCAATATATTGAGTCAAATTGTTAAATTCCATTGGCTGTCTCTTGAAGTTTATAGATGCTCCTTGCTTTGCACATATATCTCTATTATGTACTAATGCAGCTCAATATATTGGGTCAAAATGTACTGTTATTGCTCTGAAGAACCCATTCTTGCTTTCTTTTTTAATTCCCCCTTCTCTTGTGAGAAGTTTATCAGCTTTACCCTAATTTATAACTAGAAACATAATCTAACTGATCTGTCAATACTCTTGCAGCATAGCTCATCCCTATCTTCTCGCCGACAATCGGCATTATACCTTCTATCTTTGGAGAAAGGTGATCAATGCACATTGGCTGATGAAGTATCTATTGATCCCACTTTACGTATATTCCTGGTTATCCATCTTCAGTATATTTAGTATGTACTCGTTCACTATGCGTTTCAGTTCCAACTTCTGTTGTTTCTTGTTTAAATATCATTCCTTTGCAGGGAAAGCTGGAAAGAAAAAAATCTGGGTATTGGCTTACTTTTTGGCTACAGCTGCAGTTCTAGTTCCTGCTCCTCTGATTGAATTCAGATACTATACCATACCATTCTATTTCTTGATACTTCATTCCCCTATCACTTACAGTAGAACTTTACTCCTAACCGGAGCTATTTATCTGGCGATCGACTGCTTCACGATGACAATGTTCCTGTTTCGACCATTCCATTGGAGCCATGAGCCTGGCGTCCAAAGATTCATCTGGTAGACACTCTCCCTGGACAAGTAATTTTAGCAAACCATGGAATCCCATTTTATTATTCCCGAGCTCTCTTGGAAATGTTGGGACTTCATGGCTGGATTGGAGCCCTTGACCTGAAGAAAGACCAATGCATCAGATTGTTTTCCCAATGCAACCAAAAATTTAGACTTATCAATTTGATGGATGCACAAAATGATTGATGATCGAAAATAGTTTAAGAGATATAGATCTATCCTGTTGTTCTTAATCATTAAAATTTTTAAGAAATTTTCTTTTAATCTTAATTTTTCGGAAAAAAAGTCTAATAATACATTATATGAGTATCATATATGAATTAGTTAATATTATATAATTTTAAGAACATGATAATTTAATTTAACTCAAATTTAATTCAAATTAATTATTAAGATAATTATAATAAATTATTATATTAAATTGAGTTTAATTTAAGAATGAGTTGGGTTTAATTTAAGAGTTTAATTAAATATTTATACAAGTAATATTTGATTAGTCTGAATGTAATATTTAATATTTAATATTTAATTTGTAATGAAGTTTAAAGATTTTTCTAATTGAAAACTACAATAAGTATTTTTAAGAATTTTAAAAATTAATTTTTTTCTAAAATTTTAAAACAAAATTTATGTTTCTTATCTTCTAAAATAGCTTATAAAGTAATAATTATCACACCCGGTCTGAAATAATAACATAAATATTTAAAATATGTTCTAATTTTTAATATTTATAATTATTATAAAATTTATAAAATGTCATTTTTTGAATAATTTATTAATTTATAAGCATTTAATAAAATATTTATGTAGAAAATTTGACATGTTAAGGATCGCGAGTAAAACGTGGACCATAAAATAACAGGTTAGCCCCACCAACTTGGGCTCCTTGCTGACCGATTTCCGAACAAAAACTTAGGCTGGATCGAAATGTTATGAGTTGACTCGTTTGGTTTTATCAGGCGCTTTTATGGCAACAGTTCCCAGGCTTCGCGCTCTTTTATGGTGGAGAAAATGGTCGAAGAAGGACTGGGCAATCGTAGCCGTCGGAGTGGCTGTAATCCTCTTCGCCCTCACTCTCTTCTTCGACACCGGCTCGGTCGATCTCAATCGATCGTTAGATCCAACTGCGACCGCCGATCTCGTTGACTTGACCTTGCTCAGCAGTGCCAAAGATAGAGGCGCTCGTACTTATTCTACCTCCCATCCTTCTTCAACTCACAGTTGTTTGCTCTCAGTTGGACTCATTTTTATTTATTATTTTTTTTGTAAAAATAGTGTGCTTAGATGGGAGCTCACCTGGCTACCATTTTCAAAAGGGTTTTGGATCTGGCTCTAACAACTGGTTGCTTCACATTGAGGTCTTTATCTTCTCTGCAATTTTTGAATCAAATTTTACTTCTTTTCGTTTAATTATGTTTTTTTGTTGTTGTTGTGTTACAGGGTGGAGGTTGGTGTAATACTATGGAGTCATGCTTGCAGCGAAAAACGACGCAATTGGGGTCCTCTACTTTCATGGAACAGCAAATTCGCTTCTCCGGAATATTAAGCCGTTACCCCTCTGAAAATCCCGGTAAGTTCACGGTAAATTGAGGTTAAAGTTTAGTACTTTTGATTAATATGCAGTTGTTGATTTATGTTTATGTTTGTGTTATTGTTTTTGTTTTTGTTTCTGCAGATTTTTATGATTGGAACAAGGTCAAGATACGTTACTGTGATGGTGGTTCGTTTGCTGGTCACCCGGATAACGAGCTTAAGGTAACTAAAGTTTTAGTTGCTTGTTGGGGCTTCTTGCTAAAAAGCTGGAATCTTTTGTGTCTTTTGTTTGACATTGTTGCTTGTGCTTATGTTTTAGAATGGAACAGAACTTTTCTTCAGAGGCCAACTCATCTGGGAAGCTATTATGGATGAGCTTCTGTCCTTAGGGTTGTCCATTGCTAAACAGGTGTGGCCTTGCTTCTTCCTTATTATACGTCAATTTATAGAGTATAAATGAATGAGAAGGATTTGCTTGCACTTGCTGTTGAGTTTAACTTGTTGGACTATTACATTTTGCTGCCCATATTTCGTTGTTGTAAGCATTGTTTATTTGCTGGTATATATGAAAACTTTGCAGGCTCTTCTTTCAGGATGCTCTGCTGGAGGGTTGGCTACGTATATTCATTGTGATGGGTTCCGAGAGCTCTTGCCGAAAGATGCAACCGTCAAATGTCTTGCTGATGCAGGCTTTTTCCTAGATGAGTATGATTTCTAAGCATTGTAATCTTCATGCAACTGCATGATACACTCTTTATTCGTGAAAGATGTCTTAGAGCTATTGATTGCATTACGTGTATAATGCTGTTAGTAGATGTGCATAAATGTAACTAACAATCATTGTTTCCTCTTTGTTTAGGAAAGATGTTTTTGGGGATTACACCATGAGATCTTTCTACAGAGATGTTGTCGAACTTCAGGTTTTACTCACTCCCCATTGTAGAAGCTTCAACAATAACTTGCCAATAGGCATAACATTACTTTTTCTTTCCTAATTTTTTTTACTTGTTGATGGTTGATGTGCGTGATACACCAGCTGCAAAATTATGGATGAAATGTTAGTTCTGACACATTAATGGACAAATAAATATTAACTCTTAATCACTCAGTTCGATATGGTTATCCAAAATGGCAAACTTCTCTCCATTCTGATTTCAGTTAATTGAGAATTTCTATTTTCTCTTAATTCTTCATCCCATGTATGCATAGTGTGTGCTTACTTGGCAGCTCCAAGTCATTGGATTGTAACGAGCGAAGAAATGTTTAAAAGTAAAATTAGTAATAGTTCGACATATATCTAACTTGTCATTCTGCAGAGGGTAGCAAAAAGTTTGCCCAAGAGTTGTATTAAGACAATGAACTCATCTAAGGCAGGTGTTGTTCTTTTCTTTTCCTTGTCTCCTGTATATATGGTTTCCACACATCAACTTCTTAGAATAGCTTTTTGATTTCTTAATAATAATTCATAAAGCACCATTTCTTTTATTTGTTGTGAACTATGACGGCAGTGTCTTTTTCCTCGAGAAATAATTAAATACACGAGGACCCCTATTTTCATTCTGAACCCGGCTTATGACTTTTGGCAGGTAATGTATTCACTAAATACACTTCTAGCCTCTTTTCATTTTGTAATTATCTTCCTTTTATCCGTGGACAATATGCTTATTTGGTTATATTATCACTAGGTACAACATATCTTGGTTCCGGATGTATCCGATCCTCATCACTATTGGTATAAGTGCAGGTTGAGCCTTAAATATTGTGATCCTGAACAAATTGAGATACTGCAAGGTAATTGGATCACTCAAATACGTTGTTTGCATTGTTGCATAACATGGATATCACAAAGTGGAAATCGTTATTCAATTTTTGATTGATCAAGTTGTTTCTGCTTGTCTGCTTACAATAACCAGGTTTTCGGAATTCGTTGCTGAGAGCACTGAGTGATTTCCAGCAAGATAAGGAAGGGGGACTGTTCATAAATTCTTGTTTCATTCATTGCCAATCCTGGATGGCTGAGACATGGCATTCACCAAATTCTCCGAGAGTAAATAATAAGGTGCGAAAATCTTGTTAGTATTGTGATAGGTATTCGATTGAAACATGGCATTCTCAATATCTGGTTTCGTTCGTATATTTCGTATCTTCTAAGACCGGCTACTGCCTACTGTGATAGACCATTGCCGAATCAGTGGGTGATTGGTTCTTTAACCGAAGAACAGTGAATGAAATTGACTGTACTTATCCATGTAACCCAACTTGCTACAATATGGATTTTACTTATTCTTGAAGAAGCTCTTTGTTCTCCGGGTTATCGTCAACTGCAAAAATGTAGCGCTGTGCTTGTGGAATTGCAACTCTTTACTCCAAAAGATGATCCTATATGCAGAAAGGGAGGCATGGAGTAATGTTACATATGTTTGGTCACGTACAATGGTGGTTGGAAAATATTTACGATTTCTTTCGCTAATCGCCATTGTTCCATTGTGTTTGTGCAATTTGTTTTTACTGAAGTTCCTTTGGTGAATTCCTATTGTATCTTTCTTCAAATAGTGCATGGAACTAGCTTGTTGATCGAGTCAGTTCTAGACTTGTATCAACTGCTATAATGTAAGCAATCAGAGGAAGCTGTGGGATGTAAAATTAGTAGGGGAGAGTTTAGAGACTTAAGTCCATGCCGTCAACAAACTCTTATTCAAATCTACAACAGCTAAGCTAGTTGTTATAATTAGTTGTAACAATTTAGATTATACAGTTCATTTTTTCAATCTTGCTGTTGTAACTATATGCTATTTTATCTCTTATATTTTTGTAATCTCTTCTATAAATTGTAATCAGTTTGGCAGTCAATAATGTAAGTTTTTACACAAATTCAATATCCTTATATGGTATCAGAGCTTCGAACACTCCAACGAGTTTTCTTTTCGATCCAACTATGTCTAGCTCAACAACACCATCTATTGTGCAATTAAATGGACCAACTAATTTCCCTATCAAACCTTCTACCAACTTTCCTGTTTGGAGAAGACAAATTTAATCAACTCTTATTGGTTTCAATCTGTTAGGATACATTGATGGTACTCTAGCTTCACCACTGCAATTTCTTGATAGCGAGAAATAGACCTGTAATTCAACCTACACTCTCTGGTATCGGCAAGATCAAATTCATATTGGTGCAATTCTTTGTTGCTGTTTAGAAAGCATTCAACCTATTATCTCCTCAGCCGCATTTTCCAAAGAAGCTTGGGAGAGGCTACTTCATAGCTATGCGAACTCTTCAAGGTCTAGAATCATCTCTTTCAAAGCCAAGCTTGCTTAAACTTCAAAGGGAACCAAACGTTGTTGAATTCCTCAATGAAATGCGATCTATTGGAGATGAACTAGCTCTCATTCAAAATCCTATAAGTGATGAAGATCTTATTGTCCACATCATCACTCAACTTGGGGATGAATACAGGCTTATTGTAGCAGCTCTCAAAGTTCGTGAACCTTCTATTGACTTTTCAGAGTTATTTGATAAGTTAACTGACTTTGACATTGTGTTTGGATACTGTCCCTGCGCCTTGGGACAGTTGACAAGACAGAGTTTTTTTGTCTTGTCCGGCGTTTGGTTAGCTATTTTCTTGAGATTCGTCTCCGTCTCCGGTATACAGCGACATAAAATATCTGTCAGCCCTAATATCGTCGGACAGAAAGAAACTTGTCCTGCCCCCGGAACAAAAGACGAAGCTCTTCGATTTTTTACCCCTCTCTGACGCCTCCTTCTTTCTCTCCGGCTCCTCCTTCTTTCTCTCCGACGCCTCCTTCCCATCGTCCCTTCGTCCCAGAGTGACGTTGCTCTCGGTGGGGTTGTGTGAACGGATCTCTGTCGTCGCTGCTCTCGCACGGTGGTGTTGGTCTCGCACGTTGCTCTCCGACGGTGGTGTGTCGTCTCGCTTTTGTGCCTTTTGCGACACTTGTATTGAATGCTATGTACATATTCAAGTTTATTAATTTATTCTTCTGATTTAACAAAAAAAACAATCGTCTTATTGCGTTAGATTTGTTGTTGTTTTTTAACCGAAGTTTATGAGAAGGAATTCTTTTGAAGATTAAAAAACGAAGGAGAATTTTTTATAATTTTAAAGATCAAGATGCTAAAGTTTATTAACTATGTCTTTACCCTTTGCAATAATAAAGATTACCAAAAATTAATTATATAATTAAATTTAAAAATTAATTAAAAAAGATTGCTCACTTCTTTGTATTTCGAGAGGTCCATTCTCTCGTGTAGTTTGTGTTGAGTAGTGATGACAAAACCTGTCTAGTACAATTCTTTCTGATTCAAAGTTAACAGATTTTACATAATTTCATCAAATACCCTAAACATTTAACTAGTTAGATATCTAACTGTTAAATATTTATTCATAGTTAGATACAAAAATGTGCCTTATTAATGGATTGCCAACTTTCTTTGGTGAGAGTGAAGACGGGTAGATCTAATATGTTTGTTCTTGTCGGAAACACTCTTATATGCCACCAATATAGATGAGAAGAAGCAATGCAAGTGGAAAGGATTCAAACATAAAGTAGGACACGGTGAATTGGTTGTGTTATCTCAAAATCAAACATAAAGTAGGACGCCGTGAATTGGTTGTGTAATCTCAAAATCAAACATAAAGTAGGACACCGTGAATTGGTTGTGTAATCTCAAAACAACGAGCAAGCGGATTACAAGGCCTTGAAGATAATCTTGGCATAACGGTATACTATGTTTGGAAGGGGTATAACGGGACTGTTTTTATTTTTGTGTGTCACTCTGTATTTCTTCATCCATTTTTTCATTACGTGGAAGGAAGATTAGGTGAATTAATCCAATTTGGAAAGATGATTGGAGGCATTATATCTGAAAATCATCCACTGATATAAGATGGGCTTGATAGTTAGAAGAGTACATACCAACCTGTTAACACGTCCGAGAGAGATGGAATTTTAGTTAAACTACTTTGTCCTCCAGACTACTAGGAACTCTACTCATTAATATAGATATTTTGTTGTATTTCCGGTATCACAAGCTGTACATAAACACTACTTATGAACCAAAGTTAATTATTACCTTTGGAGAAAAAAACTTCATGCGATACGAGGTGAAATCTAATCATTGACCAGAGAGGTTAAGGTTTTGTTTTGACGCAGATGTGGATCTACAGTTGTTCTTCCTCAAGGCGATTAGTGTTCCTTGTATGTACCATCTGTCTCGGGCTTCGATTACGGTAGAAATCATTCACCGACAGTGACAATAAGAGTCTCGTAAGATCTGAACAGGACCATGAACTGTCTAGTTCTTACTCCTGCATGAACTGACCCTGTGAAAGCACTAGGAACCTGAACAGTGCCGTACAAGAACCTGAACATACCGTTCCTTGTATGTACCATCTGTCTCAGGCTTCGATTACGGTGGAAATCATTCACCGACAGTGGCAACAATACGAGTCTCGTAAGATCTGTAACGGGACCATGAACTGTCTACTTCTACAAGAACTGACCCTGTAAAAGCACCAGGAACCTGAACAGTGCCTTTCTTGGCAAAAGCAAATAGGAAACAAAGGAAAACTTCGCTGGATTCAACCCAAATTACGGGCTGAACATTCGAAATTATGGGCTATTATTTCGGCCCTGCATTTCCTGTTAAGTTGAGTTTCCTGAACTTTGCTTCACACGAAGGTTATAATTTATAAAAAATGGAAGAGTTGCATTTTAAAGCAGCCGACCCCATAATTACCATAGGGCCCCGATTTTCAGTGAAATCAGGAAGGGTGAAAGTCATACACACTTTTCCTGCATTTAAATTTTAATTTTCTAAAAAACTCTTAATTTTTTAATTTTAAAAAATGCATTATCTTAAATTTTAATTAAAAATAATGACAAATCATACACGATATGACATTAAATGTGTGAATTAAGTAAATATAACTAATACGGTAATTCAACTTATCTTTTAAACTTGACTTGAGCTGACTAAAATTGATTTAAGTTAATAATTTAAGATGATTATATTAAATTAGTATTTTGAGTTGAATTTAATTACTTCAATTTAAGTCTAAGAATCGAGTTAATTCTAAATAACATTTGATTAATTCATATATGATATTTGTAATACATGTGTTTTGTTTATGTTTTTAATGAAATTTTTTTATAGAAATCTGAAAATTAAAAAAATTTTAAAAATTAAATGATTTCTTCTAAAATTTCTTATATTGTGAGA
>JAOSBP010000001.1:3068241-3078279 GCA_027563825.1 Erythroxylum mucronatum | reverse complement strand
CAGTAGACGCGTCTAGGGAGGATTATCTCCCTTCGAGCTCTAGGCTCGTTTTCAGTATCAGTGGCGACTCGGTTCACAATTATTTTTATCCGATTATGCATCTGTGTATGAAATGCATATGCCCAGTTACAACATCCCATAGACAGTTAATCATTCAGAGTCAAGCACAGTCAATTAATTGTCGGTATGCACAAGTAACAGTCCATAATTCACAACAATTTTCACTCCACAATTCACAATTAATCACAATAAATCCAGTAATGGCAAACAGGTCACACAATGTACACATTCCTGATCCCGCCATTATCCCCATATTAGATAAGTAATAATTGAGAAACTCATCTAGGTTACTCACCTATTACTTCCGAGCTAATGCTAGGAAGTCTCTGCTACGTTGATCGATCGATGCTCCAATTGGGCCTCTATAACAATTAGAGAAGATGAACATTACTAATTGTCCAATCATAACTATTTAATGATGCACATGTAGGTGTATAATGTATGTTCATGATATTCCAGGCCCTAATCCCATTTTTTTCCATAAGAAAATTCGTCTAAAAATTAGAAAGCTAATGTCGCTGACAGTACGCAATTCGGACCTCTATAGGTCCCCAATTAAATAAAACAGTGGTTAAGGACTCCGTTACCCGGACCCACATAAATTTTCCGTCCAAAAATTTCCAATCTCTCAGAAATGAAATTAAATATTCAATGAATCCGATGCCTCAAGAATCAGGTCAATCGGACGTCGGACGAAAAAGTTATTCCCAAAAGAACACAAAAATCCAATAAAACAATTTTTATATATATCTATATTGCCCTATTTCCTTCTCTTTTTCCCTTTTTCTTGTCCGACATTCTAACTAGCATATCTCTTTACACACAATTCAGAAAATTACAAACCATACCTCGTTGGAAAGATCATGAAACCCTCTACAAGTTTCATGAAGACCATAAAAATCAATTTCACCCCTAAGGGTGTCAAAAATCCAATCAAACCTACTGCCTAGTCAATACCTCTTAAAACAGAACAGTACTTGGTAAATTCAGTAACTTTCATTCTCTTCAGTCAAAAATTACACAATAAATATGCTCAGAAAGATCACAATGTTATCTACAACTTTCATGAACAACCTAAAATCCAATTCACTTGCTAACTAGGTCAAACAATTCACCAAAGCATCTGCCCACTGAAATTTCCCAATCTGAACAGTACATTTCAAACCAGTATATCTCCTAGCACAAATGTCAAAAAAATCACTGCCTTATATCACTGGAAAGATAAGATCTCATACTTCAATTTTCATGAAGGACTCAAAATCCAATTCCATCCCTAACAATTTCAAAACTGTTATGCAAGTTCCTGATGATCAGGACAGTTAATAACCTAATGCAGGTTCAGTGTTTGAAAACTCATAACTTCCAAATCTGATCTCCAAAAATTACATGCTATATACCATTTTCAAGATAATTGTTTCCTCTACAACTCTTCAGAAGATCACTCAAGCCAATTCAATTCACAGAAATTGCTAAAATTGCTTCTAATCAGAATGTGCACCAAATCCACTCTTAGTCTAGGTTTCACCAAATTGTTCAAAATCAGTCAATATTCCACAGTGCATATCTCCCAATACACAGATCGAAAAATTGCAAAATCAGTGGGAATGGAAAGATAACTTAATAAGCTTCAACTTTCATTTAGACCATTTTCCCTAATCCCATCTCAATTAATTTAGAAAAATCAGCAAAACACTTAGGTCATAGTTTCGGTTACTGTTCACATTAACCTCAATAGTAACTTTCCAAGCCAAAATTCAACCTCTTAAGGCTAAAATTAGATAACACCTATTTCACACCAAAATGTAGCCAACAAACCAAAGTTTCATTTGGCACAAACCTCACCTCATTTGCATACTAGTTATGATCAAAACAGTACAGTAGGTCAAAAATCAATTTTCAGCTTTACTTCTCAATTACACCTCCTATCATGCCAATTCAAATTCTACTACCATAAGCATCTCAATTGGACACAAAATCAGTCCCTAGATCATTCCTACATTAACTTAGACCAATAGTCAAAATTTGGCAGCACCCTATTCCATTAGTTTTCCTTAATCTAACATTCAAAACTCAATCCAACCTAGGCTAAAAAAAACAAGTTACCTTAATCCTTCACTTATCCTAACTCAACATCCATTTATACCCAACAATTTAAACAATACTTGTCATCAAAGTAATGCATCAATAAGCATAATAATTACACCAAAATTCCCATTGAATGCATCTAACAACCATGATTCATTAACTACATAATCAAAGCATCATTAAAACTTAACTTAATCACTTACCAAGTCAAGCTTCCACTCTTCAATTCCTTCAATTCTTTCTTTGCTATTCTTTCTAACAACTTCTTCTAATACCATGCAAGTGAAAGCTCTTCATGGCAAGAAAATAGCTTGGTTTCATGGAGGAGCTCTTAAGGTTTTAGGATTTACTTTGATGAGAGAAAGAAGAAAATCGATGGTGAGGCAAGAACAAGAAGTAGGTTTCGGATGATGCTCCAATTAAGCAATAAAAAGGCTTCTTTTCCTTCTTTTCTAAGGCAATAACCGAGAGAAACACTAAGCATAGGACAAAAGCCATTAAGGCAAAATGACAAGTGGCATTAGGAAAAAACAAAATAGTAATAAGACAAAATAATAGATAGGATTTAGAAATCCTACTACAATTTGACCCATTTTAGTCCAATGGTCCTCATTTCAATTCCAAAATAATATACCCAATATGACAGTGCCATTGGGTAGCAATTTTCGCTACCGAAAAGCAACCGGTTCGCCACTTGGCAATTTTTTCCAGTCTGGAAATTTTCTCCGGAAAATTTCAGAAAAATTCATGAAAATCTCTTAAAATATAAAACACTCAATGACTCACTCAAAATAATTTTTCAAACCCATTAACCACGTTAATCACAATAAAATTACATTAGGCACGAAAACCAGAAATGTTATGTATGCATGTACAGTTATGTCATGTGCATAGATTTCACTGTTTACTAGTACCAGTATGCATGGACAATACTAATAAATCCCTATCAATCTTCTCCTATGCTAATTTACTATTTTACCCTTCCTGTCGAGGGTGAGATGTTACATAAATAGTAGTTGAGATTTGGGAAGATGCAATAAATTAAAATTAGAACCACTAAATTTTCAATTACTTAATCACTTATTAAAACTAATTTATTTTATATTTAAATATTAGAGTTTTGATAATGAAAATATGTTTTAATTTGATAGTATTGTAAAAAGATCTCATCTACTTCGAAATTTAATTTATAAGTTTTAAGTGATTTAGTAAATCCAATAATTTATTATTTAGTTATTATTATAATATTTATGTAATTTTTATATAAATGTGTGGTTGAGATTTAATAAAATAAAATAAAAATTGGTTAACCGAAGTGAGAATCTGATCTACATTTATCCATAATTTTCCAGTATGCCAAACAAGGTAGATTCTCATTTATCCATAAGTTGTATTCTTCCAGCACCTGTCTGTATGCGATATAATATTAAAAACTGGCACTGTCGCCACCGCACCACACTTCAACGTGAACGCAACAAACCCCGGTTGAAGTTGATCCATGGTTACTGTGAGGAAGGTTTGGTGCTTTTCTTTCTCACCCATAAGCCCATAACTATAAAGCAAGACGAGAGCGGCCAAAAGATTCCATCTTTGTAGAACAAGGACAAGATACAGCCAACACTTGTTGTCTCCGACACAACTCTTGAATTGCAAAAGATGACTCCGACATTTGTTTTTGTCTCCGACATACTTGTATAGTTGCAATTGTACTCATTCTTTGGGTTCCTCTTCTATAACAAGAGCAACACGGTCAGTGAGATTTTTAAGCAGGCGCATTGAGAGACATGGAAAGGGGTGTTGAAGTGAAACTGGATAGATGGGGATACGAGGTTAGGACTTCTTCAGATGATTGTATCTCGGCCATCAACTCTTATTATCACCAGGTTTGCGTTTCTCTTTTCCTGTCTTCTGTCTCACTTTGTACTTCCTTGATTTGATGGAGAACTCGTGGGTGGATTTTGTGATACGGGTTTGGGTGGTTTTTTGGTTGATATAAAGGTGCTTAGTTATGGGAGACAAAGGCGCGTCATATTGGAAGCACCTGGTCATGACAAAAACTGCGTCCTAGCCAATATTTTGGCTGCTAATTTTCTCTATTCCAGTGATCCTTCTCGAGCACCTTTTCATCTACATGCTGCAAAGTCTAAACTTGTAAATCTTTTAACTTTATATTTTCCGTAGATGCTCCTAACACAACCTCACAGATATCCTTTTTATGTGGGGCTTTCGCTATTTATTGAAAAAGTTCTGCAATTAACAGGATCAAGCCACCTCTTATGAGAAAGCAGTTTTTGAAGCAATTAGCTCCTTGTTTTGTGAGAATAGAGTCGATGATGTTGCTGTGGAGCTACATTCTAAGGTGGGCAAATCTTGTAAGAAGTCTTTGAATACTCATGTAGAAGATGGGTTGAATCATACTTGGTGAAGGAAATAAAATATACTATATATGAGTTACGATTTCTATGTAGCTAGTAGAGTTTTTACGAACTATAGCCATATGTTCATTTATAACTTGGTATGTTTGCATCTGAGCCTTTATTGTGAAAATTTTCTCATTTATTTGGTGTGTATTTATTTTGCAGCTCCTGAATGACTACCCAAAAGATCTCGTTTCTTTGAAAAGAGCTCAACTACTATGCTTCTACATGGGTAGACCTAATCAGTCTCTGGACCTTGTACAAAAGGTTCATCGCTATTTCTTACACATATGCCTCAGCCTTTTTTCTTTATGATTAGCTAGTGTGACAGGAATTCTGATTTTGATAGGTTCTTCCCCACAATAAAGAAGAAGATTATGTGTATGGAATGCTTGCTTTTCCGTTACTAGAGCTTGGCAGAATGCCTGATGCTGAGGAAGCTGCAAGAAAGGGACTGAAGATCAATACACAAGAATGTTGGGCACAACATGCCGTGAGTTCTAGTTCTTAGCATGCTTTGATGAAAGAAGAATATCATTTTCCTATGTTCCCTTTTTGGCATTCAATTTTATTTGTCATTATGTACAAGTCTTTATAAGAGGCAGAGTTTCCATTTGCTGAAAAAGAGGGAAATTGCCACTAATTGTAACAAGAAGCTCCCATTTCAATGTGTTAGAATTTCCTGATATATTGCTACTCAATCTTATGGATTCATGTGTAGGTCTGTCATGTTCTTCAGTATGAGTGTCGTTTCAAGGAAGCAGTGGAGTTTATGGAAGCATGCTCATCTTCATGGAATTCTTGTTCATCATTTATGTATGAACAGAAGTCTTTTTAATTACATGTAGCTATACATTTCATCTGTAATATTGTTGGCATGTTAAATTGTTAATTGTTTTGGCCTGCAGGCTGACACATAATTGGTGGCATGTGGCTCTTTGTTACTTGGAAGGTCATTCTTCCATCCAAAAGGTTTTTGAAGTTTATGACCATCATATCTGGAACGAGTTGGAGAGAGACGATGCCACACCTGCGGAGGTATATTATTTTGCATTCTCTTGAAGATGTACTGGACTTTCAAATTAAAAATTTGTTTTCTTATGCATTCAGGTATATATAAATGCTCTGGGATTGCTGTTGCGTGTATATGTGCGGGATGAGATTGAAACCTTTAGTGATTGTCTGAAGGTCTTGGCTTCCCGTGTAATTGATCAAGTAAGTTATGAGACACGCTGTTAAAAAAAGGTCTTAAAATGCAACTGATCTGACGTTGATTGTTGAAGACTTAGAAATGGTTATGCTACTGTATTGAATCTGGCAACATTTGACTAATCATTGCCAGCCACTTTGTCATGGAGCTCTAAATTTGATATGAAAATCCATGCTTCTGAAAATTTTGAAAGAAATCCGCGTAACTGTCAATGAGAAAGTAAAGTGTAGTGGTAGTCTGTGTTGCAGTATTGACTGCAGTTAGTTCTGGCAAAGAAAATTACCTAGTTACTCAGTATGTTAGAATTCCAGACATGAATTTTTCTGATTTGGATATCTTAGCCACCTGTTCCTGTTTGTACTTCATTAGGCTCATGTTGCTCTTAGAGACTTTTGTCTAAAATTGCAATAAAGTGGATTTGCAGAAGAAGCTTAAATTCAAACTGATTGATTTTGGTTTACCTCAACTATTAGGTGTGCAACTATCAAGGAGACATAGATCAAAGCACTAGTTTTCGGTTAATTTAAGTTCCATATTTCAGTATGGATATCTAGTTGATATGTTTGGTCTCCCATTTATTCCATGTTATGACATCCATACAATGTTCATTCCATGTTAGACCTTCTGGTACTTGGATTGGCACCTTGACGTGTTAATACTGTGGGCCTTAGCTAAATCTGGAGAAATTTCCAAAGCAGAAGAGTTGCTTAAGGGATTGAAAGACAAGTATGGTAACAGTTATGTTTTCTTCATTTGGGAGATATCAAACATGTATTTATTTGGAATTGCATTCTCTTTTTGTAGGTTTTCTAAAATGAGCACACAAAAGCAACAAATCATGCAGAGTGCCATTCTGGTATGTGCAGATAACTGTTCTCTCTGCATTCTAGTTTTGCCAGTAAAAAATCCACTTCCTCTTACTATCCCTGTCTAGACAGGACTTCAGCATTAATTTTAACATTGGGCCAATGCCTTTCGCACTCATCTCAGCTTGCAGAAGCCATATTTGAGTATGGCAAGGGAAATCACAAACAAGCGGTGGATATACTCGGTCCAGGTTTTGATGTCAATATTTGTAAGGCATGTGCCATCTTAGAGTTGATTCTTTGGATGCTGGTTCCTTTTGCATTTGTTGATATATGGACTTAAACTTCTGTTTGTAGATAATTGGAGCATCTGATGAACAACTTGAGGTATTCAGTGAAGTCTGGTACAGTATGTTGCTGTACACAGGACAAGCGCATAAGGGTATGAAATACTTCTCCCATCATCTTCATTCTCCTCATTTGATCACAAAGATGTTTTTTTTCCTGATTTTTATTGGAACTCTAGCAATTGAAGTTCTTAAGAAGCAGATAAAAAAGAGGGAAGGAGTACCTTTCATATGGCGATTACTGGTACATCTCTGCCTTGTATATTACATTCTTCTAAATTGTAATTCTTTTAGATGCATATCACCATGACAACTATTATGTTTCTGGTTTAGGAGAGAGGTTATTCCATGGCAGGCAAGCAGGAGGAGCGTCGTGAAGCTGCTGATAGGGCAAAGACATTGGAAAATGCATACTTTGTTTAGTTTATTTGAACATTGTGAAATCATTAGGGGTTCACATGATCTTGTATTGTGCATCAAGTCCAGCCAGTGGCAGATAATAAGCAGGTAACCCTTTTCAAAAGGGAATAGACGAGTTGAACGCGAGATTACCACACGCACATACAGAGTGCAAATGCATTGACGTGCAGTTGCTAAGTCCGAAACAGGCGATGATGTCCAAGCTCTTTGGACCTCTCGTTTACTGGTATCAGTGGTTCTAGTGCTAGACAACAGGGAAAGAAGGAAATCAATTCAAAACTTGTTCTAGGAAAAGTCAGACTCAATAACAATTAATGCCGTAATGAAAATGGTTTCCATTTCACTTTAAAGGGAACTGGACAATGAGCTCATGTACACAAAATATATATTCCCGAGGAGCGAAACTAATGCTTCTTGAGAGGAGACAAAGGACTATATTAGTCCAGCGCTCAGCAAATCTACCTTGAACTCGTGAATGACCCGAATGGAATAGGCTCCCCCAAGTTTCTCATCATGAGCTTACAATAACGAAATAAAACATCTAGACATTGGATTACTGGATGAGATCTTGTATGCCCGATCATTTCTGCCAATTTGTGCAGAGTGTGATGAAATCTTCTGCCACAGGATTCTGCAGAGAGGATCTCATCTCTTGGATTACTATCAGTCAAACATCTCATCAACGTCTTTGATGTCTATTTCAAATTCTAGGACAAAGTAATTTCGAGCCCCTCCGAAATTCTTTCCAGAGTGCTTGAAGAGGACAGCGGTTTCTCGAAATCAAGACTGAAGAAAAAAGCAGTTCTTTACAATTTAAGGAAGTGTTAGCTTGAAATTAGCATGTACAAGAACAGACCAACTTAGCTTCAGAAAAGCATTGTCGAAATCAAAGTCCACTTGGTATTAACTTTTTTTTTTTGGCAGTTGGTATTAACTTTCTCTGGTTGAATAGACAAAGAAGAGAAAAATATAGACGAAACAATTATAAAAGAAGGCAGCAACTTTAGGAGATTTAGCACTACTCAATGCATGTTCAAACTTCCAAAGATCACATCTTTAACTAATAAAACATACTTCAATAACTAAAAGACGCATCATAGCAAGTGGGTAAAGTTATGCCACTTGTTGGATTTTCTGCTTCGTCTTCCTTAACAGACTAAACACTCTTGTGGGGCTTTTAACTTAAGATTCAGATCATCTGTTCTTATTATTCTTTTTCTTCCATGTTCTATAAGTATCATCCATTCATTTTTTATGGGTCTCATTTATTGAATGAATAGATGCTCATAAAGGTATTGTTCGTGCCATTACACTTCTTATCTTCATTTTCAAGCAGTTCTAGCCCTTAAAAACTTTCCATATAAGACCGTGTCTAGAGTTTGACAGGGTCTGAAATCTATACTTGAAACTGAATACTTTCTAGGTCCTCTCCTCGTCATCTTACTTCGCTTTCACTGTCTAATTAAGCCGCGTGAAAGCATACTCAGCTCTCATGCGTGTCCTTTTATATACATATTGGTTTGTCCTCGAAACTTCATTGTCAAACGCCAATTGCACTGTTCTAGACTCAACTGTACGAACGTGTAAAACCCTTAAAAAGTCCTGATCATGTATACTTATTTCCTATAATCTTCGTCCTCGTTACGGAACTAAGAAGTCCTGAATGGGAAAACATGAATTCCCATTACGAGTTGCTTAATTTTAGGAAGAACCTGAAGACCCAGTTAAAAAGTCTTGCCCTGGAATTTCGACTATCTCCTTCCTTCCACTTAGAGCAATAAATTAACTAGCCAAGTCAATCCAAACATCTCTACCTATAAGTCCAACTCATCACTTTATACATAATTAACAAATTATTAAATGTGCTCGAAATTAATTTAGCGGCCGAGGTAATTTGTTTATAATTTTGGAACAACTAATAAGATTATTTTTTGTGATTAAAAAATTATATATTTTATTCACGAAAAGAACAATTATATAAAATATAAGAAAAATAATACGTATAATTGATGACGTGATCCTAATAAGAGCCAGGGTCTTTCGTCCATTTTACTCTATTCCATAAATCTCAATCATTTATTTATGTGGATTTCGCGTAAGTCTAGCATAAATAGATAGCTGAGATTTCTTGGACAGAATAGAGATAGGATAAAATAGACAAAAGATCTCGTCCCTTTTAATAAAGCTTGAAGTTTTATGCATCTTGGCTACCTTTTGAGGAGTCCAGATCTCCTGTCCAATATTACGTTGTCTTATTGTGTCCAATAAATTTCAGCCATTTATTTATATGAGATTCGCATGGGACCTGTATGGGTCCTGCAAAATAAATTCCTGAAATTTCATAAGACAGAATAAAACTGGACAGAAGATCTGTTCCCTTGAGGGTTATTAATGATCCTTTTTTTTTAATGACCATTAAAAGTTGTCCAAAAGCTATTTGCAAAGAGCAAATTCACTTAACCTTTTATAATCACTAAAAAATAAATCCCTAATAAGTAATTATCATAAGTTTAAAACTTGATTGCGTAAACATATCAGCCGTGCATCTGGACTGATAACGCTACACGCGGAATAGCTCCTTTCTGTATATAACCACTGTATATCGTTTTCTCAGTTATCTGAATTCTACTCGATTAGCCACTAGGATTTTTTGATTGTTAATGGAACTTTTCACTACAACCAAGGTGGTTAAG
>JAOSBP010000001.1:3046828-3061507 GCA_027563825.1 Erythroxylum mucronatum | reverse complement strand
GTGGGAGTCTCTCTCCCCAGAGTGTCTCGTATGTAGTTTTCTTTGGCTTCGGCCCGTTTTCAATCAAAAAAAAAAAAAAAAGATTCTCAATTTATTACTTAACCAGTTTTTTCAGAAAACTGTCCATTTTTTCCAATAACAAATCGACTGGTTTTTCCTTATAAGGATTATGAACACAAATTGGATCGAAAATCAGGCTAGTTTGTATTTATTCCGGTTGAACTGGTTGGTCCAACTTGATTTTAAAATCATTGATTATAATAAAAGGGATGGACCTATTTATATAAAAAAAATATTAGACTAATTAGAAATAAACTTAAATAAGGAAGAACTTGACTTGAGAAGAACCTAAACTTAAACATGGAATAAACTTAAATAAGCAAGAACTTAATTAGAGAAGAACTTAAACTTAACTAAGGAAGAATCTAATTAGTAAAGAACATAATCAATGACTAAATATATTTACATTGATTATAACATATATTATCATATTATCAAACCCCTCAAATTCAAGGTGGTAGAGAAGCGTGTATCTTGAGTTTGGAAACAAGATCGCGAAATCCAGGAGCATAATGAGCTTTAGTAAATATATAGGCAGTTTGAACATGACAGGAGATATAGACAAGATCAATCGTTTTATGATGAACATGATGACACACAAAGTGATAATTGATCTCGATATGTTTTGTGTGCTCATAAAACACACCATTATAGGCAATCTGCATAGCACTTCAATTATCATAATGCAGAGTAATAGATGGAAACAGAATGTCTAGACTTTAAAGTAAACAGTGAAGCTATAAAAGGTCAAAAGTAGTATAAATGAGAGTTCGATATTCAACTTTAGCACTACATTGAGAGCCAATGATTTGTTTCTTACTATGCCAAAAGATAAGTGAATCACTAAGTAAGAATTAATAGTAGACCGATCGTCTATAGTGGTCATTAGCCCATCCAACATTTTAAAAAAACTCGTAATTGAAGAGAAGACGAGTTGGAATAATGAAGCCTATGAAACAAGGTACTTTTGATGTAACGAAGAATACAAAGAATAGTTGCATAATGAGTAGTACAGGGAGCTATCATAAATTGACTAACAATGTGGAACAACATAAGAAATAAGATTGTCAATAAGTTGATGATAATATCATGAAGATGAGAGACATTAGAAGTTAAGAAATGAGTATTAGCTTCAATAGGAGTATTGACAATTTTATCACAAGTAAGACCTGCATGAGGGATAAGATCGGTAGCATACTTTGCCTGAGATAAATAATACCCTATAGAATCAGAAGTAATAGTAAGACCCAAGAAATAGTTCAAATACCCAAGATCTTTCATCTTAAATTAGCAGCTAAAAAAATTATTGAGATCATGAATACCCTATGTATCAATTAACATATAATAATAACGGAATAATACCACTTTTATATTTCGAAGGAATAATGCATAATCATGAGATTGGATTGAAACCAAACTGACAAATAATAAAACTAAATTTAGTAAACCAAGCATAAGGAGCTTATTTAAGTTTGTACAAAGCCTTTTGAAGAATATAAACTTTAAATGGAGGATGATCATAGCTATGATGAGGTTACATATAGACCTCTTTAATGAGATCTCCATTTAAGAAGGCATTCTTGACATCCATTTGAAATAAGGTCAAATTCTTAATAACAGCAGTGAAAACGGCAATGAGAGTACTAATAGAAGTGATGTGGGCTATAGGAGCAAAAGTCTCCTCACAATCAATCCCATACTCTTGAGTGCCATAGGTGCAAAATTCTCCTCATAATCAATCTCATATTCTTGAGTGAACATTTTAGTTACAAGCCAAGTCTTTTACCATACTACTAAACCATTAGCTTTGGTCTTGATTTCATAAACCCATTTATAACCAAACACAGATTTATTTGTAGATGAATCAACTGAATCCTATATATGAGTTGAAGTAAATATATCAAGTTCTTCTATTTCTTTCTGCCATAAAGGATTAGTATTAGCCTCACAATAAGTGTAAGACTCATAAATAGAAATAATAGCACAATGACAATGACAATCACCAAGAGTGACTTTGGGTTGACTTCACGAGAAGAATGGTGTAATGGGGGATCATAAGAAGTCTGAACAGTAGATGAAGAAGGTTGAGGAACACCCCCTCAAGTGAAAGCCTTTTGGGCTTGAAACTTGCACAGGTTCACTCTACCTTGTGCTAAATAATAGGTGGGTGGTAGGATTTGAACTCGGGACCACTTAGTCACAAAGGCTCTGATACCATATTAGAATTTACAATGGACCTACGGGCCCATACAAGAAGGAAAGTTATATCACATATAAATCCAAGTGAGATTCCATCCTAAAACCAATTGGTGATAGGTGGAGTAACCCACTAAACTTATATGTTGATCTTCTTTCCTCTCTTTCTCCAATGTGGGACAAACTCCTACTATTATATTTCAACAAGGATCTATAGGAGGAAGATCATGCGGTGTGGGATGAGGTGGATCAGAACCTTTTGAGCAATTTGGACCTATAGGAGAATTATCAGAAAATAAAGTAATAGGAGGATCAACAAGAAAGGCAAGAGATGGAATGAATTTAAAGGTAGATAATGAAGAAAACATCTTATGTTCCCAAAAAGTGATATGACAGGATATACAAGAAGCTAAGACAAATAATAACCCTCACATTCAATGTCATATTCTAGGAAATAATACAATCAGAGTTGAGATTCTAATTTGATGTATTCATGTGATTGAAGATGAAAACAAGCAAGAAGATTCAAAAACTTGAAGATTGTGAAAATTAGGATAATAAATATGGAGACATTAATAAGGGAAATATTATTAATGATAGGAGAAAGGATACGATTAATTGTATAAGTTTTTCTAAGAGCAACTTCATCTTAAAAAGATTTAGGACAAAAAAGATGACACAAGGAGAGATCGAGCAATTTCCAAAATTTGTGTGTGTTTATATTTTGCATGACCATTCTGTTGAGAGATACTAAGAAAAGAACGTTGAACATTAATGCCATGAGAAGTAAAAATTTGACAAAGAGTAGTGCCTTGATATTCCATATCATTTTTTATATGGAAAAAATTGATAGTGCAAGAAAATTGAGTTTTAATCATATTAGTAAATTGAATAGAAACTAAAGACAACTTTAAATGATTTTTTATAAGGTAAATTCACTTTTACTTAGAACAGTCATCAATAAAGATAACAAAATATTAAGAACCACCATGGTAATATTAGGAGGAGGACTCTAAATATCATAATGAATAAGATCAAATGGTGTAGAAGAAATAGAGTCACTAATATTAAATAGCAAAACATGATATTTTGAAAGTAGACATGAAACTAAATCAAATTGATTCTGTTTAACAAATCCTAGATGTCTGTTAGAAATCAAAAGTTGTAACTTGTAAGAGAAAACATGACCAAGACATAAGTGCCGAATATTGGAAAAGGAGATAGCAACAACTCTGGATGGTAATTGGAGAGAAACATGATCAAATAAATGACCAACTAAACGGTTTTCAAAGCCCTCAAAATTAATTTTGATTCACTAAACTCTTCTAATAGTTACGAAACTAGGTCAAATCTCAAAAGAACTAGAAACTAGTTTATTAATTTCAATTGAAAAAACAAAATGGGGGTTTATAATTAATTAACTAATAAACTAAATTTAACAAGAAATCAAAATAAATCAACTAAGTATTTAAGTGAGAAATTCGCTTAACCCCAATTTAAAGGAAGGATCTCATCCAATTATAACTTTGATCTTTAGTCTAAAAATAGTAATTTTCACAATTTAAGCAATTAGTAAGAAACATAATACGATAGCGATAATAAGTCTTAATTTTTTTTAAATGAATTCGTTCAAACCCAGCATTTAAACCCATACCGACTATAAATTGATTGGATATGATAACATTCATATTAATTAAATAATAGCAATAAGTTTAATGAAAAAGACTAAACCTTAAATTAAATAATTAAGATAGTTATATCAATTAAATTTATTTTTTGAGTTAATCACAAAATATTCAAATTTATTAAATTTTACAATTCTAGTCAAAACTTTAAAAAGTAGCCATCAAATGCTCAAACTTATTTTTTTAAATAAAAATAGTCTAATGTTAGTCTTCCCGTTAATGTTGCTAATGTGACATGCTATGTCACCTAGTATCTTTGCCACGTGAATTAATTTTCACGTTATCAAATTATGGTTTTTAACTTTCGAGAGAGAATGAAGAATAAAACTAGAAGAATGATAGCAAGAAGTTTCGAGAGAGAAAGAAGAGAAAATTACAAATTTTTATCATTTATTTTTATTTAAAAATTATAATTTGATCATGTAGAAATTAAAGTCCATGTGTCATCCACATGGAAAAGATACCAGGTGACATAGCTTGTCATGTCAATAACGTTAACGGAAAGATTAATGTTAGACTAATTTTGCAAAAAAATAAAAGTTTGAGTATTTTATTGTCACATTTAAAAGTTTGAGCTAGAATTATAAAATTTAGAAAAAAAATTTTGAAATTTTTTTGTAATTAACCATAATTTTTCTTATAAGTTAAATATGCAAATTCATAAATAACCTATATATTTACTACTTGTACTAATCATTTATGATAGTTACGGATTACTGAATTCACAGACAGCTGTAGAATAATTAATATCAAATTAAATTTTCAGATCAATCAATATTGATTACTCATGAAATAAAAGAACACAAAATAAGAAATACTTAAATTAAAATAAAACATCTTATGTTCCCAAAAGCTGACATGATAGGAAATACAGAGACGTTGAGAAAGAATAGATCAACATCGATAACCCTTTTATTTAATGCCATACCCATAGAAATAACATAATCAGACTTGAGATTCTAATTTGATGTATTCATGTGAATGAAGATGGAAAAAGTAAGAAGAGCCAAAATCAAAGATTGTGATAATTAGGATAATGAGATGTTCATAAGGGAAAAATATTATTAATGATAGGAGAAGAGACATGATTAATTATATAAATTGCCATAAGAGTAGCTTCACTGTAAAAAGATTCAGGATAAGAAGATGACACAAAGAGATATCGAAAATTTTCCAAAATGTGTTTGTGTTTATGTTCTGCGTGACCATTCTGTTAAGAGATATCAAGATAAGAACGTTAAACAAAAATGCAATGAGTATAACATTGACAAAAGAGTAGTGTCTCGATATTCCATAGCATTATTTATGCGGAAAATTGAGTTTTAATCATATTAGTAAATTGAATAGAAATTGAAAACAAGTCGGAACAATTTTTCATAAGATAAATTTATGTATATCGAGATTAGTCATTAATGAAGATAAAAACATATTGAGAACCACATATGGTAATATTAGGAGTCGGACTCCATGCCCGCACGGGTAGCTTGGGTGGCAAACTAGCAGGGTCAATTGGTACAAGGAGTCGGACTCCATATATCAAAATAAATAAGATCAAATAGTACAAAAGAAATAGAGTCACTAATATTAAATGGAAAATCATGATATACGAAAGTGGACATGAAATGCAACCAAATTGATCATGTTTAATAGATCCTAAACATCGATTAGAAATCAAAGGCCATAATTTAGAAGAAAAATATGACCAAGACGCAAGTTCCTAATGCTAGAAGAGGTGATAATAACAACTTTGGATGGAAATTGGAGAGAAAAAAGCTCAAATAAGCGACCAAACTAACACATTATTCAGTGACGGAGCCAGAAATTTAATATAAGAGGGCCGAAATATTTATTTTTTAAAATTTTGGGGAGCCCAGTACTTCACTGACCCTTAAATAACTCTGTCCTTTTATATATATATATATATTAAAAATAATTTTTTAAAAAAACTTTGGGGGGCCCAATGCTCCCATGTAGCTCCATGTAGCTACGTCTCTGACAGTATCCCAAGAACCTTGCTCGTTTGTGAATCATATATAGTACAACCATAACTCAAAAAGTTACATTAGCACAAAGTTCACATGATTGATTAACAAAAATAAGATTGAGAGATAATTTGGTCATCTAAAACATTGAATAATGATAAGTAAGATTAAGAAATATTGCCTACGTATTAAATGGAAAAATATAATGATCAACAATGCAAACAATTGGTCAATGAGAGGGTGTAGAAACATAACTAAATAACTTAGATCATAAGTCATATGATTACAATAGGCAAAATTAAAGAAGGAAAAAGTAGATTTACTTGGAGTGACAAACAAGACAGGAAAGTAGCAATACCAAAATTAGGTTGTATCAATTAAAGAATAGCTTAGATTTCTTGTAAGGAAAAAATAAAGAAAAGTATCCTTAAAAATATAATCCTTAGTGGTTACAGTAACAATAAAAATACATAAGAATTTTATATATAAAATAAGGCTAGCTCTGATACCAAATAGAAACTAACAGAGAATGAGACGAACATATTTATATATAAAAATGTTAAGAATAAATTTAAAAATAAAGAAGAGCTTAATTAAGAAAGAACTTAAACTTAAATAATAAAGAAGAATCTAATTAGGAAAAAAAACCTAAATTTATTTATATTCCTTAAAATATATATTGTCATTTTATATTAAAATATTAGTGAGAAGTATATACCAAGTTGGTAAATAATAGAAACTTGAAAGTTGTGGAATAATAATTTTATTAATTAATCCTTACAAACTTCATTTGATAAGAGAAAAAATAATAATTTTCGTCAACCGAATCCTACTCTCCAATTTAAACTCAATTTTGTTTGGACGAATTTAACCAAACATTTGGTAATTTAAGTGGCGACAAGGGCCTAATTTCACTTGATTCTCTAACTAAAATTATCAATATAATCGTTGTGCGGACTGATTAGCGAGTTACGCTGAGAATTTTGCATTAAGATTCACTTTTTTTTATCGTCCACCTGTTGGGTGTCATGTACTTTTGTTAGAGGAGATGTCGAAAATCTGTTTGCTTATATTAGTCATGTAATACTAGATTTTTTGTTCGTTCAAAAAAAAATCATCAATGTAAAATATAAACACGTGGCATATTACGAAAGCAAATAATTGCAAAGTGGTTTGCTGTGCCTGTGATGTATTTGTTTATAACAAAAATCCAATAAGATTATATTGTTCATATGTCATTCTCAATCATCGTCGCTACTCGCTGCTACCACTACGCCTATGCTTCCAACTCCAAGCACCTTTGCTATATACCCTGTAATTTTTAGTATTCTGATTATTAATTTACATTTTTTCTTTCGTGTTTCGTGTTCCGTGTAAATATTAATGCAATTATATTTTTATCACTACATTAAACATATATATTTCATCTAAAATTTATATATTTTGAAAATATTTTAAATTTAATTAAATTTATTAAATTAAATATAATTTTTTAAACTGTACGGAAAGAAATGAATGTCAATTCAATATGTTAGATTCATCAGTAGATCTGCGTGTAGATGACCTGAGCATCTCTCTCAAGGACTTGGGTCTGGCCAGTCTTTCAAAGTTCCAGAAGCTTCATCCAGATGAAACTTTCTCCAATTCTTTAACGGAATGTCTTTTATTACATGCATCTTACTCTTCTCAATTTGGAAAATCCAAAGAGGCTCAATCTAAAATGATATATGACTCATTCTCTTAAGATAAAATGGAATCATCCAGCCTGATGTTCAAATCACGGTCAAGATGACAACTGTCCATAAAAACTTGGACAGTAATTTTAAATAAAATTATTAAGGAAAATTAAATTATTCGTTATTCATGTTAATAATACAATGACAAGATGTTCAACACGAGCATTTCCCGAGACTTCTGAATAAAGCTCTAAAGTAATTATGAAACTTAAGTTAGAAGTCTGTCAGAACCATCACTGGGCGGAGCCAGATCCTCTGGTTCACTTTTTGTGAACTAACTTTGTGCTACTATATTTGACCCGTTTATTTATATAGGACTCATATAAATGGACGGTTCAAATGCAATGACACAGAATTGGTTCACAAAAAGTGGACCAGAGGATCTGACGCTTCACTAGGCAAGGGTACAGATCTTTTGTACTCATTTTTGTATACCTATTCTGTTTCACTTGATCCAAACTATTTATTTATGTGAGATTTACATAAATAAATGGCTTGGATTGAATAGGACAAAATAGGTACACTAAAATAGGGACAGAGGATCTCAAGCGACTGGGCAACCAAATACATTACATGCAAACGCCAAATGATTATGTACTGTTGGGGGTTCATGATGATGATGATGTCCTAATCACGTTTTATCTTTTGGCACGAAGGGAGCAGAGGGGGCGGTTGGACCAATAAACAGTGTCGTTTTGCGTAATTCGAAGATTCGTTGGCCAATTTTTAATACTTAATTACTTCCCTCCACGCTTTGTTACAGTTTAAACTTACGTATTGGAAAATCTCACACCTACATTTTAAAAATATCAACTTTTAATAATAAAATTTATTAAAATAAACCGTAAATTAATTTTTAAATTATTAATAAATATATAAATTACGGAATTCCGTTTTCTTAGCCTGCGTGTCAATCACTGATTTGATGGGTCTCCCTCGGGTCACAGCTGTTACTTAATCATTACCCAATAAAAATATCGCAAACTCGAATGCGGTGTCACTCACACTCGCTTCGATCCTTTGACAACGGCCGACTTGCCGCTTATCTCTTCTCTCTTCACATACTACTCGCATTTACATAGATATATATGAGATAACAGAGAACCACCACAAATTGCCGACGGAGAATTGTTGTGGAACACAACACCTACGTAGTCCACAGCTTTTATAAAACTCCCATTTTGGTGCCAAGTTTCTCTTTTTCATCAAAAGTTTGATTCCCGAGAGAACAAAAAAGAGAATGGGCGTTGATTACTATAACTTGCTGAAAGTGAGCCGAAACGCGACGGAGGAGGAGCTCAAGAAAGCGTACAAGAGGCTGGCAATGAAATGGCATCCCGATAAAAACCCAGTTAACAAAAAGGAAGCTGAAGCCAAGTTCAAGCAGATCTCCCAAGCTTACGACGTTCTCAGCGATAACCAGAAAAGGCAGATCTACGACGCGTACGGCGAAGAAGGGATCGGTGCGTATGAGTTCTCGTCCCCGAGAGCTAATTCCGGTAGTCCCAATTGTCAGGATAGAAGTTCCAATACTTCCAAGTTTCGGTTCAATCGCCGAGAGGCTGAGGACATTTTCGCGGAGGCTTTTGGTGGATCACGCGGTGGTGGGAACGGTGGGAGTGGAAAAAGTCGGGGTAAGAGAAATGTGAGTGGGGATGCGGAAGATCAAGGGAGTAATAAGAAACCGCCGGCTGTTGAGAGCAAGTTGCCTTGTACTCTGGAGGAGCTTTACAAAGGGACTAAACGGAAGATGAAGATATCGCGTTCTGTACGTGATGAATTTGGGTTAGTTTGTTGAAAGCTTTGTTCTTTTATTGGTCTATTTTTGGTGTTATGTTTGTTATCTAAGATTTTCAGGTTATGGTAGTTTTACCGGGGACTCGTAGTGATGATGAATGCTGGAAATTCAAAAGCAATTTTGTTTCGCAGATGGGATTAGATATTGCGATTGAGAGGGACCATTATATAATTTATGTTGCTATTATGGAATCTTTTCTTACCGTATGCAGGAGGTATTTTTGAGCGGTGGATCAGGTGGCCTTAACCATGCGGGTATATGTCAGAAAATTAAGTGTTAGAATTGTTATCGGAAAACTCTGTTGTGTGATTGTGGTCCAGTCCAGGGCATTAAAGGCTCGTTTGTCTTTAGTCTTTTCAATGCAGCTTCTTTGCTCCCAGCTAGTTGGTAGACATGGGAGCTTAACTTCTGTTTGATCGAGTGCTATACCGTTCATCTGTCAGACCAATTTACTTACATTCTCAAGTTGTTTTCCTATTGGTGTTGCTAGAAATTAATTGCATGTGTCAGACTACGATATGGTAATTCCTGTGTATTTTCCGGAGTTGTCGTTTGAAAAGGAAACTCTTGTTACTAGTGTTTATATTGGCAAACTCTCATTGATGATCCACGTTGAAACTGATTGGAACTGCTAAGGAGTTCATTACTGGTTTTTAGCCCTGTCTACAAGACTCAATGCTGGCACCTGGTTTGGTTTCATGTGATCAACTAACGCATGTTGTGCTGCACATGATTGAAACATTTAGTTTAGGTTTTGCCACGTAGTGAGAAATCTTTTTCCAAAGAGATTATTCTTCTTGGAATTGTAGAATGTTTTGGTCATATCAGGTGCTGATTTCCTTGCTGTACTAGTTGGCACTTCATTTATTTGGTCAGGCTTCTTTTGTTCTTATGTGTTTCATATAAACATAACTTCGATGCAGTAAGCCAAAGACTATTGAGGAAATCCTGAAAATAGATATCAAACCTGGCTGGAAGAAGGGCACAAAGATTACATTTCCTGAAAAAGGCAACCAAGAACCTGGCGTTCCTCCTGCTGATCTTATTTTTGTAGTGGATGAGAAGCCCCATGCCACTTTCAAGAGGGATGGGAATGACTTGGTGTTTCATCAAAGAGTCTCTTTGCTGGATGCTCTCATAGGAAAGACAGTTGAATTGACGACATTGGATGGGAGAAATCTTAAAATACCAGTAACAGATATTATTAAACCAGGTCATGAGATCATTATCTCGAATGAAGGAATGCCTATCTCCAAGGAACCAAACAAGCGAGGGAACCTTAAGATTAAATTTGATATCAAATTTCCGTCTAAACTCTCGTCTGAACAGAAATCTGATCTGAAGAGGGTGCTAGGTGGAGTCAATATATAGAAACTTCTCAGGGCTGGGGTTCAATTCGCTCATTAACATCAATTGTCCATGTAAGTTGTTGAATGTACATACAATATGTTTTCCAGCTTTACAGGAATATTGTGCATAGTAGGAAGGAAAATTGTGATATTGAAAAATTATGCCATGCTTGATTAATTCATGTCATTGCCAAATGGTCCTGCCATCTGATCGGAATTATTACACCAGAGATGTGGTTTTAGTCCGTTGGCTCGAGTTTGAAGGGGAGACTAACTTTTATATTGAGATTTTGGGAAACAACAAACTGCAATGACTTGGCTGATTTTATAAAGATTTGGTTAGTAATTACTGTTTTACTTTTATTTAGAAATTGTCAGACCTTATTAATGTTTTCCCACATAAGTTTTTCTTGGCATTTATTTCATCTTCGTTTTCATTCTTTTAACATGTGTTGTTCGATTAGATTGATGAATTCAAAGTTTGTGGTTGACAATGGTCCACTGCAACTACTTCCTTGCATTTTATTTTGTGAAATTCAGCTTTGACTACTGCTCAAGTATCTCTGGAAGGAGATCATGTATTGATGAGACCTACACAATATGACCTCTCATGTAGTGATAACTGATGTTAATGCCGTCCTGATATATTTGTCTTAATTTCATCAGTATTCCCTTTTCATCCTTTGGTAAAATTTTCATAAGTCCCTGGAACAACTGCTAATATTCTTATTATATTGTGAAATTCCTATGAGCAGAGGCTGAACAGCACTCCGCTTATTTGATCAGACTCATCTGATAAATTAAAGCTAATAAATTATGATAAGGAAAAATAGAGCCAATGGTAAAAGACAAAAGTAGAAGCAGGGAGCTTCATTTTCCGGGGATTTATTCTTTTCTGGTGCTTGATCTCCTTGGGGTGATATGGCATCTGAACGTTGCAGCTAGTCATGTCTATATTGGTCGATCATATCCTGTAATTCACTCTTTCTGACACCTGTTACCCTGGCAACTTCTTCTCCTTTCTTGACCAGAGCAAATGTTGGCATTACCATCACTTTGAATTGGCGAGCAACCCCCTGTATCAGATTAGATGACAGATAATTCATTATCTTATGGTAAACAAAAGATAAAAAGGTATAAACCAAGGTCTGGCAACTGAAAGAGGACTGTTACCGCCAACTGATCAACATCCATCTTGATAAAGTCAACGTTTGTGTACATAGCAGCAAACTCTTGGAGAGTTTGTTCCATCAATTTGCAAGGTCCGCACCAGGTGGCCGTGAATTCAATAACCAACTTCAGCATTAGGAAAAAGAAAAAAAACAGAGAAAAGTCAGAACCATGAATATCACACTTAGCTGGTACGAATGGAGAACAGACGTTACCAGCTGCTTCTTCTCTTTCGAGGCTTCCATGATGGATTTCCATTCTCCTGTGGACTTCACATCCACTACAAGCCCAGATGAGTTTTTGTCTGAATCAACATGGGATTGGTGGAAATCAAACGAGCTTATCTTCAATGTTCTTCCTCGTCTCAAAAACTGCCAACGGTCCATAGTTTAGCAGGAGATTGTACCGAATAGATGATAATAAACAAATGTCTTTGGTTGAACAAAACTGGCTGGTGAGAGCGGCTTATATAGGTTGGACATGGGGTGGAGAGTTCATCAAACGTTTGGTGGGAATATGATTCCCTGACGTGACCTGCCATTGTATGGACCGTCGAAACGTAGGCCTTTCTAAGGCGTATAATGCATGCACAGCACGTCAACTTGGTTCCTCAATTGTATTGGTTATTTAAAGAATTAAGCTCTAGCTAATGGATGGCGATAGAACACAATAAAGTCTGGATGCTGCAAGTAGGAGAACTTCTGGCTGAAGTAGTGCTCGATCTCAGCATCAATCCTTTTAGAGATGGTCTGGTATCCAATTAACTGGACTTCACGACATCCCTACAGTACATCATTCTTTACGTTCAGCGCTCACATATGTTCTGTCTTCTTAATAAAAAAGGTCTAATAAGATTCTGCGTTTTCAACTAATGCGTGTGCTCTCCTGACTTAAGTGAGGTCGTGAGTTCGAACCCTCTTCATGTATGCAGCCGTTTAAAACTTGGGGCCAGAGCTTTGCCTTCCGCAAGGAACCTATCCGGCTCGAGCGGAGATTAGTCTAGGATGTGAACATGGCTTAAAGGTGCCGCCCATAATTGAAACCCGCCCAGAACACCTCGTAAGAAACCAAATAAAAAAACTAATGCGTGTATGTTAATTTGTAGTGGCAAATGCCAACTGTAATTGAGTGTGGCTGAAACACGATTCCCATGCGTCGTGGCTATGAAGTTGTCACAATATTATTTTACCATATGATCGAAAATAATAGAGCATCGTACTCGATCTATAAAAGAAAACAAATAAAAGAATACGTGTACACGTCACAATGTGCATGGGAATCGTGTTCCAACGTGGATTCTCCACATTTTGTATCACTCAATTACAGTTGGCACTTGCTATACTACCAAATATTTTATACTTAAATTCCATCCATCAATTCTTTTTTTTTAATTTTCTTTTTAGATTTCACAAATATATAAAATTAAGCATCCAATATACATAAAAGTACAATTTTTAATTAAAATAAAAGTTGATGATATCAATAACTTAAAATTTAGAGGAAATAAATAAAAGTTGAAGATAATATTAACACAAAGTTTTTGTTTTAGCTAACAGCTAATACAATCTGTTGTTTGTTAAATATGAACATTAAAAAAAATTGAGTTGCAGCGTGATGTTAAGGCCTACAAATATGTTCCCTCGTTAGGTCCGTGATGAAAATCTCTCAAGGAAGTGGTTCTGTTTATGAATTGCATTTAAAACCAAATCCCATAACTTTAACCTTTACCCACTCACGTTTAATTAAATTTGTTAAGGTCTATATGATATACACCGGCAGGAGTCCAGATCCTCTGTCCAGTTTTATAGTATCTTATATTCTTATTTTGTCGCACGAATCTCAGCCATTTATTTATGCGGGTCCCGCGTTTATTTATCCGGGGCCTACGCGGAACCCGCATAAATGAATGGTTGAGATTCATGGGACAGAATATAAGACACCATAAAACTAGACAGAGGATCTTGTTTCCACCGTCAGGCTTATGCTGATTCCTTTCACTATCTTACTTTGTATTAATCTGTTGTCTTTTTGCTGAATTAGATGCTTAGGAGTTGAAACTTGATAATGACACCATTAACAAAAGCATGCTCTCGCAAGGGATTTGCCTACCAATGCCGTTTTAACTTCTAGATTCAGAATGTCTATGAAATCCTCATGAAAATTGAAGTTTGGTATAATCTACATAAAAAATAGTGTAAAATTTAGAATGTGTACCGACACATCTCTCAATAATATAAAAAAAATAAAAAATAAAAAGAAAGATTCTGACAGGATCATTTCGTAAGAACATTTTCTTGTTCTGAACTCCTGACTCCTGAGCATTCACGAGGATTGTATTTCATTAACATTCTGAATCTAGAAGCTCAAGCAGCATTGGTAGGTGAATCCCCTGCGAGAGCATGCTTTTGTTAATGGTGTCATTATCAACTTTCAACTTTCAACTCTTAAGCATCTAATTCAGGAAAAAAAGACAGCAGGTGAAACAAAGTAAGATAGAAAAAGGAATCAGCCTACGCCTACCACCTTAGACATTGAGGGTTCGTTTACTTTCAGAAAACAGTTTCTTGTTTTCTATCTTGATTTTTTGCATATATTTTCAATTTTTATTTTTAGTGGAAAATTGTCAAAAACATGTTTACTAATTAATATTGAAAAAATTATTTTCTAAAATTGAAAATTGCAAAACATGTTTACTAAAATTGT
>JAOSBP010000001.1:3026778-3043510 GCA_027563825.1 Erythroxylum mucronatum | reverse complement strand
TCAGTCTTCCCAAAGGAGTTTTTTTCCCAGTATATTGTAAGTTGTCAAATATTGTTGCTTAAAGTTGTAGTTTATATTTATTCATTTATTTGTTTTCTTATTAATTGTTTTGCATTTGCATCTGTTGACAATATTATAAAGTTCACAGGAGATTTTTTGCCCAATATATTGTAAGTCGTTAAACACTGTTGCTTAAAACTGTGGTTTATCATTCTTCTTACTTTCTAG
Source organism: Erythroxylum mucronatum (assembly GCA_027563825.1). Taxonomy (NCBI): domain Eukaryota; kingdom Viridiplantae; phylum Streptophyta; class Magnoliopsida; order Malpighiales; family Erythroxylaceae; genus Erythroxylum; species Erythroxylum mucronatum. Next base: position 3,043,282 of record JAOSBP010000001.1, on the reverse strand, counting down.
GATAATATATCTTTGGATTATTTTCAAATTTGCATCTTCGATGTAAGCTTTGGGGCTTCTGCACTTGACATGTATCATATGACTAATTTACAAGGTTCTTTGAAGCACACAACTGAATTTTTTTCTTTGAGACAAAAGAGGATATTGTAAATTCTTCCCCTAGAAAAGGTGCATCCAGAATTGAGAAGCAAGACTTTCGCATGAAAGCCGCTATCGAGCATTAGAGGTTAAGGGCGAACATTGCGATCAGTAATAAATTTTGGTTCTTGACTGAACAGTAAAACTTGTCAACCCAAAATCTAAACTTTTATAAAAACAGAGAGACGTATGCGGCAATATTAGTAGGTGATAAGGATCGATTTATCTGACACAAATTTTCACAATAATTGAATGGAAAGATATAGCACTCAGAATTATTGAGTGCAATAATTGAGCGGCAAATTTTAGTATAAAGATTTGGTTATAGGTTTGATTGCGCTGACAAATCTTGTCATACCTAAATTGTTGGTTCATTTATAATCTCAGCTTTTGTCAAGAAAGTTGATATTATTCACATATTTAAGACTTGAGGAGCTTATGACGACATTCCTTTTAACGTTTTATTACCTAACAACTCAATAAAATTTTAAATTTTAAATTTCCTATCAATCTTCATTTTTAATAAAATATAGTTTATCATAAAAAATACAATTAATAAATTAATTAATCTTTAAAATTTACTAATATTTAATTATTATTAATAACAAAAATATAACTACAATAACATAAATAACTAAAATGTTTTTTATTTTTGTTTAAAAAATAGATATTGAAAGTACAAAACAATAACTAAAATTAACATTTTATTTCTAAATTATTACTTATATTCATCTAAAAAATATAAATTAAATTAAATAGTAAATAAATTTTGGCTTTTGAGTGACAATTTTATTTTAGTTGGCAGATATGTTATTTTCTTCTGAAAAATACAAATAATAAAATTAAGAGTATTTTGTATTTTAAATTCAAGAATTTCCTTCATGTTAAAACACTAGTTAAAATAAAAAGTTATATCAATTAAATGTTCAAATTTGACGTGGAGCACCATATAATCACAACAATGTTGACTCTGTATATAATTACATAAGGAAAAAGAATAAAAATTAATTTCATTTTAAATTAAAGACAGCAGGATAAGACACAAGTTAATAGAACTGTTGGATGAAATGGAAGAATGGAACGATAGCTCCTGTTTTTTTCCTTTACTCATTAATAATTGCGATCTTTTTTACCTTTTTTTCGAGTTTCTTTCTTTTATTCTAAACCAACTTCTCTAACTTATCTTCTCTCAAATTATATTCTTTTATTATTATAAATTTTAAATTTTAAATATTAATAATCTTATCACAAAATTTTAAATTACACAATATTTATTTATTTTAAACTTATTTTGTTTGAGTTTTTTATTTAGTTTATATTATTTATACATTTATAACAGACACATTAGTACATTACGCTATACATTTCCTTAATTTTTAAAATTTTCATCCCAAATTTTTACTTACTAATTTTACTTATTCATTTATTATATTCTAAATTATATATTTTTAATATAACATATTTAAACCTTTTTAATAAAGTATCCATTACAAATTTAAAATATTTATAATTTCATTACTAATTTTTAAAATTTACATATTTATTATACATTAAAATTATATAATAATATAACGAATTACAAATTTTAAATTTTACTTATAATTTAATTACAAAATTTAAAATTTTACATTTTTATTATACATTAAAATTATATAATAATATAATGAATTAAATTAACAGGACATTATTACTGCCACGCCGAATTAATATGCTAGTATTGATATAGAAGGTCTAGTAAGGTGTTGTACATTGTTTTTGAAAAATAAACGATAACTTGTAATAAATTGTGAGTATGGCTAATTAGAATTTATGATCCTATATTTTACATCAGGTTTGAAATAAATAGTAAAACTTAAAAATAAGAAGAAAATATAATTTCCAATTATTTTGGAATATTAAGAATATCGGTATTTGTTGATCAAAATAAAACAATTTTATTTAAAATTTAAAGAATTATATTTAAAAATAAAAATTGTTAATTAGTAATTTAGTATAGATAAGAAAATTTGTTTAAGATATTTTTAGAGTATTTTAAAGAGTAATATTTAAATTTTAAAGTACTTCCAAGTTCCAATTAATAAAATATTTTATACTTAATCTTATAATTTTGACTTCTTATTCTTATAATTTTTATTTCTTGTTTATTATACATTAATTGTACCTTTTTTATACTTTTTTTTCCGACCGATTCAATGTCTAATTATAATTGATTGTTATAATAAATCGAACCGAAAAATTAAAAATTGAAACAAAAAATTAAACGATTCAAAAATTTTATATTTAAATAAGATAAATTAGTTAAATTTTTTAATCATCGAATAAGGCAACATCTGGTTCACATTAAGGCAAAGAATACTTCCAAGTTGTACAAATCAAAGTGGCAATTTACCATAACATTGAAGATCATACCAATATGATTAGCATATAATTCCTATACCTATTCTTTCGCAAGCATATCCTACCCATTAGTGGAATTCTTCACCAAGACCTAATAAGCTTCCAACAAAGGAGGAATCAATCTTCCAGCTGTAGGAATGAACACACGCTTCAAAAGGAAAATTTGGCCAAGTACTTTGTTAACAGCTTTTTAGTTGGATGGATCGAAATCAAGCAACCTCTTTTTTTTCCGTCAATTTTATGGAAAGTTCCAATAATTTGAAGTTTCCAGTAAAAACTCCATTAACTGAAACTACAAAACCAAAAAAAAAAAAAAGGTGTCCTGGATGGCTGATACATCAAAAGCATCTCCATTTCTAATGAGTTTAATGGAAAGCGAATAAAACCACCTCACGATCCACCTACAAGACCACTAAGACGACACCCCACAATCAGCAATTATGTCATGAAGCCACACCAACATCTGCGGGGGTATGACCACCCTGCATTGCTGAACTGTGATTGTTGTAAGGGTGTCCACCACCTCTACCACCACCCTTTCCTCGATTGCTATAGTAGTTCCTTGGATAATAGTTACCTGGCTGGTCATAATAAGGATTGCGACCATTTTGTTGGTAGCCACCACCCCCCCTTGGACCACCTCGGCCACCTCGGCCATTTGAATAAACTCTACGGCCACCACGACCACCTCTTTGATTCTGATAGTTTCTTCGATAAGCGTATGGTTGCTCCTTGAGGTCCCCGTCTCTCTGGATCTGTTCAGTATCAACTGGTTGTTTAGCTTCTTCACTTCTGATTACCTCTCCAACACCGTCATTCTCCAGTTCATCCTGCAAGGCACAGAAACGTCCATACACAATCAGATAATAATCCAACAAAAATAAACACGTTACATTATGTTGAGTCCAAGCACCTTTTGAAGTTCCTCAGCTGGAATAGACTGATTATCCCCAATATCATTGACCTGGAAATCCGAACCCTCTTCATCCTAGAAAGACATATACATCTCTAAGTTTCAAAGACAAGTAAAAAACCTTGGAAGCAGAAAACAAAAGTCTGCAAAGAATCACCAATTTCAAGGCAAAAATAGATTACATAAGCAGTCTGCACTGGGTGGGCTTTAAATCTTTATTATTGACAGTTTTCTGCTGTGGTAGATTTTACTTTGCTAATGTTGTTATCATCCAACTATGGTTTATTAAACATGCTTTTTGGAAGTATATAACTTTTTATTGTTAAGTGAAAACCATCCTCTAAATTGCTCCCACCAACGGACCAATAACGGCACAAAGAGAAATAAGCCACACTTCAAGCAAGAGCAAAACAAGATAAAGGTCAGAAAATAACATACATGATTGCAAAGGTATTCCTCGTGAACCAACATGACCAGAAAATAATTTACATGATTGTAGGATACTATCAAAACCAAGGACAAGATAGACACCCGAAAAGATTATGGAAGTCAAAATGAATCCAAATCCCTAACCTTCACTGGGAAAAAGAAGATTTGAATTCATAGACGTACAACTACTTCAAGTTGTTGGTTCAAACTGTTGCAAGTTATTTCTATCAAGTATTTAGTTTAATATTTCATTATGTCTACCCAGCTAGATACAACTCAATCCAAAAAAGGGAAGTCAAGAACATAGATCACAAACAACAACAGCTGGAGCTAGCAAAACACAAGTCCACTTTTCACAAGCACATGGAAAAATTGTTCTACCTCAGCTAATTATTAACAAACACTAAGATTATTCCACCCTTACATTTTATTCCAAACTGCATTTTTGCAATAACAAACACAGAACGGATTATTGCAAGAGATTGAAATTACAATCCATCCCTCAAAGGTGAACCACTAGTGCAGCAGCCTAACACAGTTAGAAGTGCAGTTAAGATGGGCTAACAGTTTAAAATAGAAAAAGAATAATATTTCTTCACAGTTGCCAGGGTGATCTCTATCCCATACTGTGAAAAAAAAAGAAGCAGAAAACAGTAGGAGTCATGAAATTACACTACCTATAATGCTACAACCATCTCCATCATCCAAAACACATCCCAAAGTATAGACATTGAAAGAGAAAAAGCGCGCATCCAGCCAGTTTTGGCTTTTCAGGACATGAAAATGGAATGGATCCTATGACCATGATCATTAAGGCCGCAATTTTCAAACACACACCATTATTGTGGCCCTTAAGGCAGTACACATGCTGGTCCCACCACAGTAATGAAAATGAATTAGCATTAAAAGTTAAAGGTGTCCTAAAGTCTCCAATAACAGAACAGAACTTTGTTAAAGTTCCAGATACTTAACTTTATATTTTGCATATGAATAAGTTCTCTAGTTTAAGGCCGTATGTCACACAAATGACAAACCATTTCTAGTTTTTCCCATTTCCTTCACAAACAAATGCACAAAAGAGACCTGAAAATGCTTCTTTCCTTTCCTAAAATTAACTGTTTAAAACTTGCAGCCATTCACGAAGCCTATCTACGCCAAAAAGTTTTATATCACCATCAGACCTAATTCCAAGATCAATACACCCCTGTGGAATTTTAGTTAACACAAAAGGCAGTTCCTAAATATGCATCCATGGGAAAGAGAAAATCCATCAGAGCCAGCAGAAGTTTTTAATGCAAGAGACTGTCAATAAAATGACAAAATTCTTAAGATAATGAGAACATATGTTACAACGTGGACAACTCCAGATTTATTCCAAGTAACAATCCAAAATGAGTCTATAGCTCTTCCCTTCCTTTGCTACATTTAGAGAACAAAAGAGAGATAAATGGCAGACAAGACATAGCTTACAGCATCTAGAAATCAGGGAAAGCCCATCATTTATAACAGAGAAGCAAAACTATCTAAAAATCACTTCTGATTCTGTCTTGTCGTGAAAAAGATGAGACCAAGTCCTTTGTTTCAGCAAGACTTCTAACAGCACTAATTTCCACAACATAATGCACCAATGTAAATGAATTACTCATTCTAACAACTCTTAAAAGGAGCAGCAAGCAAAATAAACTGCACATCAAACAACAACAAAAGTAGGAATTCGTGTAACATCAATTACATCCAATTTCCCAGTCAATGAAACAATACCTTCTCCTCGCATTGTGTGATCGAATCTTCTTCCACTGGCATCCCATGGGCAGGCACACTAGGAACTGAAACCTGAACCTGAAAAGGAGCATAATTTCCGGCAGCCGCGGCAGCAGCCACTTCCACCGGAGCTTTCATCTCCGGTGTGGTGGTGAAGTAATCAGAAGCCATAATCTTGTTCAGCTTCTCCCTCAATCCAGCATCTGTAACATTCACAAAACCTACATCACTCGAAACAAACACTAACAACCCACAAACTAAAAGCAAGGTAAGACCCAATAAGGTAAATAACCATACATGAAACACTGGCACTTGGCTCAATTGGCTGCTCCGAATTCGCAAGCCACAACTTGGCATGCTCAATACATCTCTGCAGCGAGTTTTTATGAGACAAACTAGAATCAACAGGCCTCGAAATCAACAAACCCCCAAGAGTCGAAATCAAGTCCAAGTCCCTCTCGCCAAGGAGATCCGTAGCATCATCAGTCACATAGTCGTAAGTCAAGCAACAACCTCTCTCGTGCGTCCGAGTCAACATCGTCGCAGTGAACTCACTCTGCGGCTTCACATCAAACAACGACCCAAAATACAACAAATTCAACAGATCGTCCACCACTCCGTCGGACTGTTGTTGGTGTTCGGGCTGGTTGTGGCGTTGGACGGCAAGTTGGACTTCTTCGGCGACGGCCGAGGAGAGCGGTTGGCGAAGCTTCTCGAGCTCGTCGATGGAGGCGAGAACCGAGGGCTTCGTACGAAGGACTTCCTTTTGTTCGTTGTTGATAGGCTTTCCTTGAGAGATTGCTTCTTCCATCTGGAGGATTCTGTTGAGCTTCTTGCGTAGAGCGCGGAGGCGTTTGTTGATTAGGTTTAGGACGGGTCCGTCGGTTGACTCGGTGGATACGGCGGTCGCCATTTTGAGGGGAAGAGTGATTTCGCAGTCGGAAGAGGAGCGCCGCCGCGAGTAGACGGTGGAGGTGGAGGTGGAGGTGGAGGTGGCTGCGGCTGCGGTTGCGGTTGCGGTTGCTGGGCAGGGCAGGGTTTAGGAGAGGACAGGATGCGGCGTCGCGAGAGCCTCTAGACAGAGAGAGCAAATGTAAAAGAAACGGGGTTTTAGCGCTTTAGTTCTTAGCAGATGACACGGGTTATTTGTACCAGGATTTAACACGATGTCGTTTTGTCAATCTAAAAATAACAATAAGAATTTGGGCCAAACTCGGGCCTGCTGCCTCAGGCCCGGTCGCACCTTGACATCCCTACTACTCTCATATACAAAATTATTCACAAAGTTAAAACATAATTTTTTAAGGGTATTCTTTACCTACATTTTAATAATTTTCAATTTATTTTGAAATTCTTACAGGTATATTTATTATTCACTTCCAAAGATATTGGAGGATTTTTAAATTTTGCTTCTTTGCACTATCAAATACTTTTGACATGAAATAGCTTTTAAAAGTTATAATTTTGTCGAATGTATTGAATGAGAAATGACTACTACTCGTACTTGTTGCTTAGAAATTAAGGCTTAGAAAGCTAAGAGCATACCTTGTATTTGTTGGTTGGAAAGGAAGGAGCATGAAAAGTTCAAAGATACTTCTTTGTTGCAATAAAAAGCGATAGGGCCCAAATAACTTTATATATCACCTCTCCTGAATATATAGTTGATTCATATTATGTTTATCTCAAACAAACAAAATATAGGTTTATCAAAACTAGTAAACCTATTATATAAGGAAGCGCTTGGTTAGTTGGTATGAGAAGAAAGGAATAGGTAGGTAATGAAAAAAGATGATTTGTAATAATTATAATTTAATGGACAGTATTTTTATATACCCTTTTGAGACAATATTCCATACTCTCAATATAACGAATATTGGAAGTCATATCTATTGTTATTCCTCGCTATATTCATTATAATTTCTATTATACCATTCTTTCAAGTGAATCAAACACATGTTGAGGGATGGCATTTGAAAATAAGAAATAGAGGAAAATTATTGACATTGCAATAAGTTTATTGCATATGTCTTCTCAGGAAAGTGTAACAGTCAATGCATGCCAGAATAAGAGTAAGACACCAATTCAAGAAACTAGAACAAAAAGGACGGTAGCCAACAATCCAGTTGAAAGATATGGAGTTTCAACAAGATTAAGACCGTAAGAAAGAGTTAGACCAACCAAAAGGACAAGTCGAGTCAAAATCAGAACCTTTGGATTAGATGATTTCATAGAATATCACCCAACCCAATGATCAATATTCAATACCTTAGAAACATGCACTCAAAGGGCAAAAAATCTTATAATACTTGCAACGACAAAAAGGGGATAAAAAGTGCCATTAGAGATACTTACCTTCTTAATGAAAGGCTTTCTTTTAGCTTCAATTTATCTATGGTTTTAATTCTAACACTAATAAGGTTGCATGTAACAAGTAGTAGGCAATTCCTCATACCTTATCAATAAATTTTTCACTTCAATCAAGTTGTAATGATACCAAATTTAGGCATCAAAATATAAGACTCGAGTCCTTAAATACCACCGTCCAACAATTAATGTGTAAACCATCTCATCAAATTGCAGTCCAATTAGCACAAAATCAGTTAATGACTTCGTAACTTTGGTTAATAGGAAAATGGCTTCTTTAAATGACAATAGAAATGAAGATGTGCCAACAGCGTGGCAGAATCCACCTAGTCTTGTACTGGGAAGGCTTATCTTCTACACGTAAACCTTGCTTAGCATTTGACATGCCTGCATACCAAATGATTCAAGATCCAACGCTCTTTTTCTAAGCAATTTATTTTAAAACTAGTCCCCTAGCACGTAATTAACTAAATCTGATCTTGTACAAAACTGCTGCATCAGTGTTGCTTCAATAATGTTGTCCCCGGCTAAGATGCTAGCTCTTAATTCTGTTTTGGCCACTGGTTTCTTGCAGGGTATACCCACAATTTTTTTTTAATAAGCAGGGACTAGGAGAAAATGTCCACGACCCGTTCTGAGACATTCATGGCATTCTTTAGTAGACAATAACCTTGTACGTGTAGTTTGATTCAGTTCCCTTCTAAACCATCTAATATTCTACTTCTTCTGGAATCCTGGCTTTGCCAGAGTATACATACTGCATCTCCTCTTTCCATGCCTAGAAAAGCCCCAAATGTTAGCTGAAGAACAAATTTCTAAAATTTGCTTCTTTTAAAGAGTTACCGAAATCAACAAGAACATACTTCATGTCTGAATGAAATCCTCAGGTCTGGCACATTTGTCTTCTCAATGTCATTTCCTTTGGGGCCTCTCAGAAAATATTTACTACCAAGCCAATGCAACTGCATGGGCAAAGGAAGGGGTCAAAGCTTTCGGTTACATTTTTTCCCCCCATGAAAAGAAACAAAAAAGCATATTGTCAGCCATAACAAGAAGGCATGTCCTATCATGTCGTGATCGATCCAACATAATTAGTTCCATCTATTGGCAACCAGTAAAACATAACTAATGTGCATTCATGCGTGCCAGAGCTTTAAGTCATTAAATTACTTTTGCCTCGTGAGAAAATCCAGATTGATAAACAGAATTTCTTGCTATCTCACATAAGTCGCATGAGCTGAGCTTCCACACCTGCAGAAAAGTCCAACTTGCTTGCACTTTACTTTAAACTGAAACATAAAAAACATTCCAATTCAAAACAAGGCGAACCTTTGCTGCGACACTATACTCTTCTACTAGTGCTTCTTTCGTTAAATGTATTTGCAAAGGATCATCACTTGAAAGTGAAACATTCAGACCCCGCTGGAAGAAGGTGTGAAATGGGTTCCGGTGATAATCAAGGAAAAGGGAATTATTGCTCAATGGTGACAGGGCCAATCCAATCTGTTAATCAAAGAGAAGCATGCTGATCACTAGAACATCTAGCAGCAGACGTTAAAAACTCAAGGAAACTCAAATAAATGGTTTGTCCGCTCAAAAGAAAATTGAAAGAAAGGAGAAAAAAGTTGAAAGAAAAGGCTCAGTTTCACCAGGGTATACCACCCTTCTAAAATTCAGTTGAGAAATAGCTATGAAGCCACACTGGTAAATGCAACTGTTCTAGTTTACCCAACTAATGATGGTAGGTTGACACGAGTACAAAAGTAAAATCACATGAAACTATACAATGTCCTTCAAATTATATTGTAAAATGTTGATGTCAATGTCAGGTGCCAATGCAGAAGCATTTTGCCCTTCTCACTGCCCCTAAGCTCTTATTCATTTCAAATAAACAAGGAAGACCAGTTCGTGTGGATGAAACCTGAGAAAGGTAGAACAAGTACTGCAAAACAGGAGACTTCCGTAAATTGATCCCATGGGAGATATTATTGCATAAAAGGAATCCAGCAGCCAAATGATCAATGTCACCAGCCTGCACACATAGTAAATACCATGAGATTATCGAGAAATTTGGCACAAAAATTGAGAAACAAAAACTGACAGATGAACCACGAAATAGAAAGTAACCTCTCCGCAGTGTGGACGAAGTTTTATTGTTGGAAATCCTTTTGATTCACGAAGCTGGAAAAAAAGATCAAGAACATGTGAATTCCAATAAATCTAGGCGTAAGAATTATTCCTAATCCCCTTTTCCCCTCTTCTTTTTTTATCTCTTTAAGATTTATGTTTTCACATATCTGGTGGTAGGGGAAGCTGATCAAAAATTCCGTTTGACAATGACAAACAAACAACGTAATATCATAATCCATAAAACCTTGCAGAAATCATTCAATCACCTGTGAAGAGATTCTCTACAAGAAATCATGAATCCATTCTAGGGCACACTTTTTAGTATTCCTATCTTAATCTGTTCACAATTAGTGGGAATTACAAATATTTTCATTTCAAAGCTTTTGAGTACTCGAATAAATTTCTTATGCTGGGAGGAAACCCGAATGCCTAACAAATTCCATGGTACCATTCTGCAAAGTATCTGGAGAATGACTACATTGAACCATCTATTGTTCAGAGCCGCGTTCAATTCTATAAAAGCCAATGGCTTGACATCAGATCAAATTCCTCACTATATGTAACCTGGTGGAAGCATGCGAAGTACCATATACCTTGTTAAGTGTATATAAATTTGCATAGCAGTAGTAAGTATAATATGAGTATGCCGGGTTGAACTCATTGGTCCATTCAGCAGGCGTGGGCATGTGCTTAGTTGGACGCCTTTCAGGTTTACTTTCATCATCAACAATATCGAATCCCACAACCTGTCAAATAATTTAATTCCCCGAAAGATCATCTTTTCATAACAATACAGTAGTGATTCAACAAAACCATTGTGCTACATAAATGGGAGGATGAAATAACTACGCAAAAGGAATCGAAAACAATCATGAGTGCAATATCTTTATATAAAAGTTTTATAGAATATACATCTAACTTACATGCATCAAGAACACATGAAGTTGAGGATGAGAATTCGGGTTTACTGTGACCTCAAAGAGTGGGATGAAAATGTTTTCAATAATGTTCTGAAATGATTTAACAGTTCCCATTTGCTTGTACACATTGTATAGCCGTGGTAGCTGCACATTTAAATCATAAAATGAGGGGAAAAACAATTAAGAAAACAATGGAAACCCAAGTATTTATAAAGGCAATGAGAGCAAACTCATGAAGGAAAGGACATTCTACAGAAAGGAAAAATCCTTAGGCCTGCTAGGAATAATGAAGCTTTATATGCACAAGATAAACCTTCTGACTCTATTATGAACAGTTGTTCACAAAGTCTTGTATACTTATTACACGCTGGTCTTTGCTATTTTCACCTTCTGTTTACTGCATTACTCTATTATGAACAGTTGTTCACAAAGTCTTGTATAATTATTACATACTGTTCTTTGTTATATGGTTTTTACCTTCTGTCTACCGCATTAAAATTTCAACAGGCCTTTTCATGTGGCTTAGAAAACCTAGAAGTCCAAAATCTTGGAAAAAGAAAAACCATCACCCTTTCAATATTTTGCCAAATTGACTGAATTGATTAATTGCTGCACAATATAAGATGCAGTTCCTAAGGGCAAATTTGTTGACATACCCAGAATCCAATCTCAATAGCGTTGAAGTTCCCCACACAGGACTAACAGCATGTTATGCCTATTGTCTCAGGCATGAACTTTGATGCATACTATGTCTTTATACTTCGTTAACAATGAAACAAAGTGTATCCCTTTTATCTTATTAATGGTCATCCAAGTGCCAGTTTATTAATTCATATGAGCCTCAATAGTACAAACTGTGAATGTAAAAAAGTAATGTAGCCAATAGCAAAACATTGTAAATTACCTGGATTAGCCAAAGAGCGTTATCACTATATATTTCATTGTTAATGAACCAACTTGCCAGCTGGTCCCACTCGCTTTGTTTCCTACCATATACAGATATCCTGTACTCAGCCATCTGAAAAATATATGATGAGGAAGTCAACATCGAATGACCAGACTTTGCCAACAATAACAATTGCATGTCATCTGTGAAAAGCATTACCTGGTATTTGCTTGCTTCAAGATCAGACAGAACTTCTTTTGTTACTTCTGCCAAAAAGCGTCCTGTAAAAGACTTGAAAGTCAGCATTGTAACCTTCAAATTATGCATTATTGTTGAAGGAGTGGCAAATCCAAGCATAAGGAGAAAAGCAAATGATTAAAGGGAATCCGAACAAATGTAATACACCATCAAGAATTCTTTTTACTTAAATTAAGAAATGTTTTGTAAGAAAGTCCCAAATGTCCAAACAGAAGCAAAGAAGATCTATGCAAAACAGAGGTCAAAATTCAAGGACATTGAGCAACAGTCTCTGACATCTATTACAAGAGATATAAATTAAAGAATCAACAAGAGGTGAATCAGTTACAGACCTTGGATTAGATTATCCTGCTTTAAGAATATTTCTCTGAGTCTGCTTTGCCCACATGGATTATATTTAAGATTGAATTTATCAAATCGATGGAATGTACTCTTATCAGCATGGACATCTAACAAATCAACATTCAAGTCATGCCTGGAAATGTTTAACAAGTTAGAAAATAATCCAGATAGAACATGAAACCACCTAGGGAGCCATTTCCTACCCAGTCAAGTCCAAACTCTCAAAAACTTCTTTTAGAGTCAAGTATTTCCCATCTCTAAATATCACAACCTACAAAATTTCAACGAACACTGATTAACAGGAATCGTCCAGATAATAACACTTGTAAGACTCTTAACTAATGATAACTCCCCAATACGGAAAGGTTGATCAGATATCAGAGTATACCTCATCAGATTCTTTTCTTAGCTTTGATTTTATGAAGCGCAGTAGATGCTTCTGGTTCATGCAAGCAGAATGGTGCACATGTGTATCAACTTTTCTGATGTTATAAAAATCACGATGTGTGGCACCTTTCTGAGCCAAGAACTCCCTGTCTGCATTTACTAACAGATGAAGGCGAAACTTCTGTGTCGTATTCAGATATAAGTTGCTAGAGGAAGAAAAAGTAAAAGATATTAATCTCAACAAAAGGGTTGCAGACAACTACCTCCTCCAGAAATCTCAGCCTGTGGTAGCATGTAGATCGAACATTTCCAATTGACATGATCCGTAAGAGGTGATGCATATCAGTAAAAAAAGTTGTTGCATTGACAACAGGGAAGAGATCAGAAGTGTCTGAATTGAAATTAACAGAAAATAAGGTAAGCAGCAAAATAAATGAGCAAAAGAAGAATAGCCATAGCTCAGTCATACAATAACAAGCACTCGAAATAAGGGATTATGCCACTTTAAGGAAGCTTTAGCTTTTAATGGGGGGTACAAGGAGGAGGTGTTCAAAATACTATTTAACTTTACTGCTTACCATGTTCATCAGCATAAACATGGATAACCCCATCTTCCATCCTAAAGTGGTGCTGCACAAGTTTCCAATTTGGAAAAAAAGAAAGATCAAATAAAAGCTTTCTGAACGAATTATCACTTCACTAGACTAAAAGAGAATCGAACAAGAACCATATGTGAAACATCTCAAGAGAACCTCACATTCATTCAGGAATATTTACTTACTGAAGTTGCTGGAACAGGTTCAAATTTAAGTGGATCAGTACTGACCCTGGATGCACCAGATTTTGTCGAATCTACTTTTGTCCATGGTGTAACTGTTTCCCTATATATGTAACTATTTCGCAATTCCAAGCATTCACGAAGAAACTTCAGTACTTCTTCCTCCTCTGAATTCATTGTCTCTAAAAACAATATTTTGCAGAATAAGCAAGAAACTCATGAAATTTCTGGCGTCTAAAATAGTTAAGATAAGAAGAAATTGTGCATGCCAAATCAGAATAAATAATCTAAATGCACTATCAGTGGCAAATTAGTAACAGAAAATGAAAGCAGTAAATTAAAAGGCAAAGAACTGATGTCAGAGGTGGAATCTTACCCAATTGATGCAATGGAGCTGCATCAATCTTTTTGTTACCTTCTTCACCCATAACTTCAGTTATTTTGCCATCTTTAACTATAACTTCCTGATCTTGATGGCTACTCCCGTCATCACCTCTAAATGGAAGAACTTGGAACTTTGAATCAGGATCCTGAAGATTCAAGAACAACAATACATCATTTAGCTAATAAGGCTTTCTCTTCTATCGATTAAGAAATAGAACTTCAAAACCTTAAATCCAAGTATAAACCATAAGTATATAGCAAGGCAGGTGGCTTTGCAATTGACAGGTCAAAGCCACAAATATGAATTAATAAGGAAAGTATTTGCCACACCCAATCTAACACAGATTTGTCATCCATCAAGCGAAAAGGACATAGTAGCAAGGCAACATGAAAATGAAAAGATATTCCATTAATAGTGGCATTAGTTGCAGAATTATCCCATCCATAATTCTAATGTTGAAGCGTCGGTCCCGTTGGAGCATAATAGTGATATAGGACCACCATGGCATTGAAAAGCGATATGTGTTGGATTTTAGGCTCTCCAAAAACTATGCAGTTAAATAACCACAACAACACTAAGAGTCCCGCAGGAATACTAAGCACTTGAATACTAAAATTTAGTGAACTTAAAGGAGATGCATGTGTAGAATCAGCAGAACTTACATTCCCATAGCTGAACATAATTTCGTCCTCATCTTCGTCATGGGCAATCTCAGTCCCTTCCTCATCAGACTCTAGTGCACTTTCCAAGGTTTTATTTCCAGGTGATCTAGGAGTCATTATTCTCCTTCCCAGAATCGCAACAGAGCTAGAATAGGCCTTGTCCTCACCTGCACAAAACCTGAAAATTACTAAGACTTACTATATATAACAAAGTAAAGCACAAACAGAGCATATTCAAGGATTTAAATATATAGAAAGTGACCAAACTAGAAATTACAATTACTTTTAAATCTTAAACTAAATCCGAGCTCCTTACACCACTATTAATGGTAATTTACAATCAGCCACAAACCTATAAGTCTGAAAAACTAAAAACTTTTAAGAAAGTTCTGATTTGTAGATCAAACGATAAATCTCACCATCCCTAGGATTCGTTTGCAGAGGTGGAAGACCAGCGGGAATGAAATTGAGCTTCTCTCCTTGAGGCTTCACCCCTTCATCAAACCAATGATTACTCGACACAGCATTTGGAAGTGAACAAGACATCCTATAACTCCAACGACCAAATCTATCGTCCAAGGACCGAGGGAGAGTCTGGTGACTCCAAGCCGACGACGTCACCTCTCCGTCCGACGCGTACTGTCCATCGTCATTCTCCACTTCTTCCTCTTCTTCTTCAAAGGACTCTTCCTCAAAGGGAATGGATCGCCGTATACGAGGTTTCCGGCGAAGTTGGACGAGGCGGTCGAGGACCTCGTCGACGGAGCGGCGATGAATGTAGAAGGCGGAGACGGCCATTAGTGAAGCTCCAACCAGAGCCGCCAGGGCGAGATGGAGGGTCCACGAAGAAGACGAATCCATGACGACGAAGAAGAAACCTATGCGGCGGCGCGTGTGATGCGCGTGTACTTGTTTGGCTGCAAAGTTTTGGGTTTAACGAGCGAGGACGCAAAACTGAGAACTGAGAAGACGAAACACTACACGTCACATGCGCGCGGGTTTTGAGTTGATGGGACCGACAAAGTGATGGTGGGCGCGATTGATTGGACGAAGCAATACACGTTAACCAGCAAATCAGGGCTTGATCAATATTTCTTAACACGTGTAGAGTTAGATTTGGTGCCTCGTAGACTCTCAGTCCCAATCACTTCCGAGCATTCCTTAATTAATTCCTTAGTTTATTACACAATTTCATTAAAGACAAGATTGATGCCCGAGAAATCAGGCTTCAGATCGTCTGTCCCACTTAGCCTGTACCTATTTTGTGTCACAATAAAACGTCGACGTTTTCGTCCAAAATTAAACCAACGCTTGCGTCTCATCCTCTCAGCTTTACGTTCACTTCAAGCTGAGTCATGTTTCTTTCGATTTATTATTGGGCTTCCTGCCTCAGTTCTTTCCTTCCTCTTAATGGCATTCATTTCTCTGGACGCTCCAGGGTTTTTTCCATCGTCATTTCTACATTGAACCACCGGATCTGCATCGAAGACAATCGGAAGTGTGAAATCATCCTCAGTCGCAACTCTCCGTGAAAGGTTATAATGTTTTTCCCCTACTACGACAGCACCGCAAGATCGTCTTTCTCATTTTTCTGTTTCTGTTCCTCCAGATCGTCCTCTCCAGAAACGTCACCCAGTGTTCAAGTTTCTGTTCTCGTGATTGACGGTAAGACTCTCTTCCATGGGTTTTGTTTTTCTGTACGGGTTTAGGGTAGATCTCCATCCGTATAAAATCTAAATGTTGACGGATGAATT
>JAOSBP010000001.1:2999413-3010325 GCA_027563825.1 Erythroxylum mucronatum | reverse complement strand
GGTTGTTCTTCATCTGTCGTTTGCAATCCTGACATAAGTAAAAAGAAATCAACTTGGGATCGACAATAGTTTTAATACATAAGAAACACTTGGACTCTGAAAAAAATGCTAGAGTTTGATTAAAAGTAACATTTCCCCTTTTAGTTCCTCAATTAATCTCTACATGCAAGAAAATAATGGATATTATGGTAATTATATATATGCTAATGTATAATATAATAACACATACAAAAGAAGACATAGAGATCTATACATAAATATATTAAATTAAATTATTTCTCATCATATGTAAGCAATCAGAATATTGCATTAGCTGTTAACTGATTCTATCAACAGTTAACACTGTTTATATTAGCTTATTTGACTAACAGATAATATTAATTAATTATTTAAAGATATTTGGTAAAAGTAATTGTTTAGTATTAATTGTTTATACGTAAAATGACTTATAAAAGTATGACAAAAAAAAATTTATAAGGACATGAGTATTATATATTAATATTTCTTTGAATATTCTCATAAAAATTTAGATTTTAAATATTTAATTTCACAAAAATTAAGTTTATAATCTTTTGATAACTTAGCTGTAATAATGACAACTTGAGTAATTTATGATAACTTTTTGGTATAATTGTCTTTTCGTCCCTTAATTTATTAGCCAGTGGAGTGAAATACTCCTTATAGGTGCATTTCAAAAACTGTTGATTGGGTTCAATCTACCAACCAAATCAAATGATTACCAAATATGATTATCAGAGGTTTAACATGATCAAACAACTAAATAGCTCTTAATCCGTTAAAAAATAGTTGATCAGTCATTTACTAAACAAGATAAAGCTTAAACCGAAAGTATAGTTGGGTCCGTTTGGTACTGTTAGTGTTTAATTGGGCCTTTTTCATTTTACAATCAAATAGGTTGAACAGAGAACCCATCGCCACCAAAAGGATCATTTGAGCTTAACAAGATGGGTTAGGTCCAGAGTGGGAAACCATGAGGCCCATAACGTTAGGCCTAAGCTTAATTACGTCTTATGGTCTTTCAAATTTCACGTTTCAGCAACCCTGTTTTTCTCTAAACCTATATAAGTAGATAATATATATTACGGAATTAAATATTTATTTTTCCATTTTCAGTGATGTGATGGTTCGTTGCTTAACGATTTTCTAGCCTGTCTCCCTTCCCGTGTTTTTGGCTTCTTTTTAGTATTCTTAATTGAGGCTTACTGTTCGAAGAAAGAAATGCCTGAACCATGCTCTCGTTTACTGATTCGCCTATTAGCTTCCGTTGTTGGCCTGACTCCTTGACACATTTGAACACCCATTCCTGCCCATTGTCTCTTCCGGAGTGTAGTTCAAGGAGGTATACGAGAAAAAAACAGCAACGGGTTGTGTCCGTTGGGTTTGTTTCGATGAATTCGCTGGGGTTTGTTGACGTTAAGAGGAGAGAGTACAGGGCTTCTTGCTGGGATTGTGTTGGTGGGTTTGTGATGAGGTGCAGAAACGGTTGGGAAAGTGAGGGAGGTTCTGCTTTGGAAGCGGAGATTTTGGAGTTTATGGATAACTCAGAGAACCCAGATGCGTTTCCAAGCAAGAAACAGCTGATTGATGCTGGAAGATTGGATCTTGTGGAGTCTATTGTTAAACAAGGAGGTTGGCTGGCAATGGGTTGGGATTTAGATGATCATCAAAACCAGAAACAGGAAGTGGTTTCACAGGCTTTGTTAAGGGACAGAGAGTGCATTAGCCCGTTCAACCAAGAAAGGGTTTCGGAAAGCATTGAAGAACGGGGTAGCTCCCAAGCTCGTCTCTTTCTCGATGATTCACATGCTTCAGCTTCTTCGTCGGGTAGATCACTGTGAGGCATCTAATTTTAGTTATCAGTCGTCTCTTTCTTTTAACAGCCACCAATTTTGCGTACACAATCAATCATGTCAAATTCTTCGTGTTAAGTCTGAGATCAAGCTAGTTTCTACTGTTCATTATTTAAATTTTTGTAAACGGAGGCAAAATTTTAGGGTTTGGCGGTCAATGCAATGTGAGGCTGAAAGGTCACAATCTTGTTATTTTGTTCGTTTTGGGCAGTTGGGATAAGCACAAGCAACATAGTTACAATTCAAAAAAAAATATTTTGACCTTGTCCTTTTCTTCTACCTCATTATGGTGTATAATGCTAAGCTCTATGCGAATTAGAACTGAAGACAAAAACTTGATGACTCTTTCCATTTCAAGATCCAAAAAAGCTTTGCCGTCTCCTTTTCTTTTGAACCGGCAAATTCCCTGGAAGCTTTGACTCTTTTTTTTTCATCGTTCTGTACTCTTAGAGAGATAGCGGCAGAGCATGATTCTGGTACCGAGGGTATACTGCATAGGCTGGAAAAGGAGAGGAATATGAATCTTGGATTTGGTTTGAGGGGAAAAGGTGGCAGCACTAATGTCCAAAGTAATGATCTCAAAAGTGATTGGCTTGCTGGCGCTTCGGAAACTGGGGTATGTTTGTATTTTGATATGTTAACTTTGGTGATGAGTCCAGTAGTTCTAATCTATGCATACTATTACCTAGTGAATGTATATAGTTCTTCAACGTCCTTTTTCATTCTTATGCTCATATGTGAAATAGATACTGGACTAATTCAAAACATTTGACCTTAGTGTTCAACTACTTTTAATACGAAGCATCTTATTAGTCTTGTTATCATTGAAAGCCCACACAGATACTAATAAATTTGAGGGACAAAGGACTAAAATTTTAGTTATGACCATACATAATAAGAAGATGTCAAGTGTAGAGAACAAAACGAAAGTAGCTAAATTACAATAAAGAGCTCTTTGATTACATGGATAAAAAATATCAAATGATACAGTTACTACTTTGCATCAAAGACAACTTGAAGGATTGACAAACATTCAATAGCACTTTTGCCTCAGAAAAATGACTCATCATATTGTTTAGGGGTTAGGTATGCTAGCTTGTCTGTTTATCTTTTTTTTTTTTTTTTTGTGTGTTCAACATTTTTGGTGACATGTTTGTTATATTTAGAGTAGCTGTACTCATTCTTGTTCTTTACCTTACTTGTACTGTATGTTGCATTGCAAAAGACAGTTGCTGGTCGGACAAGAAACAATAAATTTGGTTCATCAAGCCCGCAAAACAATGTAGTTACTAACACATTGGGTAAAACTGGTTCCAAAGGAACTTTCTCAAGCTTTGATGGTCGAAAAAGCTCACTAAGGCCTCCTATGTGGAGGACTTGGAGCATTCAGAGAGCAGGAAATTCAAATATGGAATTTGAAGGTATTGGCTGTTTTTCTTGTTTCATTGCTAAACATCGTTGTTCTACTAACTTTACATGTCCATGTTATATGCAGTTGATGAATTTCCTCCTAATGCAACTAGAACAGAGTCTAGGATGGTTGATTTAGTAGATGCAATTCTTGAAGTAAGGGAAGTTTCTGGGTCATCTTTAAGCATCAAGGAGCAATTTACCCATGAAGGTACCCGTCAAAATGATGTAAAGAGTCGCTCTCAACACCTTGAGTTGGAGCTTTCCTCTGTACTTAAAGGATTGAAGTCAAACAACAATGGAAGTGCAGTTACAATTGTGGGTACCTGTTATTTGCCTATGTCCATCTATAGTTTTTAAATTCTGTTTGCTAACAGTCTTCTCTTTCTTTTTTCATCTTTTATTTTCCCGTGAAACCATTCAAAGATACTGTTGGCCTGGTTGCTTATCTTTTTCACTGTTCGAATGGTTGCTTGCTTTTTGTTTAGCAGATGAGGATGTGGAAAATTATTTTAAGCCTCATGAATTATAAATGATCTTACAGTTCATTGAGTTTTCAATGATCAAAGAATTGAAAGGAATAATTGACAATCCATTCAGTTATGATTTTGTCACCAGATTTAAGGTTGAGCTTTTATTTCAGAGCTTGAAATGTTATATTACCTCTGCTTTATCATACACTAGGGCGGTGAGAACTCCACAGACAATTTGCTTAAGCTTTCTGATGCCTGGGAGTTCAAGGAAAATGAAATCATGAATGCCCAGCATGAACTGCGCTCAATACGGGCAAAACTAGCAGTATTAGAAGGGAAGATGGCACTTGCAATAATGTATGCGACATTTTATTAGTGTAATGGTACTTAACTCTTCTCTTGATTGCTTTACCAATGTGCTGTTCTGGTTCTCACAGTGATGCACAGAAGATAATAGAAGAGAAACAGAAAAAGGTTGATAATACTCGCAGAGGCTTACAAATTCTTCGTACTGCTTGTGTAGCGTGGCCTAACACAGCCTCAGAGATGCTCCTGGCAGGATCTTTTGATGGTTGGACCACCCAGGTTTGTTTCAATCTGAAGTTAATCATTTAGAATTACGGACTACAATGTGGGTAACGTTAATGGCGTTCATCGCATTACAGAGAAAGATGGAAAGATCAAGCACAGGTATCTTTTCTTTGTATCTGAAGTTGTATCCAGGGCGATATGAGGTAAATCAGTTTTCCAACTTGATCGTGATTCATTACTTTTAAATCTTTCATTGGATAACTGAGTCTCAGCATTTTATGTAATGGCACAGATCAAGTTCATAGTTGATGGTGTTTGGAAGATAGATCCCCTTCGCCCTATTGTATACAACTATGGTTTCGAGAATAATCTACTAATTATCACATAAGTAACATGGATGGTGCAATGGTGGACAAAAGGATGCACTTCACCACCCTATGAAGAAGATTACTGATAATGTGTGGCAGGTTTCTTGGCTTTTCTTTTCATTCATTGTCCTGATTCTTCTAGTGCAGAGGATTACATTATGTTGAAACATGAGTTTCTGGTTTGCCCCTGTTTTTTCTTTTCTTTTTTTCTTTAATCTGATGTATAGAAAACAGATATAGCATAGCAAACAAAAACATAGGTCAAAGCGAAAGCTGCTAAAGGAAAAGATGACAGGATACTTGAGATGCGGATATCATGCCCTCAATCCAAGCCAATGTCGTTGTCCATTATATAATTGTGTACTTATTCAATATAATTGTAGGGTTTATTTCAGTTTTTAATTCATTATTCATCTTTTATATGATTGTAAAATTTTAGTATGACTAGTATGGATGTAGTTACGCTTTTTTTTTAGTAAATGGAGATGTAAAATTATGTGTTAAACTAGAAGTATGATTGAATTCCAACAATGTTTTGTTACCAAAAAACAATATAATTGAATGTAATATGGTAAAACACTTTATTAGGTGAAAACACATATTAGTTAGATAGATGATACACTACTTAATCCAAATAATATCAAATCTCCCTATATACAAGATCTATTGTATGTAAATTCTTATCAGGTATTTATCATACATACAACCAACCTTTAAGCAAATTAACAATGTTTATTCAATTTGAGTAGTAAATGTATGATTTAGTTACAAAATACACCAAATTAATTGTCATAGGTTAAAATACATTGATACACCAAATCAATTATCTGATTTTTCAACTTGTTGGCTTCTAGTCTTAATTATCGCTCTCCTTTAGCTTGTAGTAGCTTGTAATTATCTTTGAGACAATGCTAGACTTTTCCATAAACATAAGACGTCTTAGTTTAAATGACAAGTTAAAAGATCTTAGATCGATCTATCTATATTTCCTTTGAGTAGTGTTTATAGATTTAGCAAGTTGTGAACCAACTTGTTAATGAATATGCATATGAGTTTAAATTTTTTTAAGGGAAATAAATCCAAAATTACACGGAAAGTCGGGAGAGACAGGTTCTCGATAAATCCTCTAAAAGGATCATGTGGCACCCTATAAGTGTTGTGACAAAATAAGTGACTCCGACATCAAAGCGACCTGCATAAGTGGCAAACCAGTCGGCGCATCTGTTGCTCTCTCGATAGATGTGTCGATGAACAACAGTCCAGTTTTGATTGAACAGTTCATTGATGCCACGAATTAGAGAGTTAGGAGAGCTGGCTCGGTGATTTGGTGAAGATAGGACATCGATCACTGCTGTGGAATCCACTTCGAGCTCGATCCGGCAGTACCCCAGATTTCATGTCAGGGACAATCCGGTATAGACTCCCCAGAGTTCCGCGGTGAAAGGAGTGCACCAACTAAGGTTTTGTGTGAAACCTCCTTGCTAGTTACCATCACTATCCCGGAGAAGTCCATCCGCTGTAGCTACGAACGATGTTCGTTTGCATGCACCGTCGGTGTTTAACTTGAGCCAACCCGTGGGAGGTTTGATCCACCCAATGCTTCACTTCTGACGAGGTCGAGGACCGACAGGCCGTGCTCTCTTGTGCCAAGCTTCTGACTGGTGAAGAACACCTGCATAAGACAAAATATGAAAAATGGGTAAGGAAGGCCAAGAGAACTGATCATCGAAGAGGGATCCATTCCTTCGTTGCCAGAGGAACCAGCAGGTAATGCCAAATAGGATGGACCAGTCATGCCCCATCACATGTCGGTGAGAGCGGAGGTTGTGAATGCCCCACTCCCTCGGTGACATAGTGTAAAAGGCATGCGAGACGCGATGAGGAGGGAAACTGTTCCATACTTGCTGGGCTTTAACGCAATCACGCACTACATGCAGTGAGGATTCCTCCTAATCGCAATGAGCACAATCTCCGTCCGTAGTGAAATGCCATCGAACTTTTTCCTGGTTGTTAAGTAACCGGTCCTAAGCCAGGAGCCAGAGGAAGGAACGAATGCGTTCAGGGCCTTGCCAATGCCAGATGACTTGCTAGTCCTCGTACACCGGGTGAGCTTCAGAGTCCATAATCATGGCATAAGTGGAAGCTAGGGTGAACTGATCAGAGTCAGAGGGACCCCATATCAGTTTATCTGGACCTAAGTAGGGCTGTGGGGGAAGAGTCCTTGCTATTAAGCGGCCTATAGAAGACGGAAGGAGAGATTGGAACTCATCCCATTTCCAAGTACCGTCTAAGTCCACAAAATCCCGGACGTTGGAAGGGAGGATGGAGTCAGGGATGGGAGCTATGGCATGGGAGGTAAGGGGTAAGTTCCGGTAAGCTAAGGGTCGAGCCAGAATATGGTCCGTGCGCCATCTCTGACGCTCCATTTCATACTCTGAAGAATAACGTGCCAAGTTACCTTAATGTTGTGTCATATCATGGACCCACCGGTAGCCTCAAAGGAGGTGGGAGGATTGGAGACATCAAATTTGTATTTTGCTGCGAGAATTTTGACCCATAACGCATTAGGATTGGTGATCAGAGTCCATCTTAATTTTGCGAGGAAGGCATTGTTGGTGGCATGGATTCTCCTAATTCCCAATCTGCTCTGAGCTTTGGGTTGGCAAACATCCTCTCAGTTGACAAGGTGAATCCTGTTGGCTCCCTGGGAAAAGCTCCAGAGAAACTACCGTATTAATTTTTCAAGCTCATCGTAAAGCCCACGGGGTAATCGGACCGTCTGCATAGAATAACTAGGGAGAGCAGCTATGACGGAGTGAATCAAAGTGGTGCATCCGGCTAGAGAAAGAAGGTTAGCAGTCCAACTGGACAAACATTGTTGAACTCGGTCAAGGAGGTGTTGATACGTCCATTTGCTGACTCGTTCATGGAGAAGAGGAACACCTAAGTAATGACCGAGGTCAGTCATCTGTCGAATGCCGAGAGCTTTGTTTAAGTTGCGATTCATCGACGAAGAAACATTGTGGGCAAAGAAACACCGTGATTTGGCGAGGTTGACTCGCTGACCCGAAGCAGCACATAATTTGTGTAAAGTCTCGCTAATAATACCCACCTGTTGCGAGGAAGTTTCAGAAAAAAGAATAAGGTCGTCAACAAAAAACAAGTGCGATAGTTGCGGACCATTTCTGCTAAGCCTAATAGGCTGCCAGCAGCCGTGAGACACCACATGAGTGATCATGTGCCCTAGGCATTCCATACACAGGACGAACAGATAAGGGGAGGTAGGGTAGCCTTGTCGAATGCCCCTGGACGGGAGAAAGGCCGTACTCAGGTCCCCAGTCCAGTTGACTTAAAATGACACGCTGGTAATGCATTTCATGATCAGAGTAATCAGAGTATCAGGCAGGCCTACGTCAATGAGAGTATCCTGGATGAAGTCCCATGACATATGATCATAAGCCTTTTACAGATCCACTTTGAGAGTTATAAATCCTTTCCGCCCAATCAAATTAGGTAAGTAAATGAGCAATAATTAATTATTTTATTCATAAAATTATATATTATTATTACTATTATATTTAATAAATAAGTCAAAATAACATAAATTAGTGCTGGACTAACTCTAAAAAATGTGCACTTTTACTGTCTAGTGGTATCGATTGTTGATCAAAGTCAATAGTTTTGCAAATCAAGCTCTCTCTAAAATCGCATCAGATTTTCTATACCTAATATTTTGTTTTAACTTTGTCTCGTGCAAAAAATACGTCATTTTGAATATAAATGGACATAAGATGATGCCATTTTGAGAGTGAAACATGATTGAAATAGGGTACTGACTAAAGAAGATTTGAAGTTCTCTAAAACAAACGTCGTTTGAGTGTAAATAGATATAAAACGAAATTATTTTTAACACAAAACAAAATTAAAAGAGAATATTAGAACCTGCATGGGCAGCTCAACTGGTCCTGAGTTTTATCTAACATGGTAGCTCCTTACGGGAGTTGATCTTTCGGCCCGGATACCCTAACCCTAACTAGCTTGGATCTTTTGGCACAAGGTAGGGCCAGCATATCGGGCCAGAAGATTTGAGGGCGCTCTATGCACCAAACAATAGGCCACCTTTTTAAGAACTGAACCCTACCACTCTATCGGGCGGGGCCACCTGGAGTGGTCGATTCACCTTTTTGAGTGTCAAAAGAGGATATCAGGATATCGGTTACAGACTGTCTGAAACCTCTAAAACAATCATAGCCTCTCGTGTACTTACAGCTCATTTTCCTGGCGAATCCTCAGTTTATGGAGTACAGCAGGAAAAGCGTGCTGATTTTAACATCAATGGTGGGAGTACTGGGTTGGAGCACCCTGTATCACTGGGGGTGTTTCAACCCTATATTATTGACTTCTATCCATATACTTATATGAATCTGATGTAAATAAGATTTAATAAGTTTCAACCCTATATTATTGAATTCTATCTATATACACTTAATTTCTTTTAAGATTCGAGGAAATCTTGTAGGCGGGCCAAACGGGCACACCTTTCTGAGGACTTAATTAGCACACCACCTCACAAGCGGGCCAAACAAGCACACCTCATTATTGAGGGCTTAATTAGTTCTCCACATATGGACAGGGACGGATCCAGAAATTTTTTTGAATGGAGACAAAATTTTATTGGAGGCAAAAAAAATTTCAGTGCGACAAAATTTTAATTTTTTTATGAGTTAAAAATTTAAAATAATAATTTTTTTAGGTAAAATTTTTTGGATGGATAAAACCTCGACTGTCCTAGGCTCTTATAAGAAGGGTTAGTATGAAATCGAACCTGAGACTTAACCAAAGCCAAGCCCCACTCTCAACCATCAAGCCACACCTCTTGAAGGCTATATTTATATGAATCCTGTATAAATAAGATTTAATAAAATAAATTAGTAATTAAGTAATTGAAATAGAGAGTATTTAGTCCGAAAATAATAAAGTAGTTATTTGAATCTTATCAACAGACGTATAATAACAGAGATCAAATTTTGTGTTTTCGTTTTTATGTGCGGTCCTGTACCCACGGCCACCATCATTCATCTGTCCATAAATTTGTTTCCCATTATTATGAGCACATGGTTACTGTTCCGAATGGATGGATGTACGAGGACGGGGACCCATAATAATGGGGAACAAATTGTACCAACATTGACCACCTCACTGTCATTACCTCTGCGACTCTTGATCCGAAAAAAGGTACACGTGGCTAGTGAGGATTTGTCCTTTCCAATTTGCACAAATTGCGACGTTGAAAATAAGGTTAAGGGCACTGCCCTCGGAATCAACCCAAAAAAAAAAAGGGTCAAACGTAAGAACTAAGTTATTCGATAGTAATAATTGTTAATTATTGACTTTAAAGAAGAGGTTTATTGACTTTTAGTTGTTTATAAATTCACAAGTTTTAGATTCAAATTACAATTTAAATCTGCCTTTCAATTTGTTAATTTAAAACGAGTTTTGAAAGTAAAATTTATTATCTCATTTAATTTATAATTAATTATAAAATGATTCTAAATTTTAAATACTAACCAAATTTTAACAAAATAATTCTACGTTAAATTCTTTATTAACGCAAATGACCTTACAATTCACATTAAATTAATATTATTATCATTTGACCATGTCACGTATGAAATTTATTATTAAATAAAATAAAAATATGAAAGAGTATATGATTATTTTAGAATTTTTAGAATTTTAATTTATTAAATAAGTAAAACTATATATAATATAAATAATAGTCACGTGACAAAAATACTACTCCCTCTTATTCATAATAAGTGTCGTATTAGATACATTTTAATTATTCAAAATAGGTGTCATTTTTGACTTTGTATTTATGTTTATAATTTTACTTCCAAAATTAACCTTTAATTTGTCTCCCATCTTAATTACACATATCACAATTTCAAGGCAATTCAATATGCAATTTATCTCACAATTTCTTATTAATATGCAATTTCTCTCATCTTAATTACACAAATCACAATTTCAAGGAAATTCATGGGAGTATTAATAAGGGTATATCTATAATTTCATTAACTTTCTTAATAAGCGTGCATTTTTTTAAAACGATACTTATTATGATTCAGATGGAGTATGAATTTAAACCTGCCCAATTGTAGGTCCTGATATAATGTTTACGTCAGGCGATCAGAATTTTTAATGGTTAGGGAAGATTGAGATATTTTAAGATGTGCTAAAAGAAAAATAAGCGGTG
>JAOSBP010000001.1:2961117-2972037 GCA_027563825.1 Erythroxylum mucronatum | reverse complement strand
TTTCGATGATATCTTGAGTTGTAGGACTCCGATTGAGGTAATTCTTTCACCAAATTGAACAAGAGATATGTAGCTATAATATTAAGAAGAAGCCAAATGAATTTAAGATTTTAAGTTTTCCAAATTCGGTGTACGCTTAGGGGAATTAAGTCCAAGCATGATGATTAGGTTGCATGGGCACACCAAGGAAGATTTTGTAAATGGAGTTTGAGATGTTAGAAGATTAAAATGGTATGACTCATGTCTATTAAGGATTTCATGATGTTAAGAGTTCAAAAAAAAAATATGACGGCCAATTAGGGTTAAATGGAATAAACCCTACAAGGTAAGATGATCAAGTTTCATGCTTTACGGTTCAAGAGTTGGGTTCCGGGAACCGGATCCAACATGGATGCTATATATAAAAGTTAAAGTTTCCTACAGTTGCTCATGTTATTCGTAAGCATAAGGATTGTCTGACCCTTTAAGAGAACTTACGCTTTGAGAAAATTATAGAAAGACTTTACTGCGTCCCGATGAGCAGTTCCCATGAAGAAGGCAGTAGATTCGCATTCGTTCGGCTTCGGAAAGCTCGAATGAAGTTATAAAATCGAAATTAGGTATTTTTTGCATTTCTTTGTTTGTTGTCCTTTCACGTTTGATCCGGAATACGTAACTAAGGTCTCGATAAGTGTTATACGTGGTATCAGAGCGGTGACGTGATAGGGTGGTTAAAAATGAAGATTTTTCAGTTTTTCTCTATAAGGTTCTCGGAGAAATTTTTTTCATTTTTTCTTGTTTATTATTGTATGAAATTGGTATAAGTGTTTAGCCTTTTAAAAAAGGTCAAAACAAGCCTGGGAGCCTGAAAAATTGGTTCGAATCTTTATAAAAATTGTCGTTTCTTGGCTGGGGGAAAACCATCGGTACACGCGCCTGGCGAGTGAAAAATACCGTCCGTAGGGCTGTACGATTGGCGCGTGCAATAGTTGTTGACATGTGTGTGGACGAGGGGCAAGTCATGTGTGCACGCGCCAGTTGATAAGCGAGAGTGGGTGCACATTTGGCACGTACAACACACGTACCATACTTGTTGTGGGCGTGTCGCTCTGTGGCGCGTGTACACGCCCTCCACACGCAGCTGACGTTAGCGGCTGATGTCATACGGACGTTGGCGCTACAGTGGATGCCAACGTCTGTGGTTGTTGTGCTGGCGTCATGCTGCTACAGTAATAAAAAATCCAAAATTTTAGATTTCCTGTAAGTGTGCCTCGTGGTGGTTTGGGCCAGTTTTCGGGTCCAGGAAATTCATAAGGAGAGTTTTTCCATTTTTCTAGATTTATTTCATTAGTAATAAATTAAAGTTTAACTCCAGAAAAGGAGTTAAGGCATTCTGAAGCCAATTTCGAGTGAAATTTTCATGTTTTGGACATTACAGGAGGGAGATACTTCAAGTTTTTGTGTCTCGGGTCTCATGTTCAGTGTTCAGGATTGCATGATAGTTATTCGGAAAAGGAATTAGGACATTCTAAAGCCATTTTGAGTGAATTTTCGTGCAATGAACTTGCCATAAGGGAGATACATGAGGTTCTAGTGTCTCAAATAGTCAGTTCAATGTCCGGTGACAGACGATAATCACCCCAATGAGATTTTTTTTGCTACGAAAGTCTTAAATAAAGTTTTTAGAGAATGTCTTCAGCACTATTGTGTGATAATGAGACTGAGCATTCGGGTTTTGGATTTATTGATATTACATTATCACATATCATATGCCCATAAAGAATGTGAGGATAAAATAAAGATGTATTCCTTGTGTTTGTGGACTTTTTGAGTGCTAATAAGGATGTAGTTACCACAGTGCCCTTTCGAGTTAGTATTTTGAATTGTTTTGCTTGCATATTGGATGTCTTTGGTCTCATGTTTGGTTATTCTGCCCACAGGTGTTGACCTTACGTGAGATTTTGAGATGCGCATAAAGACATTAGATGGAAGAAAACCATTGCTTGAATGATTAATTCACCCATAGGTGGTAGTGTCATAAAGGTCTAATTGCATATATTATGTATTTAACCCACTAGTGTTTCATAATATTTGTCAACAGATTCTTGGTACAGATACTATTTAATAGCTTTGAGTATCGTTGTTGTCTTACATTTGTGCAGATCTAAACATTGTCATTTTGTAGTCACCTTTTTGGTCAATAATATCAGTGCCACTGTTGAAACCCTGACCGGTTTCAATACGAAGAAGTGGACAGAAGATGTAGTGAATGCTATTGGAGATAGTTGAAAATGATATGGCCATACGGATGGATAGGCCATCTCCACCTACATTCATAAGCTCGAGAGCCCATAAAGTAACTTACGCAGCTTGAGATCGGTCTAACAGATTATATTGCATAACCATTAAGATATACATACCTGACCATCTACTTAGTGAACTTCCGAACATAGACATAGCGAAGGAGTTTCTTGGTAATGTCTCCCAGAGGTACACAGTCTCACCTAATGTTGAGATGAGTGCCTTGATGAAGGAATTATTCTCCATAAGGTATACATGAGAATATGGAGTAATATAGTATATATCAAGAATGATCCATCTTCACAGTAGACTAAATATACTAAATATTCCTCTTCCTGATGTCTTCATAGTTCACCAGACTCTAAATACACTCCCTCTAGAGTTTAGTAATCCGGTAATGACATATTATTTGCTGAATGAGGAATGTACTTCAATGCTTTAATTGCCCATTATGTTGTTGAGGAGGAGAAACTCAATCTTACTACTCCTACAACTCCCGAAACAATTAAAGGGAAGACAAAGATGAAGCTCGCTAAGTTCAAAGGTAGAAAGACTAAATCTTCTCTACATGTTGATGCTAGTCTATCCAATGCTAGTAAAGGTCTTGCGGACATAAAGAAGCTAGCAATATGGGGCCTAGAAAGAAAGATTGAGACCAAGTAACTCCTTGGCTTATCAATTTATGAATCTAATTTTGTGATAGTCGTAGTAAGTTCTTAGTGACTAGATAGTGGAGCATCTGATCAAGGTGTTTCCACAATGCAGGGGGTTCATATCTAAGATAGAGCCAAATAAAGGGAGGGAGAAACTAATGGTTGACATCAATGAAGAAGCTAATGTAATATTTATAGGGGAAGTATGTATTGAACATTGCTGTAAGTTTCATTTTGGTTTTTACACGACACATTTTATATGTGATCTTTATATCAATTTTGGACAAAGAAGGTAAACGTTTTTGTATTTAATGCTTTCGTTGTACAATTGTTGTTTAATGCAAAATATAATAGTATAATTTTCTTGTCATATGGTTTGTATAGAATGTGCCTTACCCTGAATTAGATACATGTTTCTTCTTATCTTGCCAAACAAGTCAAGAAAGACGTCCGTAATAAAGGATAAGTAATATGTTGTGGCATAAAGGCTAAGCCACATTTCCAGAGCTAAGGTTGAGAGACTGATTAAGAAACACATTTTCTAAATTTTAGATTATGATGATCTGGAAACATGTACTGACTATTGCAGGGGTAAGCTGACTGAAATAAGGATAAAGAGGTCAACTCGTGTTTCCGGTTTATTGGGTCTGATGCATACGAATATCAGAAGACCTTATATAGTTGCATTGTGTAATTCCAAATGTATTCTTACATTTGTTAATGATTATTCCCATTACAGTTAAGTGTTCTTGTTTAAAGATTGAAAGTTAATAACCAATTGGAAAAATTCATCAAGATAGTCAGATCTAATCGTAGAGGAGAATATCATGGAAAACATGGTGTTTCAGGACTTTAAAAAGTTCGTTTGCCAGATATATGGAATTGATTAGAACAATGACTTGCTAGGTAGTTCTGACCAAAATGATATGTTTCCGAAAGGCATAACAACATCCTAAAGGACATGAAGAAGTCAATGCAAAACATGACTAATCTACCTGATTATCTAGAAAGGTGAAAATCTAGCCTTACACACATTCGTGTATAGGGTTGCCTTGCTATGGTATTATAATCCTTATAAAGCCAAATTGTATGCTTGTTTCGCTCATTGCTATTTAGTCTGATATCTCAACCACTATAAAGAATATAGGTTTTCTTGTAGAAGGAGGAGGGACTGGAATAGTGAAATCACAAACAGCTAAGTTTTTGGAATACAATGTCTATAATGATGGGGGGCCTTTAACCCTTCGAATGGTAACAGGGTGGATAATATAGTTATTATATACCCGTTACTTATACAGTTAGATCCAGTGGATCTAGGTCTTTGTATCGTGCCTATACAGGAACAAGAACTTATACATGTACATATAGAGGTTCCTGCTGGTACAAGATGTAATGTAGTTGTGTAGATCTGCTAGAGTGAGACGACCTGCTATCATATATGATTACATAGTCTATTAGGTGAACAAGAATATTACATTAAACATGCTACGAATCCAGTTACTTTTATAAAAGCTATTTGGACCCAATGCAAATTTATGGTGGGATGCAATGAATGATAAGATGCAAGCCATGAAGCATAGTAAGGTCTGGGAGCTAGTTGATTTGCAGCAGAATTGCAAACCCGCCAATTGTAAATAAGTTTTAAGATTTAAGGGATTTTGGGATAAAGTTTAGTCGTTTATTGGCTTGCTCAGTTTCCTGATGGTTCACTCAGGGAAAAAGGTTGACTTTAATATTACATTTTCTCCTGTGTCGTCGTAGGATACATTTTGAGTGATTATACCAATTGTAGCTAATAATGATAGAAAGTTACATCATATGGCTGTCAAAACCGCTCTCTCCTTAGGAAGAGGTCTATATGTGGTACAACCTGAAGGATTTTAAGATCCAGATGGAACTGACATGGTTTGTACATTAAGCATATCAATATATGGTTTACATTAAACCTCTCGAAAGTGATACCTTATATTTGATGAGGTTTGACCTCTTTCGGCTTCATGGGAAATAAAGTTAAAAAAATGCGTGCATCACGAGGTCAAGGGGAGCAAAATTATCTTCCTATTATTGTATGTGGATGATATATTGCTCACATTGAATAACTTGACCATATTGCATAAGATTAACCAACTTTTGGCCAAGCATTTCATTATGAAGGACCTTAGTAAAGCATCTTTTGTCCTAGGTATGCAGATTTATCTTAACAGAGCTCAACACTCATTAGACCTCTCACAGAGTGCATACATTGAGCGAGTGTTATAAAGGCTTAATACGGTTGACTATAAACCTATCGTAGCACCTATCTCTTATAGTGAGGGATTATCTTTGGCACAATGTCCAAAGAATAACATAAAGAGAAAGACTATGAGGAATGTTCCTAAAATTAGTATGGTTGATAGCCTGAAGTATGCTTGAGTAAGTACTAGGCGGGACATTGCATTTGTCGTTAGACTGTTTGGTCAATAATTGGTTAACCCAGGTATAGACCATTAGAAAGTAGTCAAGCGAGTGTTGAGATACTTAAAGGGAACCAACAATTATATGATGACATATAAAAAAAGTCAACAGTTTAAACCTCACAGGGCATTCAAATTCAAATTTAAGCTATGTGTCGAGATGATCGAAAGGTCACTTAAGGTTACATTTTTATGTTTACAGATGGTATAATGTCATGGAAGAGTGTCAAGTAGACACGGGTGATTTCCTTGACCATGTATGCAGAGTGCATGCTATGAGGTTGTTTCATAGATGGTTTAGCTTAGAAACTTGATTTCTAAGTTGTCTGTGGTTGATTTAGTGGCTAGACCCATTCAGTTGTACTGTGATAATCTCATTGCTGTGTCTTTGAATAACAACAAAGAATATCACAAGGTCTTAGGAATTGGAGGTCAATTATTTGACCATAAAGGAGTTGATACAAAAAGGTGATATTAAGGTATGGAGCATTTAAGGACTAATGAAATGTTAGTTAATTCTTTAACTAAAGGACTTTGCCCACTTATTTTTGAAAGACAAGTATATAGTATAGGTGTTTTGAAGTCCTTAGACGCTATTAGTTAGAGGATCATTATGTTTGCTCCATGTATATTTTTGCATTTATATATTTGATGTATTATGACAGTATAGAGATTCATCAATAAAGATGAAAATCATTTATCCTCAGTAATAAGTGTTATCATACATTGCTATAATACGTATGAAAGTCTTAAGATCTGTGTCAAGGTTAAGCATTTTAAATGTCATTGGGCATATATATAGATTAACCTTAGGTCTATATCGTTGGAACATATACAATTGAATACAAATATCCATAAATTTTGAAATGACATAGGAGGATATGAGTTTTTAATCATATAAAGGTTCTCTGATGCAGTTTAACATTTAGTTAGAGAACACAAAGGTTTTCTCTGATGCCGTTTATCATTCGGTGAGAGAAAACAAGTTTTCTCTATTGTCATTTAGCATTCAGTGAGAGAAAACAAGATTTCTCTAATGTAGTTTAGCATAAAGTTAGAGAAATCGAGACCTACAAACAAAGATGTTACATATTAGATCATATAGGTATCATTATAGTTTGCCACACTTCATTTTCCCATTCATGTTAGTAAGGTATTAGATATGCATGATTATATTGGACATGTGTCACACATAACACATGTGTTTGATATTTTTCGGTATTAAAAGCCTTACAGGACAGAATGATGAACTTTCGTTATCTTTGGATCAAATGTTTTGTTTTTAAATATGGACAACTAATATAGTAGCATGACTTAACCGAGTTTTAAAATTGTTTAAAACTTGAATCAATACCGTAATTAAGTATTTTCCAAGGGGGAGAATGTTGGATACTTTTGACATTTCCTATAAAGTTGGACAACACTTAATTGCAATTTTTTGTTTTTCAATAACTTATCGGTTAAGTTACATAATTAGATTCGGATAAAAATAATAAAGTGGCTCAATAAATGATTTAAGTCAATGGGTCAACGTTTAGGAGGAAAATGGATCCCGATCAGTATGGATCGGACTCATATCAGGCATGTGACAGGAAAGCCCGATATTAATACTATCTATAAAGGTTAAGTTCTCCTGCAGTTACTCATCATTCGTAAGCATAAGAATTCTCTAAGCCATTAAGAGAGCTTATGTTTTAAGAAAACTGTAGAAAGGATTTATCGCATCCCGGTAAGCAATTCTCGTGAAGGCGACGGTCGATTCGCGCTCGTTTTGACTTCAAAAAGTTTGTTTGAAGTTATGAAACCGAAATCAGGTATTTTTCGCATTTTTTCATTTATTATCCTTTCATGTTCGATCCGAGATACGTAACTAAGGTCTCGTTACGTGTTACAATATATTGTGACCACAATTGAGGAGTGAAAAAACTTGAGAACATTAACTGTTGACAAGTCGAATGTAGACAGGACATATTGAAAATGCTTTCTATAGTAAATTGTAGGTATCAGAAAAAAAAAGGGATGGTGAATCAATAGAAACAACTTCAACAAGTGGCATGGTGGACATTATCACATGGGCGAAGAGAATGCATGAATGGTGGTCGATCTAATGGGTACAACTAATAATTTAGAAGCACTAACAAATGTTAACATGAGTAGATTACAAATGAAAATAAAAGTCAACAATAGTGTTATTATTGCAAAAAAATTGGACACACATAAAAATTTTGCAGGCTTAACGAAAAACAAGTTAACTTAAGCCAAAGAAAAGAGAAGGATGAAATTGAGAATCTTTTCTTTGCATGCTTTCGCCAATTTTAGTCAGATGATGACGAACAAAATTACAATGGGTGATCAAATGGTATGTGTAGCAAAAAAAAAGGTAGTATAATGCTGAATTTCTTCTCTTGAAGTGCATTCATAATGTATTGTATACCATGGATTTCGGATTCAAATATTCTAGGTATGAAGCAATTTATGTCAAATGGTCACTCTCTCTTTTTTAAGATTCTACTTGCTATATTTTTAAAGATAAATAAAAGGAAATCTTGCTAGCAAATGTGCAATAAGATTTTTTTCCCTTGCCTATGATGAAAAGCATGCTTTGACTGTCAAAATGTAATTATATTGAAAGGACACATTGCATCCTTATGAAGATGGCAAAGAGCACGATGAAAGCTAAAAGTATACCAAATAATTTATAGGCAGAAATAGTTTATACAACAATTTATGTTCTTAATCATTCTCCTTAAAAGACTTTGATTCATCAAGTACTATTTGAAACGTGGTGTGGGCAAATGTGCTGGATTTATGCATATTCCATTCCAAAAAAACTAAAAACTAGATGACAACAACAGAAAATACATTTTTATAGGTTATAACACACTCACCAAAGAAGATACTAGTCAATAACTATATTGTTTTTGAAGAGAAAAGTGTTGGAATATGAAGGATATGCTATAAATTTCAGTGCGTTACTTGAAGATGGTGAAACTACTCAAACTAGTGGTATTCCTACAAGGCAGGAAGGTCAAAATGTAGGTTCTAATTCATTCCCACCAAGTAACCACCCTCATCTCTAACAAGCTCATCTTTGCTATGATCACTACCAAGATAATGGAAATCATTGAGATTAATTTATGAAAGCATAAAACATTATCAGTTTGCTCCAATTAGCGAACCAACTTGTTTGAGAAAACAATCAAGTATAAAGAGTTCAGAGTAGTAATGAATTAGGAAATTAAAATCTAAAAAGAAATAAAAACATAGGAGGTACTTTTCTCCCACTTGGAAAATAAGTTATTGTGTTAAATTGGATTTAAGATCAAATTTCTAAGTTGGTAGCTCTATTTAAAACTATAAAATAAGATTCAATGTTTTAAAAACCAGAATGAATATCGAATTAGTTAAAAGAAATGTTTAAGGTTTAAAATCAGTATTGAACCGCTAAACCGGTATATAATAAATAAGAAGTAAAAATAAAATATTTTATTGAAATAAAAAATTCGCCAATGTATATTATTATATGGTGAACCTATAATAAATAAATCTGAGTCTAATATAATACTTAAAATAACAATAAAAATTAAAATTGTATTTCTAAAGGAGGTTGTATCTCATTATCGTTAAAAGTTTCAAATTCTCTAACGCTACTTAAAGACTCGTAAACTATGCTTTTATCTAAAGTATTTCCATCAACTTCTTCACGTCTTCTCCTCAGTAAAATAATAAGGATTGAGAAAATAAGTTGCTAAGCGTATCCTTTCAGTAAGATGTTTATCCCATCGTCAGTCAATAGTATCTATATAAGGCTTGTACATTTCTCCTTCCCTTTAAAATTTTATAATTGTTTTGCGAGCTTTATACATACCATCATATATATACCCCAAAGCTGACTTCTCTTTTGACTCAATAATTCTTAACAACCTTATAAGGGGAGCTACAATCTTCACAATAATCAAGTCAATGTCCCACAATTTATTATCGAGAGTAATAGTACAAACTTCTTTTCCTTTTTCACTGTTTGATAAATTACGACTTGAACTAGAACTGCAAAGGAGATCAAAAAGTGTTCTAAGACTAGTTTTGCTATGTTAGTGCATTTTATCTGGAGAATGTGAAACATGAAGATCTTTAGGAAATCAGAAGATTATAAGGGATAGATACAACCGGATGGAGTTCTACCTCATGTTAAGAATGACAATCGTGACAGCTTCTTATCTACTCTTCACTTCTAACCGAATCAAACAACAATTAAGAATATAGAAAAGGCTTATGCTAGGTTCTAAATGTTGGGTATTTAGCTTGTTTTTTTACAAGCTCTATTTGTACGAGTAGTCTCGCAACAATCAACGTACTATCCATCTTTTTTATTGAATAAATCATTACTTATCTTTCAAAAAAAAACTTATTACTTGAAAAGTATTTACTTGTACAATAATAAAAAGAATATCAATATTAAGAAATATTTTAAACTAGATTTCTCCACAACTTTATCTTGTAAGCTTATTCAATTAAAAGGATTATATCATTTGGACCAACGAGAATACTAGTGCAATGATCTGCTACCTTTTGATGTACATCCATATAGGCCTAAATAGATTAATTAATATCTCTATTTGATTAGCTTATCTTAAAATGCATTAAGTTCCTTGAAACCTTACAAAAGTTATTCTAATACCAAAAGTATCATGCAAGTCTGTCTCTATATCCTGATTTAATTTTGTAATGTGTACCAATGATACTTTACACACAGGTGCTCTCGACCACGTCTACATGTAGATAAATTAGACCTAAGCTCTTGCTTGTATGTGGTTACTCTCTATTGAAAACAACTTTCATATAGGTTTTTTTGGTCTCCCCTTAGGTAGGTGACTCTACTGAAAACTAAAGTCTATAATGAAAGAAAAGTGAAAAGGATTTTAAAACTCTAAAATTGACGCTTTTTATGATTTCTATCTGTCATAGACATGGTCTGGGAATGATCGTGTCTTAGAACGTATATATTTCTATTAAAATTTTGGAGAGTGATACAAGTTCATACACGTCCGTATCTTAATCCATATATATTTTTGTTAAGATATTTGAAATGAACATAAGCTGAGACACAATCATGTCCCAAGCCATGCTCAACCAACAATGGTGTTCTCTTCATGTTTTGCTATAAAATCTCCTCCATTTTCAAATATATCCTTTCTCAAGTAACTTCTTCTATAATGACCTAAAAAAGACATAAAATCAATTAAACCAAGATAATTTGGATAAAAATAATAAAATACTAAGAAAAATGTTTTTTTTTTCATGCATATCAATTATCCCCATACATAGAATTTTATTTGTTCTTAAGCAAATCAATCTCAATCACTATTAACCTAATCAATTCTCAATTCTAGGTGTAGATTTATAAGGATTAACCTTAATACGGAAGTACCGGATCGATTTACTGCTTGCTAGTCTTTGGATTTCGGTAGGCTACTAGAGTCACCGATTAATTCACGTCCCAAACCCTATGCCTTTGATGGTTTGTTTTTCGTGAG
>JAOSBP010000001.1:2941624-2961017 GCA_027563825.1 Erythroxylum mucronatum | reverse complement strand
AATATCACAGGGTCTTAGCATTTGGAGGTCAATTATTTGACCATAAAGGAGTTGATACGAAAAGGTGACATTAAGGTATGGAGCATTTAAGGACTGATGAAATGTTAGCTAATTCTTTAACTAAAGGACTTTGCCCACTTGTTTTTAAAAGACAAGTATACAGTATAGGTGTTTTGAAGTCCTTAGACATTGTTAGTTAAGGGACCGTTATGTTTGCTCCATTTATATTTATGCATTTATATATTTGATGTATTATGACGGTATGGAGATTCATCAATAAAGATGAAAATCATTTATCCTCAGTAATACGTGTTATCATACATTGCCATAATACGTATGAAAGTCTTAAGATCTGTGTCAATCTTAAGCATTTTAAAGGTCATTGGG
The DNA here is from genome assembly GCA_027563825.1 of Erythroxylum mucronatum. Lineage (NCBI taxonomy): Eukaryota > Viridiplantae > Streptophyta > Magnoliopsida > Malpighiales > Erythroxylaceae > Erythroxylum > Erythroxylum mucronatum. Next base: position 2,960,630 of record JAOSBP010000001.1, on the reverse strand, counting down.
CATATATATTGATTAACCTTGGGCCTATGTCATTGGAACATATACAATTGAATACGAATATCCATAAATTTTGACATGACATATGAGGATATAACTTTTTAATCACATAAAGGTTCTCTAATGTAGTTTAAAATTCAGTTAAAGAACACAAAGGTTTTCTCTGATGCTGTTTATCATTCCGTGAGAGAAAACAAGTTTTCTCTAATGTTGTTTAGCATTTAGTGAGAGAAAACAAGATTTTTCCTAATGCAGTATAACATAAAGTTGGAGAAATCAAGACCTACAAACAAAGATGGTACATATTAGATCATACAAGTATCATTATAGTTTGCCACACTTCATTTTCCTATTCATGTTGGTAAGGTCTTAGATATACGTGATTATATTGGACATGTGTCACACATGTCACATGTGTTTGATATTTTTCGGTATTAAAAGCCTTGCAGGACGGAATGATGAACTTTCGTTATCTTTGGATCAAATGTTTTGTTTTTAAATCTAGACAACTAATATAGTAGCATGACTTAACCAAGTTTTAAAACTGTTTAAAACTTGAATCAATACCGCAATTAAGTATTTTCCAAAAGGGAGAATGTTGGATACTTTTGACATTTCCCATAAAGTTAGATAACATTTAATTGCAATTTTTTGTTTTTCAATAACTTATCGGTTAAGTTATATAATTTGATTCGGATAAAGATAATAAAGTGGCTCAATAAATGATCTAAGTCAATGAGTTAAAGCTCAGGAGGAAAATGGATCTCGATCAGTATGGACCAGACTCATATCAAGCATGTGATGAGGAAGCCCGATATTAATACTATCTATAAAGGTTAAGGTCTCCAGCAGTTACTCATCATTCGTAAGCATAAGGATTCTCTGACCCGTTAAGAGAGCTTATGTTTTGAGAAAACTATAGAAAGGCTTTATTGCATCCTGGTAAGCAGTTCCCATGAAGACGACGATCGATTCGTGCTCGCTTCGACTTCGAAAAGTTCGTTTGAAGTTATGAAACCGAAATCAGGTATTTTTCACATTTTTTCATTTATTGTCCTTTCATGTTCGATCCGAGATACGTAACTAAGGTCTCGTTACGTGTTACAATATATTTTGACCACAATTGAGGAGTGAAAAAACTTGAGAACATTAATTGTTGATAAGTCGAATGTAGACAGGACATATTGAAAATGCTTTCTATAGTAAATTGCATCATAAAATAAAAAAGTTATGGTGAATCAATAGAAACAACTTCAACAAGTGGCATTGTGGACATTATCACGTGGGCGAAGAGGATGCATGAATGGTGGTTGATCTAACAAGTACAACTAGTAATTTAGAAGCACTGACAAATTTTAACATTAGTAGACTATAAATGAAAATAGAAGTCAACAATAGTGTTATTATTGCAAAAAATTTGGACACACGTAAAAAATTTGCAGGCTTAACGAAAAACAAGTTAACTTAGGCCAAAGAAAAGAGAAGGATGAAATTGAGAGTCTTTTCTTTGCATGCTTTCACCAATTTTAGTAAGATGATGACCAGCAGAATTACAATGGGTGATTGAATGGTATGTGTAGCAAAAAAAAAGGTATTATAATGCTGAATTTCTTCTCTTGAAGGTCATTCATAATGTATTGTATACCATGGATTTCGGATTCAAATATTTTAGGTATGAAGCAATTTATGTCAAATGGTCACTCTCTTTTTTAAAGATAAATAAAAGGAAATCTTGTTAGCAAATGTGTAATAAGATTTTTTTCTCTTGCTTATGATGAAAAGCATGCTTTGACTGTCAAAATGTAATTATATTGAGAGGACACATTGCATCCTTATGAAGATGGCAAAGAGCACGATGAAAGCTAAAAGTATACCAAATAATTTATAGGCAGAAGCAATTTATACAACAATTTATGTTCTTAATCATTCTCCTCAAAAGACTTTGATTCATCAAGTACTATTTGAAACTTGGTGTGGGCAAATGTGTTGGATTTATGCATATTCCATTCCAAAAAAACTAAAAACTAGATGACAACAACAGAAAATACATTTTATAGGTTATAACACACTCACCAAAGATATATTATTCATCATAGTAATTAAAAGTACTTATCATCCGCCTAGATATATTATTCATCAACTATTAAAGACTTTAAGTACTTAAATTAACTTTCATTTAGTTCAACCTAAATTAACAATCCTTTAAAAATTAGAACATAATTAAATAATAAATTTATACTCATAAGAACTTAATAAAATATATCAAAAACAAATTAAACAAGTACTTTTCAAAATTTTTGTGGAGCTTAAGATATTTTTTGAAACGTAATCCTATCCTTTCGACATAAAAGTCAATATCTTGTTATAAATACCTTCGATTACTCAGTTAAGTTACAATTTCACTGGCTACTAATACAACTCTTAACTTAGAGTTTCATTTAGGTGAAATTTAGAGGAATGAGTTTCTTAATATTTATTTTATTCATATTTTTAATTGCACATAAACTATTAAGCTATTTTATTCATAATGTATGATAAGAATGAAGTTGCTTTTTATCCTTTAAGTTTGTCAAACAAACCAATTACCTAAGCAAAGAAGAAAAGGCTTTAAGGTATGCTTAATAATGTTATGAGAGAAGTGACTACACATGTTGAATTAAGCTAAACTAAAAGATGAGCATTGGTTAGTTTAATTTAAGCTTAAAATTGAGAGGGTTTTCTTTGGTTCTTTAAAGAAATTTGCAAACTTATCAATTATTTACTTGTTTCATTCAAATAATCTTATAATCTTGGTTTTAGTTTTTTGTAACGGTGGGGAATATTTTTTTAATCTTTGTTTAATGATTCCATATATTTATTAGGACAAGATTCCATTCTTAATATGATTTTAGCTTTCTTGGGACATGGATTACAAATCAAGTATATGGGCTTTCAAGGTTTTATCCTTGGGATTCATATATGTTTATTATTAAAGCTTGACTGTAAAATCAAATTATATATATATTTGATTTATTTATGATCTTTTTTCATTAATTCCTTGTTTATCTTCTTTTTACATTTTTCTATCTTCCTTTTCAACTGGTATCTTTTAGAAATTATATTGCTTTTTTTTCATTTTTACTAGTTTCATTTATTTGTTTCAAGTTAAAACAAAGAAAGAACTAATCAACAATTCATCAACGTTTGTTACCGAAAGCATTTATGCCTTTATATTTTCTTAATTTATTTTAGAAAGATTTGATTAAGTTCTTAGAAAAAATAATCAATAATTGGTTCAAGCTCTGATAGGAAAAAGTGTTTTTGCATTTCATACTTTCATAATATGTTTTGGAAAGATTTGATTCCATTCTTTTAACAAAGTCTTGGTGAAATCTTGTTTGAAATTTAGGATTGTTGTTCAAGTATAAAAATGATTAGACTTTATACTTCATTCTAGTTATTCATAATCCTTTGATTTTTTAATTTTTTATTGCTTCTTACTTATCCTTACCTCCATCAAGATTTGAGATATTTACTTTATTCCTTGATTTGTTTTATTTAGTTTAATAAAGAAATAAAAATAGAAAATTGGTGGTAAAAAAAGTGTGTGGGCAATATTAATAAAGAAATGCCAAAATTTTATAGCAAAATAGAAGTGAATTAAGTAACACAATTGAGAGAAACATGTAAGGGAGTGTTGTAAGATTAATGTTTAACATTATTTTATAAGTTAAATAATGTTTGATTAGGATAGAGTTGGAAGGAGAAGGAAGGATAATACATTCATGCTTTAAGCTATGCAATCATATTTTGAACAAATGAATATGATGTGGTGAGGAAAGAAGATAGAGCTAATTTTTGACTACTACTATTACACCAAAGAGAAAAAGGTAAAACTTATTATTATTAAGTTTACTGGCTATGATATTATTTGGTGGAATTAACTTGTATCAAATAGGTAAAGGAACTATGAGAGGCGTATTAACAACTAGGAAGATATGAAGGTGATCATAAGGAACTACTTTATCCTTAATCACTATTATAGGAATTTGTTTAAAAAATTACAATGTTTCACTCAAGGGTCAAAAGGTGTTAAGGAATATCACAAAGAGATGGAGATTGTGTTATTTGAACTGATATAAGAGGAAGTGACTACGACTAGATTTCTAAATGGTTTGAATTATGAGATTACTATTGTGGTAGAATTGTAACATTTTGTGGAGCTAAAAGATATAGTTCATATGATCATAAAAGTGGAAAGATAATTAAAAAGAAAGGAAAACCATTGAAAATAAAGTTATGGTTCATCATCATAGAAAATGAGTTAGTAAAATAATGTCAAGGCTACTCCTAAAGCCAAATCTGAACTTCCTAAAGGAGGGGAAGTGCTTAGTAAAATGGAAGGTAAATATGAAACCTAAACTCATTCTTGTGGAATTAAATTATTTGGGAATAGGAAAAATAGCATCATAATGTCTTAATAAAAGGAAAATGATCATAAGATGTGATGGGGAGATTGAGACTAAAGGTGAAAGTGACTAGGATTTGATACATCACCTAGAATATTATGATGATAGTGGAAGTAGAGCGCTTTGTGATTAGGTGTCTAAAAGTTTTCGAAAATGAATCAAAAGATTGAGACTTATATTCAAACAATTTTGCCACATATTTCTCCTATAATCATTAATAATAAAAATAAAGTAAGATTTTTACCAAAAGATAAAGGATTGTCGGAACTATAAAAATTTGCATGAACAAGTTGGGGTGGCTTGGTATCTCCTGAAATTGATCTAAGAAGTTTTTTTTTTCCTTAAATGATTGTTAAGCAAGCATACCTCATATAGTTATTTAGGATAATCTATACTTAAAGGGCATCACATCATCTTTTTCTCTCCCAAAGATTTAAAATTAAAATGTTTATACCTCATATGTCATATCTATGAAGGATCACTAACACTAGTATTTAAACATATGACCTCCATACTGTACAAGTTTAATTTAAAAAAATCATATTGATAATCATAGTCACCTTAGTAGTAAGATTAGTATGTAGATCTTGAAACTAAAAGTTATAGCCTTCCATGTGTAGTTGATAATCATGTATAGCCTTCCCTATGAATTTGATAATCATTCTCTAAAATTTAAACAATCTTTAAAATTTTATTCTTTAATTCTAGATAACTAAATATTAGAGAGAAGCTTATAACTACCTATTTTTATCTTAAGAAAAAATACCTCATCGTTGTATTATAAATAAAGCATACAACCCCTATCACTTAGTTTATAATTCCATAAATTTGTTTTTATCACCTATCATATGATTTTTAACTGCATTATTAAGAGATCATATGCCCTTTTCACTTTTTAACTTATAATTTTCCGTAAGTAGTAAAGTTTCCTTTGTTGCATCTTCATTAATTTTTATAAATTTTCTCTTATAATTATTCTTATAAAGTCATCCCTAAAAATAAAGGCCATATTTACTAAAGAAAAACATTCAAGTTGGGCTTTCTCATTTCTCTCGGTGTTATTTCAAATGAAATTAACTCTTCCTTTCCTTTTACTTTTCCTTGACAATATTGGGGATTTGAGGTATATTTTCATAATAAGAGTCTTTGTCACCTCTCACTTAGGTCTATATGTTTCTATGACCTTGTCCACTTCCACATGTATAGTTTTTTTTCACTTCGCTTTATGTAATTTTTTTAATTAAAGGAAAATATTGCTAGTAGGGCTTATTCCGTTATATCCTCCCTGTCGTAATCCATCCTTTCTTCAAGAGCTAGTGAAGATCTACTTGTCTCATTTTTGGTCTTATTAATCATATATTTAGGTTCTTCAATAATTTCCACCACGTAATTGAATTTTGAGATGAGAGATTGTTGGACCTTTTCTATAACTTAAACATCTTGAATCATTTCACCTAATTTTTTTATTTAATTCACCACTTCTGTAACTCTTCCAAAGTACTTCGAAATAGACTTACCAACCTTTACTAAGAGTATCTCAAACTCAACCCTTAGAGTTTGAATTTACACGTTTTCCATCTTGTGAACTCCTATTACTAAATTTTGAAAAGTGTCTCATGCCTTCTTTGATATGGTTTTATTGACTATTTCTTAAGGAATAAAAAATTAAAAATTGTCTACGCTTTTGGATTTTTTACTTTGTTGTTCAATGTTTTAAAAAGTTCAATTAGATGTCCATACTTTTAAAAATTAGATAACTTAGTTGAAAAGGTTATTTCTACTAATATTTTACTTATGTAGCTATTAGAATACATAAAGATTAAGATTTAGAGGATAACTTTTTATTTTGCATGATCATGAGTTTTTAGCCTCACGTGACAAATATAATAGTGGTTATATGTTCGAAGTGTGGTCACTTGTATTAGCCTTATGTGATTTGTGTGTCATACTAAAAAATATTGATGAAATAAATCTTTTAAAACTAAGTTATCTAATTTTTATAAGTTGACACTGAATTGAAGACTTTAAATGATTAAACACGAAAAAAATTCAATTTGAAAAGGTGTGCAACTTTGTAATTCATTAATGATTTTCTTGACTATTTCTTCATCCAAACGTTGATGGATGATAGTAAGTGCACTTTGATCTTTCTTATTTCCTTCTCCAAAACTTTCTTTTCAGCTTAAGTTGAGCTTACCGCATCTTGAGGTTCCATGTAATCTTTGTTGACTACATCTCATACGCTCTGTTGAATAAAGAATGACCTCTATATTAAGTTTATGATTATTATAATAGAGTTTGGGAAGTTGTAGATGGTGGAAGGATATAAAGGCTCCTTTTGATGTCATAGATGACTCTGATACCACTTTGTTGGTAAAAATATAGGCTCATAAACACTTACACATATATATAAACAATGAAGGAAGATTACTAAAAATTACATTCTTACCCCTTTTTTTTTCCTAAAGTGAAACATTACGTAGCCATTTGTAGAGCCAATGGAGAATTAAAGATTCGCCAACATAAAATCATTTAGTAGTATAATATAAAGTGAAAAATACTTCCAATAATATAATAAAATTTATATAATAGAAAAATGATTAATTTATTTTCATTTCTATAACTCTCTCTAGGTAACTTTGGAAGTCTTAATGCTAGACTAAGATTTGACCATTTAACTACTCATAAATCACTTGAATCTACTAAGATTTTACCATTTAACTACTCCTTCAAAACTACTTTAAAAATCTAAAAGTATAGTTTATTTTTAACTGAATGAGACTTTGAATCAACAAACATTGGTCAATATAACTCTAATTGGCCAATTATAAGCTCATTTAGACATGTTTCAAAATGCTAGATGGTCATGTTTATGGTTTCAGTTTTATTTACATGTAATCACTTTGGTGCAACAAATTATAAGAGATAGGTTTATACATATATGGAGAGGTATAAGATTCAAATAGCAGTGCCTTTACGGATTGTTATAGACATGTATATAAAATGGGGTAAAATGAACAAAGCAATGAAATTTTTTAACTATATGAAATGCTAACTCTCTAATGGTATCTACAAAATATGTTTTAAAAAACTCTACAACTGTTGTATAGAGGATTAGGCAAGAAGTGCTAGCTCGTTTAGACATTGGTCAATATAACTCTAATTGGCCAATTATGAGCTCGTTTATACATGTTTCAAAATGCTAGATGTTCATGTTTATGGATTCAATTTTATTTACATGTAATCACTTTGGTGCAACAAATTATAAGAGATAGGTTTATACATATGTGGAGAGGTGTAAGATTCAAATAGTAGTGCCTTTACGGATTGCTATAGACATGTATATAAAATGGGGTAAAATGAACAAAGCAATGAAATTTTTTTACGATATGAAGTGCTAACTCTCTAACGGTATCTACAAAATATGTTTTAAAAAACTCTACAACTGTTGTATAGAAGATTAGGCAAGAAGTGCTAGCTCTCTTGGAACTTAAGATTATCTATAACTGGTTTTGAACATTTTAATAATTTAATTGAAATTCAATTCTAATTTCAATTAAACTTTAATTAAAATTAAAATTAATTCTAATTAGATATCAATTATGCCTAAATAAGATCTGGTATCTCATATTAGTTCTTATTAATTAAATATCTTATATTTAATTATAAAGTTTCTACTTTACAATCAAATCTAACTTGATTAAAAACACCATCTCTCTATTCAATTCGTTCTATATGTGTGACTCATTAGTTTCATTAATATAATAATAACAGATATAAATTTTAATCATAAATCGTATTTGGGATTAGATAAATTAAACTCATTTAATTTATATTTAATTCTCTAATTAAATAATTTATATGCATAGTTTAAGATTGACATCTAGTAACACTTCATGACCTCCAAAATATTTAGGAATTTAAAAGTGGTTTTAACTAACATTTCTATACATAATTGTTTTCATGTAATTCAATCCTTTCATCATACAATATTCTGATTAAACATAGAGTATAGAATTAATGTCTACTCTATCTGAGTTCAAACACGCTAGTTCTCTACCATTAACAATTAATTATATTAATGAAATTTGAAAGCTATTCTCACAGTATCATTCTACCTTGGCTAAGAATTTTTCTAATCAATACTAATTAAAAATAATGGAACATTCCCCCTAATCACTTGAAGGTGATGAATCATATATTGATCAACCAACAATCTCTATATAGTTCATATCATATCCAATGACTATTGATTGAGCTATCATTGCCTATAATAGGTCATAAGTAATACCAAATCATAACAATTCCTATACGAGATTCTTTGGAGATCTTAAGTCAAATAATCACTTATACAATCATCATAATCAAATTTTCATAAACATACAAATGATTTTATAGATGTAATTTTCATAGGTCAGTTTAGTGAACTTGCTCTCTAACAAGAATTGCACGTTTGTTTAAGTATCTTTATACTTTAGTCTGTAAGATTGACTATTTCTTTCATAACAAAAAATATAACATGTGTTGGTCATTTTATGTTCTATTAATATCCAATCTTAATAGAATAATAACTAGGAACAATTTAGGGATAATACATTAATGCAATATGAATCTTATAATTATGATCTCATGATAATTTCATTTGCAACATACATTTATCATATGAACTTTATCATATACTTTTGAATATTTACAAGATAAATAATGTCTTTAAATAATTATATCACTAACTTACAACCAATAGATTAGATGTAGAGTATAAATTAATTTTGTCAAATAAAGTCTCTTTTCTTTTAATTTGAAGAGCTTGTTAAAATTGGATTGTTTAAAGAAGGTCATGAACATTATATGTGCATGGACACATTGGTTGTTTAGATGGAGTCATAGATATCATTTGAGGTATAATCACATATACTACACTATACTAAATTTGATGGATATGATGAGCAATGCAGTCATAATCACGATCATTACAAGCTGCAACATCTATAAATTGAAATAATATGGTGGATCATAACCATAATATTGTAGTGCAAGATTTAAAATCCTAATATCATTATAGCATTATGTTGATATTTTTCTCCATAATTGTTGGGATTGTACAACTATAAATATATTCTTAGGCTCCTAGTTATAGCTGTAGGATTAATCGTTGAGATTTCTTCCCTTATTGTATATTATAACTACTATATTTCCAAGAAAGTAATGATGAACAAATTTATTTTTCCTTCTTCTTGTACTCTTCTTTCAAGTTGGTATCAGAGCATACAAAGCCTTTTTGCAGATGAGTGAAAAATATATTCCTATTTTTGTTCAATCTGAAGGAGATTTTACTGCAAACATCATTCTTTCTGAATCAAATTGTGATGTTTGGTCACAATTGATGGAGATGCATATTGCTAAAAGGGAGAAACTCTCTTATATCTGTAGAAAAACAAATCCACCTACAGAATCTGAATATGTGCATGAGAAGTGGTATGTTAAAAATAAAAATGGTTAAAAGATGGTTGCTAATGTCTATGAGTCTAAAGATTATGAAGTGATACTTATGATTACCTACAACTCATGAAATCTGGAGAGCACTAGCAAAAGCCTTCCTTGATGAAAGTGATGAATTACAGTTTTTTGCCTAACCAAAAGGCATTCACTTCAAAACAAAATGGAAGACCTCTCTCTGAATATTATGGAGAGTTAACTGAAGTCTTTCAAGAACTAGATGACTGGGACAAATTTATCATAACAGATCCTAAAGATATTGAAGCATACCAAAAGTCGTTCTGAGGATCAATTGGCTGCCATTCTTATCAAAGCAGTTTCAATTCATGTGTTCTTAAAATTTCTTGGCAAGTTAGGCTTGCATGGCGTCTATGCACCAACTTGAGGGGGATGTTGAGATTTTTCTCCATAATTGTTAGGATTATACAACTGTAAATATATTATTAGACTTATATTTTTAGTTGTAGGATTAATTATTGCGATTTCTTCCCTTATTGAACATTATAATTAGTACGCTTCCAAGAAAGTAATGATGAACAAATTTATTTTTCCTTCTTCTTCTTGTCATTTTTCAAACCATTACAATGATCTCTTATTGTGCCTAGAGTGCTTTGTTTGATTCCTGTAAATCATGTTGTATATGTATATTTGTAGTGTTTCTCAAATAGAACTTTTGCTTCTACTTGATTGTAGATATATTATATCTCCGTGTCCAATAGCTTAAGCATTCCTTCAAAATAGTATCAAAGGTTGTTCAAGCATAGATATGGGCTAGATATATGATGCTATAGTCAATTTCCAATTCAAATTTTAGAAAGAAGGAATGAAGTTATCATGTTCACTTAATTAAAGATATCCAGCATTTATATTATGATTCCAAAGATAAGGAAAGAGGAAACAACTCGACTATAGTTTTATGGATATAAATTTTTCCTAAGGAATGGTAACAGTGGGTTTATGCCAGGATTAGGAGAGATGCCTAGGAGCTTGATATTGTAAGGATGTGGCCAACACGAAGCTGCTTGCGTCATTTGACATTGAAGAACAGAAAGAGAAGTCTTATTATGAAGACTGTGAGAAGGGGTTTTTTGTAAATAATAACTGAATTTACAAGATAAGATATAACTCAAAATAAAAGTTTAGGATACAAAATATACATGGTAGGAACCAAAAAAAAAAGAGCCAAGTTACATTAGGATGAAATTGAGCTACAACAGGAAGAACTCTTATAAGAGATCGATTAAATCAGGATGAATCAGTCCATTAGAACCTTACTAGAGCAAGAGGAATCTTACGAAGAGATAGGTCCTGTAAGCTAGAGGTTCCAATTGGATTTAAAAGCACTGTCTAAAGTGTCATTGATGCCTCTTGTCTATGAGAGTTGGATGGATCTAATTAACCACAACAATGAGGAGTTCAACTTTGGTTCTATGAATATCCATTAAGGTTTTGCCTTTTTTATTTCCAAATACAATAGATAACACAATTGAGGTTTAGTTTTGAGATGGTTGAATCTAAACCTTTAAAGCCAAAGCTTGTTCTGGCCTATTAATATAGGAGAATCATTGATTTGTGTTTTCCAATAAGGTTTCGTTCCATTCAATATTGTAGAGAGTAATAATTGTTTGTCAAAGTAGTGTATCCACACTCAAAGAAGAGATGGCAGTGAATTTCTTGGGGGTCATTAAACAAGGAGCAGTCTTTGGAGGGAATGTTAACAAGCGTTAGCTTGTCCTTAGTCTTAGTTACCATAATGAGAAGGCTACTATTCCATTTGGTTTGAGAACAAAAATGTTCCCATTATGGTTATTAAGAAACTTGGAATATGTGGAGATTGCCATCAGTGTAATGCTTTAAGTTTAAATTGGTTTAATAACAATTCTCATTTGAGATTAGGATAATTATAAATTTAAAATTGATTAATAGTATTTTTATAAGGTTATAAAATTTTTACTAAATAGTATGAGTTTGTGATCAATGGTTTATAAATTAGACCGAAAATTAAATTAGTAAAATGAAATATTTAAGGTTTAAAAGGTTCAACTGGTATTATATCATCATAAAACCAGTTAAAAATTGAATAAAATTGAAGAATTTGAAATACAATTGAAGGAGATTGTCTTTAATTTAAAGTTTAATTGAAAATGGGGACTTTTAAATAAAAAATTGGTAGTTTATTTTATTTTATAAAAATTGATTAGTTTATAATAGTCAACAAATTAATCAACAAATTGATTAATTTTGGCAAATCCTATAAAAGAGCTCCTGTGATATACTTGATTATTCATCTTAGCCCTTGTGTTTTTAATTCGTTCACCTTAGCCCCTGTGTTTTTTATTCTCATTCAAGATACCCCAATTAGGTATTTTCGGACAAATTTGCCCTTGGAATCAAGAGATTAAAAAATGTATTTCAATAATCTAAGGGCAAATTTGTCCGAAAATACCTAATTGGGGTATCTTGAATGAGAATAAAAAACACATGGGCTAAGGTGAACGAATTAAAAACACAGGGGCTAAGATGAATAATTAAGTATATCACAGGGGCTGTTTTATGTGATTTGCCACTAATTTTTAATAAGTGTTATTAAAGTAAATTGAATAAGAAACATAAAAACCGAATAAAAAATTTGACAAGTTCAAAGTCTTTACAGTTAAACTGGCTAAACCAATTAAGTTTTTTAATCACATTTGTGATACCCATTTCACAATCAGATCTCACAATCTCCTCTTCTTGAACTTTTGATATTGTTATAAATTACCTAATAAACAAATTAGGATCTTTTCTCTTTTTTTAATGTAAGATCGATCCTACAACCAATAAATTTTTAACCTTCATTGTTCTGACCTAACATCATATTAGTGAAGGTTTTACTTTGATATTATTTATAATGTTCGGAAGTCCAAACTAATTTAACAACTTCAACTTAAAGTTTAAACTATTAAGAATTATACATTCAGAAATTATTAATTAAAAAATGTATCAGTAATCCTTTTTATATATTTATAGAAACTTTTGATTCTCTACTTCTTTCTGATATAGGATCCTGACACTTGAAATCTCACAATGAATTTGAAAAAAAACATTATCTGGTATCCATAAATATAGAGATCACAAGGAAGAAACATACGTTTCACCGTTTTAAAGATGATCGCTGCTCCTGCAACTGCTAACTGGTAAAATACACCATTCCACCCTTTCCTCCATTGATTTATTTACAAAAGGGTCCTTTTCTTGCTTTTCCATACTATTGGCACTTCTGCTTAAGATTGAAATCCTCAGTATAACAAAGAGATTGTTTCTTCTCAAGACACTAACGTATGAAAATGTTCGAAGGTAGAGCTGTACTTCATGGATTTGGAATTGGTGGCCAATAGCTAAATCTGGATGGCCTTCAGACAATTTGTGTACAATTAGGCCTGATTAATCAAACATGTGGAAGATTTTATTAGACACCCATGTCAAAGCCTGCTAAGTTCTCCACGCCAGGCATTTCCTGTTAGCTATGCCTCCACTTGGAACCATTCATTTATTAGCTATGTATTGGCCATCAGACGATGAAACACGAAGTTATTATACGATGAAACACAAAGTTATTGTACGATGAAACTGTTCCATTATATCAGCATGTCATGTTTCTTTACATAGTTGATTGTCATACCAACTTAACAGCGAAATAATCACATAAATACCTGAAACAGCAGGTTTCTAGAAGTTGGTCAGCTTATAGATACCGAATCTCACAAGGAACTAAACAATGTCTCTTTAAATGTCTTAATGTGCTTGGTTGATTGCTTACCGACAATGAGACAAGACCCTTTTCTTTGCGATGAGGTGCGTGCACGTTTCATTATAATGTCACTTCTCACTACCTTGCACACTTACTTTGGAGTTGTTAGGTTTTGTCCAAAAACCTACTCCATTGTCCTTTGGGACGTTTAGATATTACAACTTTGTATGATTATCATGCGTCAACTTACTAGTAAGCTTTACAAAAAGGAAAATGAAGATGGAACTCCTTTTATTAGCAACCACAAACAATCAGAAGGAATTCCTAATCTCTCTTTTTTCTTTTTTTAGCCCGACTTTAAATCAACTTGACTTACCGTCTAGGTTCAGATGAAAAAAAGCTTTCAAGATCAATTGGTGACTTTTATCAGTGATGGCCTACTTTGCGATCCATTGTTTTTGCTTACAAGTTACAAGTCCCATCCGATTTGCTTGGTCTCACCACCGTAGGACACTCATGAATTGAGAACTAAAAAGAAGAGAGCACTGCGTGTCTGTCTAGTTTTTGCTTGCAAGTCCCATCCGATTTGCATGGTCTCACTACCATAGGACACACATGAATTGACAACTAAAAAAGAAGACAGCAATGCCTGTCTTTCTGAGAGTAGATCACCTGTCCACCTTTAATCTGTCTTACTCTATCCTGTAAAGTAACGATGCCGTTTTTGCCAAGATAATTTGAAAGCACGCGTGCAGAGGGGAGGCGCCGTTTTTCATCTCAGCTTCAGCCAGTTTTGGAACTTGAGAGTTGTTTTTGAAAAGCCACCTTTCTTATTCTTATTCAATTCCAAAAACCGTACAACCAACTTCTAATATTCAACACACTTACTTCTTATTATTATGAAATTTTTTGCTTAGTATTTATATATATATTTCATTTATTATTATATTCTTTAATAATATTAATAATTTTGTTATTACATATTTGTAATGATTTTAATTTTTATTATATTATTTTTATTATATATATGTAATTAATTAATTTTAATAATTTATTATTATTATTATATTTATTATTATTACTATCATCTTATTATAATTATTATTATCTTAATCTTATTATTAGTATCTAAATCTTATTATTTTTATTATTATTTTTATTTTTATTTTTATTTTTATCTAAATCTTATTATTATTATTATTATTATTATTATTATTATTATTTGTCTTTATTATTTTTCAAATTTATTATTATTATTATTATTAAATAATTTGTATTTATTAATATTCAAAGTTATTATTATTATTATTGTTGTTATTATTATTATTATATAATTTGTATTTATTATTATTCAAGTTTATTATTATTATTCTTATTATAAATATGTTATAATTATTAATTTTATTTATTATTATTGAAATTTATTATTACAATTTATTCAAATTTATTATTATTATGTCTAATTATTATTATTATTATAAATTTATAAATTTTTATATAATTTGTCTTTAATAATAAGATTTAGATAATAATAATAATAATAATAATAAAGATAATTATAATAATAATAATAGTAAGATTTATATAATCATAATAATAAGATTTAGCTAATAATAATAATAACAATAATAACAACAACAACAACAACAACAACAACAACAACAACAACAACAACAAAACTATTAGGCATTGAAAATTACACTCTCTGCACTTGACAAGTTAATTGATTTTACTTTTGTTTTTAATTAGGTTTAAATAAAGTTCTTTTTGGTTTTATTGTTCAATTTTTTTGTATTTATATATAAAACTTCAAAATTACAAAATTTATGTTAATTTGTAGTTTTATTTTTGTCTAATCTAATTTATTATTAAATACGTGCTTATTCTGTTATTTAATACTAGCTATTTCTAATAATTATGACTAATATAATTTAATTACACAATTAGTTTATTTTAACAATAATAAAAAAATTTAATAGCCAGCCCTCGCGAGCCTGGCACAGCCTGGCCATATTAATAATAATTTAATATCAGATTTAATAAATATTACAATTAAATTATATATAACATTTATAATAATACTAATATTAATAATAAACCGTTTGTTAAAAATGTTTAAGATTTATAATAATAAGTATATATACTCCACTAAGAAAAAATATTAATAATAATTAAATATTATAAGAATAGTTAAATTATTATGAATAATAAAGTCATTAATATTTAGAAGAAGATTAGTAATTATAACAAATTTCATAACAATAATAATAGAAATTAATATAATTTATAAATTTAATCATTGGTTCTGCCAGATTTTGCTGGGGCTGGATGTTGCTGCCTGGATCTATAATTCTGACAGATCTTGCTGTTGAATACCTGCAAAAACAAACAAGGCACGCCGGGGGTTGTTTCCCGGGAGGCCCCTCCGATGCTCAAGTCAATACTTTTGTAGGGTTTCGGCTGCTGTAAAACAGAGAAAAATAGGGTTATCTTGTTATATTTGAATCTTGGTAGGATAATACCTTATATACCTAGAGTTGCCGCTAGGTTTAGGTCTTTACGTGAGTCGCTGTGTTTGCATGGGAGTCTATCTCCCGATGGGCCGAACGGGCCGTGGTCGTTGGGCCATCGATACCCAGGTCTGGAGCTGGGCCTGGTAAGGCCGGTCCAGCCGACCCGACCACCTATAAACCATATTTTTCCTCCCTTGGCTTGCGTTTTGGTAAATTCATCTGAAACATTCACTCTGATTGCTGTTAATATTTGTTATACGCCGTTTGAAAGATAAGTGCAGTTGATAATATCATGATATAAATCTGCTTACCTATGAATGCTTTGATTGCATTGCTTGGATTTATGGCATTAAGCTATTTATTTCTTACCATATAAAACTTAAATCTTTCAAAACCAAAATTTGGACATATTGGTATGTTAAACATCCTCTGCTACTAATTTAGAGGACTCCATATAAATGGACAAGTTATATGTATTATGAGTTTAATATAGCAGTCAAATGGCAGATTTCCCTAAACCCTATCTTGATAGTTAGATATTCAAATGAAGACCTAATAGGATGGCATTGGATTCCTTGATTTAACTTAATGGCCCTAAAAACTCCATATAACATGAGACTTTTTAATTTTCTTCTCTCAAAATTTGTCATCTACTATATCTTTTGCACGAGCATCTCAATTTTCTTGTCTAAGATTTCAATTTTGAGTAAGGATTTAATAAAATTTATAATCATTTTATTTCTAATCTTTTCTAAAGTTTAATATAATTTTAAAAAAAAAATAAATTATGATGTATATTAAGTTTTTAATTACAAATTTAAATATCATGTTTTTAATAAATTAGGTAGGTTTTTCATTTAGGATTGAATTCAATATGTACCAATACAATTTAAATAAAATGTTGGTTATATCATACACTTTAAACTTAAAAACTCCTAATTTCCAAATTATTAGGAGAGAATACTGATTAATGAAGTGAGCATACTGTGATCCAAATGTTGCAGTTTTAATTGTTGATTGAAATAATTAATTATTAAAATTTCATAAATTAATTTTAGTATTTTAATAATTAATTGAAACACAAACTAAAGGTGAAGACTGATGACTTTCTTAACCATTGTGATAAGAATTTTTACGTGAATTTCAACTACGTTAATCATAGTTGAGGGTACCTGGGCGGTTCAATAATTCAAAGGTGTTATCCGTAAGAGGACTAAGGAAGAAATATGATTGCCCAATCCATCATATTTTGTTATTAGTGGAAATGTAATTAAATGTATAAATATTGGCATAGGGTACCTGAATTTCTCAATCTTCACCTTAGTACTACTCCAGTACATAGCCATCGACAGAGGATATCCCCGGGACTCAGGATATCCTGGTACCACTTTGGTACCTAGTCATCAACATAAGGCATCATCGAGACTCAGAATGCCTCGGTATCTGCTCCATAGACAGATACCTAGCCACCACTCACTCATATCAACTCAACTTATTCATCTAAGACTATCGAATGTAGCCTATGCTAAGCAAGCCACTAATTTTCTGTTAGATTGCATATGGCCCGAGTATTCATAATACGCTACGAAAAAGACCATAACACAACAAGAAGTATAACCGAAATACACAGGATGTATGACATCCTGTGTATTTCTATAAATTGGAACTTCTTATTAACACTATAAGGGTTTTTGTATTTCCTGAAGTTATCATGGGATGGGTGGAGGAATGTATGACATCAGTATCTTTTAGTGTTTTGATCAACAGGGAACTTACAAAGTTATTCAAGGTACCTAAAGGTTTGTGGCAAATAGACCCTATGTCTCCATATCTACTCTTTTTTGGGATGGAAGTACTTACAAGGCTTATAAAGCTAAATTCTAGCAATAATCCCACATTCAAACATCATACCAGATGTAAGAAAATGAAATTACCAGTATACTTTTTATTGATGACATCCTCATGTTTTTCCTAGGTAGATGCCAACTCTTTGTGCTCCCTATTGACTGCAATGAATCTCTTCAAAAAAACTTTCAGAATTGAAGATTAATAAAGATAAGAACAAATTGATCCTATTTCACTCCAGTGAGTTATTTGGGGTTACTACTTATTACTAAGAAGCCATCATACTTCGACTATCAACCTTTCTTGGAAAAATTTAAAAAAGATTCTCTGAATGATTCAATACAAGCCTGTCTAAGCTGGTTAACTATTAAACTCAATGATTGGTAGTCTATATATATACTAGTTAGCCTATCTTTCAATTCCAATTTTAATTATCAAAACTATTGAGAGGATGATGAGAAATTTCCTATAGCTAGGAGACTCTAATAAGCGGGCTCTAGCCAAGGTTAATAGAAGGAGCTCTCCTTTACCAAAGAAAGAAGGAGGCTTAAGTATCACATATAAGATTAACCAATAGAATTACGCTAATCAAAAGGCACAGATGTTGTATCCCGCTTGTTTCATTGTCTTAAGTTTCTAATGTCACCAAAAACATTCAATTTGGTTTATACATCTGAAAGTTATAGCCCAAATATTTTCGGGTTGTTCTTAGACTAAAACAGTTCACTATACTCAACTTCCATCTAGAAATTGAAAGTCTTTAAGACTGAATTAAACTCTGATTCCTTCAGGTTAGTTGTATTTCTATGTCTCTAATTTATTTATAGACAAAAATCATCGCATTTGGAGTTCTACTGATCAAGATATCATCAAAATACTGAAGCATTTTTAGTAAAATGGCCAGTTCATGCTCTTCCACTTGATACCCTCACTTTGATTCGATTAATCTTTTTCGAATCAATGTCAAAAGCTATAGA